>JASFAT010003357.1:600000-1087500 GCA_031353405.1 Baronia brevicornis | reverse complement strand
CGCACATTTACACGCTGTCCAATCAATTAAGTGTTGTGTCCACCTTTTCAACAGACATCAAATGTTTATTGATAATTTTGTTTTGGGTGTTTATCGTTTCTTCAGTTCTCTTTAGTAAATTAAACTCTGCTTCAACTACGGAGGTTCTTCCATAGTACCGCCACGTGTTTCTGATTATTTCGCACGAATGTAATGTCTGTACTATATTGTTCTGCGAAATTACTATCCAGTACTCCGAACCGTGAGTTAGCTAGATATCCGACACCATTAATAAAACCGCGCCACCGTCGCGGGCGCGAGATCGTATGTTGTTGTTGTAACAAGACTCGATTTTTATGCTTATCAAATGAATTATATTTTGCAAGGAATGTGTTTATAATGTTCTCGTCTCCGTTATTTAACACGTTCACGCCAGCGTGACTTACCGGTGGGTCACACTTGACTGTTCTGTGGGGCGGCGTGACCCACCGGTGGGTCACACTAGCCTGTCCTGTGGGGCGGTGTGTCCCACTAGTGGGTCACGCTTAACTATCCCGTGGGGCGATGTGTATCACAGGTGAGTCACTTATTTTCAGAAAATAAGTCGTTAAAAAATATAAAATTTTCGACTTGAATTGTTGTGATCTCTCCTTAAGCGCGTTCGAATTCGTAACAGTGTCACCCCGCCCAACGAAGCGTAAGGAGATAAGACAGTCCCGTCTTACGCTAAAAAAGTAGATATTTGCCCCGGCATGAACGTGTTAAAATAACATTTACTTGTTTAGGACTTCTTTGCTCCAGATCTGTGTTGTGAGAGAGTCCTCCACTAGCAGTATCCGCAGGATTCTTTGTAGACTTGACATATCGCCACTGTTCTGCGGGCATGATCTTAGTTATTTGGCTTACCCACAGCCACAAAGGGTTCACCATTCAACCATCCTAAAACGTCATGTTTCCTAAGATAATTTTTCGATTTTGTTTCGTGTTTTACAAGAACAATTGTTGGCTTCCTCTAAACATTGGATTTTTTATAGTAACGCCTGTAATAGTAATCAAATAAATTTATTTAATTATTCAATACCAGAATTTATCGTCACTAAAACAGCTTGGTAATCGTAGTAATAGTGATCTAATGTTAATCATATTTGCGGTTTGATTAATATCATGGACACAATAGGTATTCCCTAAGACGCCCCCCTAGAACGATTGATGAAACCATCATGCATTCAGTTCTTGTCAATGGTCCATCGCAGATTATCGACTTGGTCGAGGTCGTCTCATACTACTTTGCAAATAAGCAGGTTGTTCATAGTGATACAATTATTTTTTATATCGAAAATGTTACATAATTATTTCATATAATAAAACCATGCAATTTTTTATCTATCTAGTCATATTATAATTATACACTAAAACGCCTTTTATATTCAGTTTTGTGCGCGGAAGGGGTTACAAAGATAAACTAATGTTATTTCAACTTTTTAGGCATCGAATTTTAATAATAATACAAATAATTTATACAATTATATATCTTTATTTCTCAAAGAATCACTCTAGTACTCAAATAATGAACACACTTCTTTAAGCTTTATTCTATAATACTTGTGTTCCAGGCCTTCGTGCTATGTTCGCGGCGCGTTGCGAGGAGTATGTAACGCAAGTGGACGAGCTGACGCAAGCGTTGGCCAGCGCTGAAGACGAGAAGAAGACCCTCAACCAGCTGTTACGTCTCGCAGTGCAGCAGAAACTAACGCTCACGCAGCGACTCGAAGAACTAGAGGTACATAGAATGTCGATTGTCCGTTGCATTCATCTTTTTCCTTTGGACCATTCGATTGATTTTTTATTTTTAATAGTACATTTAAATGACAGAAATGTCCTTAACTTTTACATACATACATAACGTCATGCCTGTTTCCCGTAGGGGTAGCCAGAGACACAGATCTTCAAAAGCATACTTTCCTTACTTCGTCCACACTTATCACTTACCTCATGCAAGCCCGCCGGTTAAGGGTAATCTTGACCTGGCCTTTCCTAAAAACTTCGGCAATTTGGTCAAGCCTTCACAAGCTCAAAAATGCTCCAAGAGCTATGGAGAAAGCTATGCTCGGAGTTTCTCTGATGGATAGAATTCAAAATGAAGAAATTCCCCGGAGAATCAGAGTCACCGACGTAGCTTTTCAAGTTAGCAGACTGAAGTGGCAATGGGCTGGACATGTTTGTCGGATAACCGACAACCGTTGGAGTAGACGAATCGCGTATCGGTAAACGTATTGTGTGACGCCCCCCTGCTAGATGAAGCGACGAACTGCGCAAGGCGGCAGGCAGAGACTGGATGCTTGTAACCGAAGATCGGGCTAGATTACGCGCCTTGGGTAAGGCATATTTCCAGCAGTGGACTGTCATGGGCTGATATTGATATTGACCGTAGCCCAGTAAACTATGGTTGTGTCAACGCATCTAAGAATTAAAATAATCCACCAGGTCGACCGTGAAATGCGCACACGACGAGTGCCCAAAGCGGCGGGCGCGGCACGCTCGCGGCCGCGCGACTTCTAGCGGCTCGTGTCGGCGCTGAAGGCCGCCGCCGCGGCGCTGCGCGCCCTGCTCCACTCCGCCGCGCCGCTCTAGTGCGCCTCATCCAACACTACTGCGAGTGACTTGGACGTCTAGTGCTCGCGAACACTACGAGCGAAAAGCGTGCTTTCATTTCAATCGTTTCGAACTGAGCTGCTGTTTCTTGTATTGTGTCAGCTAAAGTAACGAGCAAAGAGCCTACTTTGCTCGTAGTGTCAGAGGGTCTTCATTCTAATTCCTGTCCTGCTGGGGCGCAGTGGCGATCGGCCTGACAACTATATGAACTTTTTTACAATTGTGAATCTTAGGAGACTAAATTATTTATACGTTTTATAAAAATTAATCTAATTAATCGTATTAATAGTGTAAGTTGGGGGGGCTCCATCGCCAACGGAACTGACAGGCGCCGTGCGCCCGCAAGCCTCCGCCGTGAACCGTCAAACTGTGCAATGGCGCGCGGCGCTCTACCTACCACGCACCCGTGGGGGAAATTAAACGCATAAAGTTAAACTTTATATCGATGGCGCCCCTCCATATACTAGTTGGTGTTATATGAAAGTTGACTGATTTTAACGTGAGAGGAGCGGGCAGGAGCTTGCTCGCTGTGACCGCGTTGTTGTTGTTGCGGGCGGACAGTCAATGTCCTCCACCTCTAGCTTCTATCGTCCGATAAAACGTTATCAATTCTTGCCGTACCCTTGAGGAGAGACTTATATCTCCAATTTTGGATTTAGGCATCATCCGCTCATAATATTTTGATATCGAATTTCCTCAAACCGTATGCACGGCATGAAATTAATGTTTAATGAGTATTTTTGTAATAGGATTGGTGTATTTTATTACCCAAATGAATTTATCACCGTTGTTAAGATAACGCGATCCGGCGATATATCAGCGCGAGAGGCAGAGTTTACGATATACTTATTACAACGAGGGTTAAGGTTAAACAGGAGATTGAGACCGTGCAACATTATTTTTTAATTATATACATATTTAATACGCGAGGCGAACGTTTCGCATATATGTACATTTTATTAAATCCTTTACTCGATACGAATGTTTTAGTACGTCCAAGAAAAAAAAAAGAAATAATTCGTCGATTTCCATCCATTGTGTGCACAAAAAGACTATGTAATCTGTTCTATAGTTGATATTCTCTAGTTTGTTGCGTTGTGGCCCTCTGCCGAATACTTTCGTCCATCTTGTTCTAGTTATATTATTAGTGTTTCCATGTTTTGTTTTGTTAATGTAACGTTGAGACTGTTGCGACTACGGAGTTGCTTTCACTGGGGCGTGCTCGCGTGCTCGTCCATTTGCTCGCGTATCAATTAAGTGATGATTTATCTTATGTGTAATTAATAGCTGCCACTGCTACTGATACTGCATACGAGCAAAAGGCTCCCATACGAGCGTGCCCCACCACGCTCTGAGGCACCCACTCAACGCACTGTCTGCCGTCCTGTGGCGTCGCCACGCGCGTCCACTTCTTGTCCACAAGCCGGTCGAATAGCCCGCACAACTCACACCCACACCCACACACAATTCACATTTAATGAAATCTGTTTAATTATCAGAATACACACAAATCGCATGCTAAGTTGCTCAAAGGTTTGCTCACACGGCTTTCGACCGGCGCTCTATTGATAAGACAAAATTTACAAGAGATTATTAAAGTGTTACTATGTATTATTATTATTATTTACGTTGTCGGATGTGATGTTAGCAGCTTCCCGTGATAAGATTACGTGAACAGTCGATGACGTATTCGTTTATCTTTTGTAGTGTCACTGAATGTAGGCTAGTTCAACCGTTCCATGTAGTGTGGGGCACTCGCCCTTAGTAGGTATTTTACTGATGTAGCAGTAGACTAGTAAATAAAACTTTCAAGTATTCTTCTTAGATGACTATCTTAAATTCTCCTCTGCGAGAAGTAGTGGAATTATTTCCAACGTGGAACACCTTTTAGCATAAATGTTTTCAAAGATAAAGTGGCGGGCCGGCCCGCAAGGACGATTAGCCTTGCATTTATTGTTTGTAGATATGTATTGTAACGGCTAGCTTTTATCATAGATGACTGCTCTTCGTGTACTTAAAAGATGGACTTACCAATAAATTAGCTATATAGAGTAAAATATTTTCTTTTCCGAGTATTATTTTTATTCTTTTCTAGCTTAGCAGCAGACATCAATTATGTATTTTTGTGTCTAGTCATGTTTTCGTGTTTTCATATCTTATAATATATATGCAATAAACTTGAAACAATGTTAATGTGGAATGACGCAAGAGTCCGCGCAATGGAAAACATGCGCGATATACACTGGGTTGTGGCAATAAAATTAACTTGCGTCCTATATTTTGTTACTTAGATGAATTATGAAATTATTTATTTAATTATTTAGCTTGACATAAACTAAACTCTATACATTCAAATTAACTTGACATCATTTTTTATAATATTTATTAGCAATCCATATAATCGTTGTCTAATATTTGTTTAGGTGCAACGGACTTTGTTAGGTGCGGAGGTTCCCCTCCATTTTCCACATTATGCTTTTTCAATATTTATGGGTGTTGTGAGTGTAAGTGCGCGTGATGTCTGCTGCCATTCGCCGGTGGTGGTGTTGGGGCGATTAACCAAATATTTACTTGATACAGTTGTATTACATTTTAGATCACTTATGTTGCTTAGGCATAGTTATTATTATTTTATAGAGATTTGTCTTTATTATTTAACTGTTGAAAGGTTAATAAAATGGTAGTAGTGTTGGTGAGGTAATGATGCGAATGCTCGAAAAATTTTAAGCATGATTGTTCCCATTCATATTTAACTTGGATTCATTTATTCTGTAGCTGAGTATTCCATTGGTTATTTTCTGTTGTATATACTTATTGCACAGTTTGATGGTTCACTATGCATTCAGTAACTCATCGTAATTTACAAATTAAGTTCCAAGATGGCCACTAATCATTTATAATCTTTACACAATTTTAAGCGTTATGTTCATCATCAGATTACATGTCTTTACATATTTGAATCTCATCAGAAATGTAACACATGAGCTTTAAAGAGTATAAATTATGATCGCTTAGTATATAAATATTCGATATTCAACGACAGATGGAATGAACCAGTCTCGGGAACATATCATGACACACAGATAAAGTAAATTTATTTTCAAAAAGGCCGTTTTGTCACAATGACTGATTTGAATCATGTACCAGAATAATAAATGATATATTTAAAAATTGTGTATTTTTTCCTCATACCTCATAAAGAGACAGGACAATGTCTACAAAAACTACACATAATCGAATTTTGGGAAAGCTAGAACTTTCTCGTGTCGTGTGGAATACTTAAGTTTAATGCATTTATTATTATTTTTTAGAGTTTACTTAATAAATTATCGACTTAGCTAGCTTGTTTATTTCTTTGTATTTTAAACATTTGTAATAATTTTAATTATTACAGATGTTTAAAATACAAAGAAACAGTTTATTTTGATGTTAAACATTCATTAATTGTTTTATATCAGAGCATGTGGGTCACCTGATAGTAATTGTAAGTGATCAACGCCTTCCAGGCGACAATGCCGGAGGCGCATACCTCTTCAATACCCCAATGTCGTAATTGTTCGGAAACATAACAAATAAATAACACGCTTTTAAAAATCATACATTTATTTATATGCACAAAATTAAACGAATACAGAAGTAAAGATAATTCTTACAATTTATCTATTTACACAGGTCTAACACTAATTTCGAAAAATACGTATTAATTTCATAGTCATTATTTTTATTTAGTACCACAAAATGAACAACACTAAAAAAAGTTAAAAATAAAAAAAAAATCACATTATTCATATATTACATACATGTAACGAAATGGCTCATTGTCTATTTTGTCAAATCTTGCCAAAAAAAATTAATCTTTCCAAATCTTTTTACTAAATAAAAAAACATATATATATATTCATATATTTGACATAGAAAACAATGTCCGCACTCACTCATATATTGAAGGTTAATTGCTACATAAGCAAATTGTTTTTTTAATCTACTAAGTATATATATGTATTTTTGCAGCATAATTTATATTTAATAGTAATAGCATAAATGGCGAAAAAATATGAGCAATGCTTTCAACCCTTTCGCTACGGCCATGTACTCCGTCGGAGTGACACCGCTGCCGCCGGAGTAGCGACACTGAACGGAGCGCTGCGCCGGAAAGTGCATGTTTATATCTTACTTGTTTAAAAAAAATGCGAACAAACCAGAGACTGAGACAAGTGTGATCGACGTACTCGTACTCGTACACACACAGGTCGTCACGCGGATGCTGTCTATAGGCGACGCTCGTGCACACAGGTCGTCACGCGGATGCCGTCTATGTGCGACGCTCGTACACACAGATCGTCACGGGGATGCCGTCTATATGCGACGCTCGTACACACAGGTCGTCACGCGGATGTCGTCTATAGGCGACGCTCGTAGCGAAAGGGTTAAAAATCACAATGTACAAATCAAGCATAAGAATCTGAATAAAAATGCTATTAAGTGGTTATTTAAGTTTATTTAATAATACAAGTTTCTTACCAAATTTCCTACAGTACAAATATGAAAAATGTGTATCAAGCTATTCTTAAGGTTCATTGACTTACATTTTTATCAGTCTGTTTAATGAATGAGACGTAATTATTGGCGTTTCTTGAACATTCATTAACAAAAACACAATCACTGTAAAGCCTCTATAAATCTATCTGTACGGCGCATTTACTCATAATTTGTCCTGGCCTTCTATAAAATGATCGGAAGCCTCTAAATAAATGAATTGTAGTAGTTTGAGTATATACAAAGGATAATTGAAGAAACGCATACATGAAAATTATATTGAACAGCTACATTAATTAATACATATATATAGCTACATAAAGCAGTTAAATAATAACAAAAAAGACTTGTCGATATCTCAAAGAAAAAAATAGGTATATTTTTTAAATGTAAACTTAATGTTCATAAAATAAAATTACTACGTATAGATTTTTATCATAAATTTCATATCATTTAATAATGTATAAATAAAATATATTTATCGCACACATTTTAACAGACTACCAAATGTATATTCGGTCAGTGAAAAGACGAGGCACGACTAGAATCGACTCAGTTATTAAATTACGTCATCTCAATCTTATTAAAAATTTTACGTCATCAGTTTTGCATTTCATTAAATTGTATTTTATATTTCAAAAAAATATGACAACCTCATTACTGGCACGCTACTATTACAAATTACAAACGTAGATTATTTGCATTTTATAAAACAACATTTTTTTCGCAGCCACTTCTGTACTTACCCATTTCTTTAGAAATGGGTATTACCCCACCACCGGTATTGTCCAATGTGGATATTGGCGGCGTAACTAAACTAAAAAAAATATCTGTAGGCCATACATATATTTATTTCGACGCGGGGATTGAACCCGCGACCATAGACTCTGTAGGCGGCGGCCCTGCCACTGAGCCGATTGGTCGCCAAACAACATTAGCAGGTGACTAATTATTGAAAAATTATTTTAACAAACATTTGACAGTACGATAACAACTTAGACGATAAAATACTTAATCACTGTAAAAATTTCTTACAATAATGTTTAAATGCAATTTAAATTACACATACAATTGTTTTTGTAAGAATTACATAAACAAATATTAACAATTAAATATAAATAATCAAAAGTTAATCAAAGGAAAAGTTGTTTTTTCTAGTGTAAAATTTCCTTAGACTTGGGTGTCCAACATTTTATTTTAGTAGTATAACGGTTTCATACTAGATGGCGCTGTACGTAGGTTAGATTCAGTATATCACGTTAGGGTTTGTCTCACCCAATATGAGTTAGTCATTTTTTGGGTTGAAATTATTCATTAAATACTGTGAAACAAAATCAATAATAAATTAAGTTAGGTATTCTCTTGTATTTATTTAACGTCTTCGTTCCACCCATTGGTTTTATTGTATCCACTCCGAAACTAGCAGAAGAGCAGAATACCTGCAAGTATCGGAGAGGGAGACAATAACAAGCACGATTCAGAAGTGAAAACTGCTTCTTAAGCCTCAAAATTCCTTTGAAATTGCAAAATAATATCACGTCAGTAAAGGGTCAAGTACCCATCCAAGGGCTCCATAATTAACGTCACAAACTAGGGTTGCACCGCTATCGTACAGCTTTGAAAGTAATCTATATCTAGATAAATTATTATTAGATTATGTATAAAAACATTCCTCGTTGATTATCTCGAAACTTGAAGATGTACATCGTTCAAGTATATTTTACGAGATTCTTGTATTGAAACTGTTAGTGTTGTCATTTTACTATATTTTTCTTAAATAAAAATTATTAGCGTTTTATCTATCGAATTGCACGCACTGTATGGACCCTTGCTCAATAACCAAGTTTCTGAGTGTCTTAAATTCAAACTGCCATCAATGAACTGCTACAAAATACCGACGATGATAATTAAATTCTCACGTTAGCTATAATAGCTAACCATGTTTATCGATCATCACAAATTTATATTTTCAATAGAAATTTTATATTAAACACAGAATTCAAAGGAACATTCATTTTGCTTTTATAACAAATAATGTACACGTACAATAAAAGTAGTCAGTTTATAAAATAAAAACAGTATTTTATGATACATACTATTATTATATATATATAAACACTAACCCGTGTCCTTTTCTCTCATTACATATACGTCATGTACTTGGGAATTTTATTGCGTAGCTTGTGTGAGAAAACATTTGCCTTTCTAGGAAATTAGTATAAAACTCTCCAATCTCTTAGCCGATATTGGCGTTGTCGATTCAAAATAAATTTCGTAATAATAATATGGGAAGGCTGATTTTAATAAATGACCTATTTTGCCTTTAGCTAACTCAGCCAGTGTGTTTGCTGAGTTGGATCAGTAATATATAGATTACACAGATGATATAATCTGATGTGTAATTGACCGTGAGATGAAAAGCAATAGGTATGTTAATTTTTCGCCTGTTAAATTGTTCTCTATGCAGTCAATTTTATCAAATACGACCAAATCATGATATGTGGTGCGATGTTGAATTACCGTTGAGAATAGATATCCTCAACCTTCGGCCTGCGGATGGCCCATCTGATGTAGTATTTCGGGCCCATAATAAAAATTGAGAGCGCGCTGAGGAAATAGGTTCTCTGCATAACACTACCGGGGTGTGGTGTGCAGGGTTATTATTAATACGGAAATTTGCCGTAATACGGTAATTTATTCGTTTATTTTTAATTTACAGCAGACGTCTGATTGTATCACAGCAACACGTTATTTTAGAATTTTCGTAAACACGACAAATCAAGTATTTGGATAAGTGATGTTTTGCATTATTCGTTTATAGTGTCGTACCGAGCGAATGAGGCCGAAAGAATCCCCTTCCTTGGCTTCCATATTTCCATGGACATGTCGCTTTGTTTGCTGTTCGTGAATTGTTTTGAATTTATTTACATGATACAACTGTGTCAAAACCTAAGAATTCTTTACCTAATTTTTGTTGCGGCCCGCGACACAACGACTAACACGTGTTTGCGGGTGGCCCGCGACACCACCACTGACGCGTGTTTATGACCCTATGGAAAAAATGCTGAGTACCACTTGTCTAGAGGGTGACGAGGTCGGTGAGGTCTGCAGTGGGCGGCACCACGCTGGGCCTGAAGTACTGGCACAACTGGTTATAGAGGAGGATGCGTTGGGCGCGCACATCCCACTCGGCAGCGGGACCCTCGTCGCAGTCTTCGCCCACGTCCCACGTGTCAGGTGTCGATTCCATCGTTTCCTCGAACGGCATTATCTCAGGCACCACCTCATCAGAATCTAGTACCTGATACAATAAAAATATACAGTTACGAATGCATACAAAAGAAAATGACTCAAGCGTTAGTATAAGATGACACCCAGGTCTCCGTTTGAACTAAAAAAATTAACTTAAAGTTAAATAATTAAACAACCCCTGGATCGGCTGAAGTTGACGTAAAACTAGTTTGTAATTTATATCACTTGATCTTACCACTTACGTATGTAATCTTAGTCTGTCGGAGGGTTGTCTCCCTAACCACCTAAAATGTGCAAATGTAATTCCTCTATACAAAAGTGTCTCGGTTGACGATCTCACTAACTATCGCCTTATGTCTTTATTTAGCCTGTTAGCAAATATTTTTGGTAGAATATACACCATTTTATAAAGATGTAACATAATAAGCGGACTCGTTACATTTCAAGAGATTTGATATTATTGCATTTTAAAAAAGTTACAACTAATTGCTATCAAAGAAAACAAAAAGTAAATTAATATGCGTTTATGATCAACTAGCTTTTGCCCGCGGCTTCGCTCGGGTGAAATTTGGTCTGCCACATTAAGTTTCGTGACGGATCATTTTAAATAAATATGAATTTTTTTTTACTTAATTTATGGTTCACAATTTTGGTCACAGTGGCTTCCACATGAAAGGAAGATATATGCCGTCGCGGACGAGTTCTCAGAGGCCACATTTTTTTCCGACTTAATTGACATGTATCGTTATTTATGTAACCTATATCGCTGTAAAGTTTTATCCAAATCCGTCCAGTAGTTTTTTCGTGAAAGAGTAACAAACATATATCCATACTTACAAACTTTCGCATTTATAATATTAGTAGGAAAGTAGGATAAGTAGGATTCGCTAATAGTTATTTACCGCTGCGAGCGCTCGAGCGAGATCTGCGGGCGGGGTCACGTTGGCACGTCGGCGGGCGAGCGTGCGGACTAAACGCGGACACAGCGCGCACGCGCCGCGGTCCGGCGCCGACCCAGCGAACAACACCGTCGCCAGCTTCTGGAAGTGCGCCACCTGCGAATATACAAATTAACATATTGAATGGTTCAAAGTTTTTGGGATAGATGGTCAAAGGAATACTTGACGGCATTAAAACACGTGAGCCTATAATTGTAGATAGTAAGGGAAGACAATTTACCCCCAGCAAAATGGTTATATGGTAGAGTTGAAAAAATACATCCGGAAAAAGATAATATCATACGGGTAGTTATTCTGCGCTATAAGAATTCATTGATTAAGCGTCCAACTTCTAAACTGTTTTTATTGCCTGACAATGATGATGAATTGTAAACGAATTGTATGTTTCATGTTTTTATTATATAAATTCCAATGTTTTAATTTTACCTACGACTGTGGGGCGGTCCCCATTGAGTTGCTTCCCATAGCCCTGCGCGGGGTGTGGATGTCCCCGTTTGTTGTCGGGTCTTGTGTCAAAATATACTTTCACTAAATTGCAGATTTTTTAGGAAAGTTTAGGTTAAGACTACCCCTAACCAGCGAGCTTGTATGAGGAGGGTGATGATTGTGGACGAAGAAAAGTATGCTGAGATTGTACAAGATAGAGATCTATGGTCTCTGCCTATCCCTAGGAGAAACAGGCGTGACGATGTGTATTTTTCGACGATTAGTAAATAAGTACAGTGTAACCTCCATGTAACGTCAATCGATTTAACGACAAACTACCTAAAGCGTCGATTTCACTCGGCTTTGGTTGGTTTAGCTTGTTTCCCATACACTCTATATAGCATTACACCCACTCTCAATAACGACAGCAATTTAATAATATAAAATACTTTTTAAGTTGCCAAAATTAGTAACAGCTGTGTGAATAAAATAATTAAAAAAATACAACAAAATTACTGGTGCAGCAAAAGACATCAGATAAAAATAACATACTATACTCAATAGCGATCAAATAAGAATTTTTAGATCAAATAAGAAATTTTATGTAATTACTAACACTAGTCTGAAATAAACTTTTTCTTTTTCTAATACAGATTTTTCTTCTCTCCATTTAACGACAACTCTCTATAACATCAAAATATGCACAGTCCCTTGAGGGTCGTTATATAGAGTTTGCACTGTATTTTATTTAATAATTAAACCTGTTGCTTTGTATTTTGAGTTCCGTCTTATTTTCCTGCTTTGATATAGATGGTCCCAAACTTACATTATTATTTTTTAGATTATTACATATTATATAAAAACGGCATACACAAACTTAAGTTTTTCTGAATACTGTCATGATGAGGTGTGAGTCTACGTATAGTGGGTGCGTGTGCGCAAAAGAAATGTAATTTCTTATGTGTACAAAATAAAGAATTTGAATTTTGAATTTATCACGTCGAGTCTATAAGACGTGGTCAGTCTATGCGTAAAAAAGACATATAATTCGCATCAAGTGCCTCTGACGAGACATGAGGGACGAACCTGCGATGGGTCGGTGTGATCGAGCGCGGCGCTGAGCTCGTGGCGCAGGTATTGCAGCGCCCGAGCTTGGTCGGCGGGCTCCCGAGGGTCGACCAACAGCTCGCGGTAGCAAGCCTCGCGCATCGCCGCCCGGGCCCGCAGCCAAACACTGCTGCGCTCCACTCGGCGCAACCGCAACGCCCAAAGGTCATCCAGTCTCAAGCGAGGGCTGTTCGCCGTGCCCGGGTTGCCACCGAAAAGATAATGGATCTGTAAGATATTTGATATATTCTTTATTGTACACCAAAACCAAAGTTATGCAATTATTGATTTTAATATATAAGTCTTGTGTCACAGTGTTTGTTATCGTACTCCTCCGAAACGGATTGCGCGATTTTTATGATTTTTTTTCGGATATTTGATAGGTCTGAGAATAGGTCGTAAACTTTTTTTTATACCCCTAATTTTTTCCCAAATTTTTTTGAATTTTTTGTACTTTTTATATTTTTGGCACAACAATGTTTACTGGGTTAATAAATAAAGAAGAGGTAAAGGAAAGGATAAAAAATAAAGAAGAGAATACCTGTAGAGTTTCTTTCGCTGTTTCTTCTCCGTTCAGAAGAAATTTATTACGGTATGATGGTAAAGTTTTATTGATAACAGACTGACGTTCGATAAATTAAATGTAATTTCTTATGTCGAAATAAATAATTTAAATATGATCACGCCTGTTTCCCGTGGGAGTAGATAGAGACCACAAACCTCTATCTGCTACTATTCCGACACACATTCTTTGCTTCATCCACACTCATCACTCTCTTCAAACAAGTTCGCCCGTTAAGGGCACTTTTGAACTGGCCTTTCTTAACCTATTTTATTATCATCGATATACAGATGTATTCTTTATTGTACACCAAAAACAAAGTTATATAATTATTGATTGTAATATTATTTATGTACAAATGGCGGTATTATTGCTAATAGCGATTGCTTCCAGACAACCGTTGAAAGGACACGGTGCTAAAAAAGAAGATAATTCGG
Organism: Baronia brevicornis; assembly: GCA_031353405.1. Taxonomy (NCBI): domain Eukaryota; kingdom Metazoa; phylum Arthropoda; class Insecta; order Lepidoptera; family Papilionidae; genus Baronia; species Baronia brevicornis. The sequence continues at coordinate 1,073,590 of JASFAT010003357.1, read as the reverse complement.
TGTGAGCTGGTGACACAGTATCGACAAGATGGTAGAAAAAAATAATCTTTTCTTTCTCACGATCATCGTCATCCCACGGCAGTCCACCGTTGAACATAGGGATCTACTAAGGCGCGAGGTTAGACTGTATAGATTTATATTATTTGTATTCATACGATATGGATGATGTGAATAAAAATATGCGAAGTACCTTCTTGACGGGATCGTAGACGAGCTGGTGTGCAAACCTCGGCCGCGGCTCAGCAGGCGCAACGCTCTCGTTGCGATACACGCACGTCCAGGTGAGACGACGCAGAGAAAACACCCACAGCGTGTTATATACACGCTTGTCTTTTTCTTTACTCATACCCTGTACGATAGTAAACATTCCATGGAGTTATTATAGTAATATACATTTCACATCATTTGTACTCTTTATTAGGATATCGAAAAGAAATCGCGGGTCCCAACGAAGTACTCATGAAGGAGCCCGATATTTTCAAGTTGACCAGTACTGCATATGGAAAATTATTTCATCTGTTATGCACCCGTTTCACTATCGAAAAGTGCAGGAACTCAGTGACAGTTATAGACAGCCGCGAGTGTCGTTTTGCGAGTTGGTGTTAGTGAACCCTAACGCTTACATTACGCTTACGCCTGTAGACTTTTATCTGTGAAGCGAGATCAAGCGTCGAGTGTTTATGAATGAACCCACTAGTGTCGGTGATTTGAGAAATCGCATTAATGCGGCATAATTTTGAGGATGTTCGAGCTCAAAGAAATGTGCTAATTTCTTTGAAGAACAATTTGAGGAAAAGAGCACGTATTTGTATCGCGGAGAGAGAAGGACATTATGAAAAAATACTACAATACGTGTAAGGTATGTTTATTATTATTTTTATTGATTATAAGTTGATTATAGGTTATCATCATATGTATCCTCATGTCATACATTTATTTGCAGTAAATGTTACTTGGAGGAAGAAACTGATTCTGATGAAAACTAAATCAAAGTCAATTGTTTTTTTATTCTTATTTTATAATTTTTATTGTTTGACTAGATGTATAAACTAGTCTGAGGTGTGTAAAGGAGTTTTGTGTTCCTAATTTCTGTTTTGATCCAAAGAATGTTTGAGTTATGTTACTTGATTTAATAATTTTTTCTTTTTCATAATTTTAATTATTTGTTGTGACTAATTCGACTTTAAAGACAATGATAATATATCTGCGTACAAAGAAATAAATGATTATTGGATAATTAGTGCTTTATTTATCTTATTCATCCCATAGGCTTTTCGGTTACGCGCGCCCGCTTCCGTTACAAATGACCATGGTCAAGGTTAAGGTGGTGTATTGTATTTTTATTCGTAATCGCTCAATAAGTCGCGAGCGGCGCGCGCGCTGTTGCCATACTTATGAATACATGCGTCTCATGCATAGTAGTAAACAAATACTACGAAGATGGCGTACAAGTATTTGATGCATTTACAGGTTTTCTTTGAAGTCCCATAAAACGCATCAACGCTATATTATTTGAATGTTACTTACTGACATACATATTTTTACAAACGCGGATTTTAATTTTCTCGGGTAATTAAAAAATAACCGTGTGTATTGGTGTCCTCGTATCAGTGTAAAAATATTACCCACTTCTTATGCAATATCTTTTATTTTGGAAATATATATTAGTTTTAACATATATTTTTTTATACAAAATTAGGAATAGTGTTCCATACAACTACAAACGCATGGACAATCGCGCTGTGTCAATGAAGCGAACCAATGCTTTTGTCTAAAGAGGTCACTGTTTCCTGAAATCTACGTCATATGTTCGAAATGTTGAATTCAACGATAACGCACCTCTATTTTGATGAATGAATTTACAATTTAAACAAAAATATTTTAAAAAATGTTTAAATTTATTTTTATTAAGTTGTCGATCAAACATTTTAATTTAAACTTTCTTGTGTGTTGTTTTTTATTCTAGAAAAATAGGTCTGTATAAAGATACATATATAGTTTATTATTCGTATAATGATACAAAAATACGCAGGGTTGGTTTTAAATTCTTCTATTACATTAAAAGTTAAAAAAAAAGAAGAAAACTTAAATAAAATAAACAAAACTTTATAATATGGACAGTCAAAAGTTTTACTTAGCTAAGATCCGCGACAAGCGAAACAATAACAGAAAATTAACAATGTGTGTTTTTCCGTTGGGTTAAGTGGATTTATTTGGAACTTAAACCAAAAACTTACCGAAAATCGGCCATCAACTCTCCACCCACCAACCACTATACACAACACCAAACACACATTATTACTTTTTCATCTTGTAAACGACACGTGTTTCGCCCCAACACGAGGCATCTTCAGGTATAGTAGACTCTACGGAAGACAACCGAAAAGTGACCCGCCATTACAACGGGCGCCTTATATAAACAACCCCCACCCACAATGTAAGAAAACAACAGGTGGGTGATACAGGTGTGTCAAAACTTACGCACTGAGTATCTGTCCATACAGTGGGTTTTTGGTCCCCGAGGCTCCCCCCCCCCGCAAAAATGCGTTGCGCGGAATGTGGATGTCGCCGTTTGTTGTTTGTTGAGAGGATACATTCTTATTCGAACCGCCGTCGACGCCGAAACATACGTTATGGAGGGCTAATATTAGAAATATATGACGTACCGACAGCACGAACATTTCGTCGGTGTCGGGGTCAAGCGTGGCGCGCTGGGTGAACCCGGCCGTGGGCGGCGGACACGCGGCCCCGGCGCACAGAGCACCGCAGCGACCTGTGCCTACGTCCCACCACCACAAATCCAGCAACTGTTCCTTGTTTCGCTGGCCCGCGAACATGTACAGCTTTCGTTGCCCCTGACAGGTTTAACGAGAACACAGAGAAAACAATAAAATTATTAATCATACATATTTTGGTTCTTTTAACAGCCCATATATGTCCGCATGCACGGGCCTCCCCATTGGAGGAAATCGCACAGGACGAACGGAGATTAACCCATCACGCTTGTCTAATGCGGATTGGCGGAGTTGTCAGACTCTGGATAAATATCTGTACGTCATACATATATTTATTCCGATGCAGGGATCGAACCCGCGACCATAGAATCTGTGGACGGGAAGCCCCGCCATTGAGCCAATTGGTCGTCGTCATATTTTGTAAATCCCATATATTTTCCTTTAGGAATGAACAATTAAACCATAACCCCCTGTCCAAAGGTGGACGGGAGATAAATTTGTTCCATATAGAATGAGTCGAACCCACGATCATTAACTCCTTAAGTAATAGTTTCGCCACTGAGTCCATTAGGCAAAAAAATAAAAAAGTCATAATCTATGTAAAAATTAGTCTACAGAAAGTAGAACCTTAAATTAAAATTATACCTTCGTTACAAGTTCAATTATTTTAAAATAAAAAGTAAGTTCTGGAAAATATTTGAAATAGGGATGTTGAATATTGTTGTGAGTGTTTAAAACAAAATATAAGCTAATATAGCCAAAAAATATTTTTTTATGTAACTAATATTTAATTGCATTCTGATCGGCGTAGCGTTAATTATGAGAACACATTTTGATAAATAAACATTAAACCCTTAAAAATAAAGAAAAGTATTGTGTTCTTTAGACTTTTTATCACAGCATTAACGTTTCGCGGCAAAATTATACTTGTATTTGAATACAATCAACATCTCTATTGTCATTACGACCACGTTCATATAGACAGGTCTTGCATTAACAGTAGTCGGCTTAGTGGATGCACTGTTCTTTTCCATTTACGGCAGTGTTCCCAACTCTCAAAAATTTTTCTCCCTAAAGCTCAAACCAAAAACCCCTAAAATCCATAAAATTACTGCGAGATTCCCCTAAAAAAACATTATTAGAAATAAATATTATCAATAAAATAAATTCAACTCTGCCCTCTTAGTAACGAGCATATTTTTAGAGCGTACTACGAGAGGTTACTAAGCCGCTATGTCAAAAATAAATGTGATTGGCTAGATTTAGTTAATCCCGGGCCTATAACATCTCATCTTTATTTGTTTGATTTTTTAATCTAAAAGAAGTAAATATTCGAAGTCGAATAAAAATCCCTAAAAATATTACACCCCTAAAAAAATCCCATTAGACTTTTGAACCCCTAAATTTGGGATGAAAACCCTTAAGTTGGTAGCCCTGTTACGGTCGCATACTATATACCTCGACGATAGATGGGTGTGCTGTGCAACGAGGACAGAATAGCATTCTGTCCCTTTTATGCCTTTTAATATAACTAATTATAATGAAACGAATAAAGCGATAAACCAAACGAACAAATAAGCCGTTTACAGTCGCTTGTCAGTGACAAGGGACTGCGGCGTTGACGCGAAAGAATAGTTATGACACGACCGTACTAATCTCTCACCACTGAAATTGGACTTCGTTGCAAGACCTGTGTATAAGACCAGGATCACGATGTCTCATGATTTTTGTTAACTTAGAATATAAATGACGTGTCAGTTACCGGGTGAAAGAGCATGGAGTGGGAAACACGCGGCTGCGGCGCTGGCAAGTGGTGTGTGTCGGGCAAAAGCAACTGCCACGTATTGGTCGCGATGTAATAAGCGTACAACCCCGAGTACTGAGGACTCACCAGCTCTTCGCTGCGAACGGAACAAACCGAGTTTTTACCGTCGCAGTTTTTTTATTTTATTTAATATAAATAACAATTCAATATTAAATAGATGTGAGCCCGTTAAACCTTACGGGTTTTGGCTTAGCCCAGATCCCTCTTATATCAACTTAATAACTATAGAGCTAGATTTATTATCTAGCATTATTATTATTAGGCTTTTATTGCTGATAATATTTTTTACATACAAATGTGAGTTATATTAACACGTTAGATTTTACGGTTCAGTGTTCAGCGTGTCTTGTAACACCTCTTCCAACTGTTTCCATTATTCTCGATTATATGCATCTCTGTAAGAGTACCTTTAAATTCGTTGTTTCTTTCTAAATGTTTTTTAACTATGAAGTCTACACCATAACTTCTTTTAGTTGGAAGGTATTGGTCTTCTTCCCCTACAGAGACCGTGGGATTATCTAGCATAAGTGTGTGTATTTAGTTTTTAAAAATTATTATAACTCTCCTCTCCCATTACTTTCTTCTTCCTCTTCCATTATTCAAATTCTTATGCAAATGTAGGCAACGTATCTGCAGTTCCCTTAGTTCTGTAAATGTTCAGGAGCGGAGGTCGTTGCTTACCCCATCGCCAGACACCTGCTCGATTGTCATATGAGCCTGTTGTTTTTCTATAATATGCTGGAACGCAGGTTTGCATGTTGCAGTGAAAAAGCTAAAATAACTTTGTTTCAAGCGTACTGCCAAGTTTTCTACACATGTAGCCTGTGGTATGTTTACACGCAGCGAACCATCAACGTCCTGTGGTGTGGAAACAACGGTTTCAGAATATTGTTGAGGCTGCCCTGTTTCTACTGTGCATGCGGTATGTTCATGAAAGCCCGCACCGTTAGCTTTTGCGCCATTTTGCTTCACCGTATATATCGCGCCTTATAAAACAGCTAAATCGGGTTTAATTTGAATGAATGTATATATGATTTACTAGCATAATTTTGAGGTGTAAATAATACTAATACAAAAATATAAATATGGAGAATATTATTAGTATAGAAAAGCGTGTTCCATACGTGTTGGCGGGCAGCACGCGTCCGCCGAACACGTACACGGTTTGAGTGTCGGCGTCGATGCACATCTGGTGGTCGAACACCAGCCGTGGCCCGCCCGCCGCCGCCGTGTCGCTGCACACCAACGACCACTCTCCCACGCTCACTTTGTACATGTAAAGGTCACTCTGCAAACATATAGTGTTGTCCTCATCATCATCATCATCAATATCCTGCGGCAGTCTACTGCTGGACATAAGCCTCCCCCAAGAAGCGCCATCTAGCCCGATCTTCGGCTTTACGCATCCAGTCTATGCTAGCCGCCCTGCACAAATCGTCCTCCATTTAGCCAGGGGTGTCCTACACTACGTTTGCCAAGACGCGTTCTCCACGTTCTACCAAAGAAACTCTTAGCGTAGCTCTCTTAGCGACTCAGCTTGTGAAGCAGACGGACTGTCATTGTATACGTTTCAGCGCCGTAATAAAGCCCATAAATATATTTGTCACTGTGGCCTCTTTTTACCAAGGCGGATTACCCAAACTCGGAAAAACTATCTACAATTATGTGTAAATTATTTCACTACAAACAGTAAAGTGAGGGAAATTATACATTATTTTTTTACCTTTCCTTATTTATTTCATAATTTTGGAAATTTGAATAAAAACTATAAACTTAGTTGCGCACCTAAATAATATCATACGATAAGGTCATATACACAGGCAATAAACAAATATTAAATTGGAAAGGAAATCAAGCAGTGTAGAAAATTAAATAAAAATAAAAAAAGTATTTTACATACAAAGATCATGATAACATACATTCATATTACTTGGTATCCTCTGCGCATTATCCAGATACCTGCCCAGTGTGTAGAGTCGTTCATTGACAGGATCGAAAACCATTTTGTGGCACGAGCGTGGCGATGGGCCTGACACCATGCTACTGTGGCGGCACAACAATGTCCAACTTTCGTTCGTTGTGTCGTAACACCACAGATCATCTAGGTCCTCCGTTCCGTTCCAACCGCCGAAAAGATACAGGTTGCCTAAATAACATACACGTGTTCTGTCAATTTAATCACACAACTTTTCAACATGTCTTTTTTAATAATGCGATTGGTAAACGCTGTCAGTTTAGAACTTTTAAATTTTTAATAAAATTGTTTTTAGTCTGCTAATATGTCTTCTTATCCCAAAAAAATTGGATAAGTCAACTTTTTTGGTTGGATTGGGTTTTAGTTTGAAAAATGCTTAAATATCCTTTCAATCATTATTTAATCCATCAAAAACTTAAAAATGTTTTATAATAATATATCGCAGGTATTCATTTATATCGCATATTATCATTTAAAGAAGAAAACACAAAATAATTCATGTCCACCAAATATCCAGAAACCACAAAGGTTAGGTGAGGTGATATGCTAGCGCATAACAAACAGTTCACATCAATAACATAAAAAAACAATAATATTAAATACACGTACAATCAAATACAATACAATCGATACACGAATATAATAAAATGTGAATATAGTAATGTGCCCGTGTGCAGTCATTAACCTAGCGCCCTCTAGTAAGCGCGCGGTCAAAATGGAATAGGTACAAAAGTTAACATGGCAACATAGATGTCAATGTTAAAAAATGGAAATTATAAGAAAAGTCGACTTTCATACTAACTCCATCAGCTGATCGGTCAGTTTGTATGGAGAGTCAGACGAATACTTTGTCAAGAATGGCATAATATTTGTCTGTAGCATAAATGGGCTGGCTCGCCTGGGGAAGTACCACACTCCCGCAGAAAAACGGCGTCTGAGTGGTACCTTAGCTACCGCGCTTCGTACGGTGAGCTGCCGAGTTCCGGGGGCCCAATATCCTCCCCCTCCCTCTACCCTCTCCCATTCCCTCTCTTCTTCCCTCCACTCCTATAATGACACTTTCCTTAAAGGTCGGCAACGCTTCTACACTGCCTATGGCGCTGCGGATGTCTATGGGCGGCGTTGATTGCTTTCCATCAGGTAACACGCCTGCTCGTTTGCCTTCCAATCCCATAAAAAAAAGTCAATTCTTTTTGGATTGAGTAATATAGTAAACGCCCGGCGTCCACGCCCCCTTACACCGCTGCGCCGTGTGCAAGTTGTTATTACGATTCGAAAACGAATAAAATAAAATACATTATCCAAATAATTAACAATACCAGTATTGGGATCAACGACGAGCTGGTGACCACCGCGTGGCCCTGGCCGTGAAGAACAGCTACTGTTTCCACAGCGGACATCGCAAGTATCAAAGGATTCAACACCAACAGCACACAACTCCTAATGGACAAAACTGATTATAGTTAAGATAGATAGTCAAATTTATTACGCCGACCCTTCCATCAAATAAAAATTATTTGATGGAAGAGTTGGAAGAGAAAGACGACGAAAAGCATCATCATCAGCAGCCTGCGGCAGTCCACTGCTGGACATAGGCCTCCCCCATGGAGCGCCACCTAGCCCGATCTTCGGCTACACGCATCCAGTTTCTGCCAGCCGCCCTGCGCAGATCGTCGCACCATCTAGCCGGGGGGCGTCCCACACTACGTTTACCGAGACGCGGTCTCCACTCCAGCACTCGTCTGCTCCAACGATCGTCGGATCTCCGACAGACGTGACTAGCCCATTGCCACTTAAGTTTGCTAATTCGAAAGGCTATGTCGGTGACTTTAGTTCTTTGGCGGATTTGTTCATTCCGAAACATATCTACCAGAGAAACTCCGAGCATAGTTCTCTCCATAGCTCTCTGCGCGACTCTGAGCTTATGAAGCAGACGGACAGTCAGCGTCCACGTTTCGGCGCCGTAAGAGAGTACGGGTAGGACACACAGGTCGAAGACTTTTGAAGACGAAAAGCATACCTTGACCAAATTGCTGAACTTCTTAGGAAGGGCCAGGTCAAGAGTACCTTCAACCGGCAGGCTTGCATGAGGAGAATAATGAGTGTGGAGGAAGCAAGGGAAGTGTGCCGAGATCATAGCAGATGGAGATCTGTGGTCTCTGCCTACCCCTACGGGAGACAGGCGTGACTATATGTATGTATTTATTAAACTAAGATCCGCGAAAAACAAATTAGAAAAATAATATTGTGTGTTTACGAAAGAATTGAAAAATAAGAATGACTAGTCTAATTTATACCGCAATTCTGCCGTCAGCAAAACCCTCCACCTTTTCTTAACTTTGTCACTAACACCATCAACCGTCAAATACACACTACAATATATACGACACTTGTCTCGCCTCAACACAAGGCATCTTCAGATATAGTAGACGCTGCGAAAGACTTCTTATAATATATAAAATATACGTTATGTATATAAAATAAATAAACATTACTTATAGTAATATATAGTATTAGTTTAAACAGAAAATAAAAATTTTAATTTTAATGTTAAAAAGGAGATCAGGGGTCCGAGTAATTCACTGTGTACTATTTAATAAACTTAATCCAACCTTTAATGAATAGTTTATGCTGATCTGAAGAGCTAGCTAGCTATATAAATTGAAAGTTACGAATTCTTTAAACTGTGATCAACTGTTATTTAATTAAAATATATATTTATAGATATATAACTCACTGGTGGATCGAGCCTAGGATCCCGATCGGCGCAAGAGAGATCCTGCGGTCGCGACCTAGGCGAGGAGATGACTGTATCTCCACAACACAGTCGCTCCTCTACCTCGGCAGAGCATGCTGACAATTGCCGCCATTCGGGTTGGTAAGGCTGCCATGACAAATACCAATCCATTTCACCGTCTAAAATATAATAGTAAAAACATCAAAACATTCATTTTACTGCCAAATTTGACATTGATGAATCAAATTTTATTACTAAGGAATCAAAGGAATGTTTGTTTTATATTGCGGAGTAATCTGACTCAATTAAGTAGTAGAAGCTTCTTCCTACCTACTTACGCTGCGGGCTACGCTCGAGTGGCGACCGCCTCCCAGTCTTTGTGCCGTGTTTCCAGCGGCTTTTAGGGTCTTTATATTGGGTCACCACAGTGTTTGAGTGTCATTCACGCATTATAAGTCAGCTGCCCCACACGTTCCCTGAGTCACGGAGAGGGTTACGGATCGCTGATTGGTGTTAGCTTTCTATTGGTTGGTTTCTCATATTGGTCTGTGAGAATCATACTACGCAATTGCAAATAGTTCTACGTTCACTATGCAATTGCAAATAGTTGTATTTACATTCACTAGCTAGTGTTGTTACAACTTAAATTCATGGCAAACAGTAGTATTTGGTTACCAGCGAGTGACATTTGCTTATTTATTCTATAAACACTTCTTACTTTCTAGTCAGAAAGTAATAATAACAATCATTTTTATTTTCAATGTAGTACTAAAAATACAGTGCTTATCTTAATTTTTAATGTAAAGACAAAACCGTATTTTTGTCAAAAACATGTTATATATTATAATTTATATACCATACACTTAGGAGCCAAATTTTCAAAACACTGCTTACCTATGTTACATAAAGAACTCTAACCCAGTCTATCTATTAAAGCTGTATGTTATTTATCAGTCATTTTCAGAGCATAACTAAATAGATGATAAAGTTTCCATTGCTGAATAAGTGGACTTTGGTAGAAATGTAGATAATTTAGATTCAGCCTATTTCATTTCATTCAACAAACTTGTAATATAAACAAATACAGAAATATTCACCATTCATAGCCTCTTCTAATATCTGCTCTGCTTGTTTATAGTTTCCATTTTCAACCAGGGCATTCCATAAGCGCGATTGCACTGGTCCCTCTAGTTGTACGCCACTTTCTCGTGAAAGTGCTTCGAATGCATCTTTATAACGGCGTCTGTGTAGGTGTTTTAATAATATTCGAACAGCTTCCTCTTCCTTGCGCTTTAAGAACATCATATCATATATGTTATTGAAATTATTCTAATTAAGTTTAACAAGAAAGAAATAAGTATTAGGTATTCTAAGGTACATAAAACAAAAAGTATATAATGTAAATTTAACTATTTCATTTTCAAAATTGCATTTAATAAATAATGGCAAGAAATTCTTGAAATATGACTGAAGAAAGTGATTAAAATTGATTAATTGGTGTCTACAGTCATTAGACGATTTAATTCAGTTTATTCATTGATTTTCCACACTGTAGAATTATAATGATTTTATATAAATATGGTTAAATGTTCTCTAAGACTAAGATTAATATACATGAAAGATAGGAAGGGAGTGTCCTCTGTAGAGTTTATTTAATTTATTTAAGTGTATTTATTTAACCCCTGTAATATAATATCTTGTACGAATTTCTTTAGGTAAAAAATATATAAATTAATATATACAGTTGGCTATTCCCATTTATCTTAGACAAATTATATCAAATCTACATAAGAAATAAGTAAAAAATAAATTATAATTTGTAACAAAAATAGTAGTCATTAATAATTATTATGTATTGATTCGATCCATTGACATACAAAATAAATCATTAAAATACAAAATAAATGTTAAATCTCCATTATGTTGTTTTTATAAACAGACAGACCATCATAGAGTACTTTTTCATTATTAGAAATAGGTTTTTCAAAATAAAGTTTCACTGTCACAATTTATTCAGCTTGAGAAAATTTCAGTAAAAACTAAAAATTAAGTGCTAGTATTTAATAGAACCTAAATAGGTAATTTATTTCATCTATATCCAACTTCCAAGTTTGATGTGTTGGTATAGTGATACAATATACTTAATAAATAAATATGTACAACTTGTTTAGTGTTGATTGCTTATCATGTTTAAAGCAGACAGATTAATGTTTTATTTCTATTATATATTTTTAGTATTAAATGAACACTTTGCTACCTGCATGTCTTATCAGGATTGTTTTGTTTGACGCCAGGAGGACTGACTCAGATTATTTTATTTGTTGCCAATACATCATATCAACATGGTGTCACTGGCATTTGCTCGTTAGTTTTATGGGTGACACTAATATAGTGTCACTTGAATTTGCTTATTAGTTTTATAGAATAAACCAACATAGATGTGGTAGTTTTCATTAGATAGCAATATGATGCCAATGGACAGCAAAATGTTAATATAAATTTAAGACCAGTGATATTCTTTAAAATACAAACATACCAAATTTATAGTATCCATGGCATTATTGATTAACTCCTCTTGATTTTTTCCATGTAATTCTACATACCAAATTGTATAATTATATGCTGGGCCCCAAGACAATATAGGAACAATTTTTATGTACTGCACTGGCAGGTATAGACCTTCTACTGTTCTATGTCTTAGATTAAAGGTCTCTGCATTACTATCTTTTTTCAAACCACTAAAATAAAAACAAATCTTAATTTCTTAAGTATAAATAATATTTAAAAGTACATCAAATCTTGTTCTATTCATCCCTTTTATCGGTTCTGAATAGAGAAACACAAACAATTATCAACATTAAGTTGAGGTCATTATTAAATTCTTAATAAAGTTGCATGTTTGTTTAGACATCTATTAATCATTTGTTTATTTTGGAAAGGGAGATGATATTATTACAAGTTTTGAATTTGGAAATATAATTTTATAAAATACTCACGCTGATAATAATAGGGAAAGATTATTTTCATCAGTCCCTCCAAATATTTGAAATTTCTTTAAATCGCTTACATGAGGTTTAATGTATTTGCCAAATTTTATAGTTTCCACGATAGCCAATGACTTCAATTTAAGCGTAATAAACTGCGGCAAAAGCGTAGTAGCTATATTGGATGTGTCTGTGAACCATCTTGACAGCTGATCCGAGGGATTGTTTACCATAATATTCCTAAAATAATAAGCAGGTGCTTTCATTATTAAGATTTATATTTTTTTAATGTTAGCTATAAAATTAAAACATATATATTTTCACTATTAAATAAATATTAAAAACCGGGAAATAAAGAAAAATATATCTACATATATCAATAGATTAAAAAGACTTACTCTGGCACATAGTTGGCTGAATAACTAGAATACTTATGAACTGTATAACTTAATTTAACAGTTTCAAATCTTTCGTCCATATCGCTTAATTTATATTATAATATTTCAATGTGTATTTTCATAACACAATCATTTGTGTTGATGTCAAATTTGACTACTAATCAGGGTTGCCAATATCGTTGGACAAACATCCAAAATAATGTTTAATTTCCTTAATTTTTGGGAGTAGCCCCAAAATCTTTTCATGTTACCCAATAAAATTTCAAATTTTATACCAAATAAAATTTCTGTGACAGTCATCAGGTCCTTATTTACAAAATATATATCATATTAATGACTTCTAACAATTCAATATTACTATCCTTTATTTTCATATATTTTAATTATCATTTTGTTCAAAAATTTATTTATCTCATACAAAACTTTCATTTCGTAGTATCCTTTTCAGCCATTCATGCTCTCATCGAATTTGTTTACAATGCAGTATTTTATCTTTCCAATTGATGTGGGAATTCAGTGGCAATAACGTAACTTTAGGACCGTTTAATGCGGGTTAACTAAAACACACAACAACTACATCAACTAGGTTTGAAAATGAAAGTGCCAGAAAATGCATTCATTTATTTTTTGTTGGCAATTAGCTATACCTATTATGTGCACGTCCAGTAAGATATAATAATATCAAATATCTTGTACTAATCCGCTTGTAAAGTTATTTATTTTGGTATTGAAAGTTTTGTTATTGTTACTACTGTTATAAATTGTTTTATTTTGTTGTTGTTTTCCTTTTAGTTGTAATATTCTCTCAGATCTTTTGGTCAAAGAACGGTGTCGGTTGGGTAATGTTGCTAATGTCGGTCATTGACGGAAAATTATAATAATTTTTCAAACATGTCCGGCAGGGTAATGCAATACCTGAAGCACCAAGCCATATGATCCAGCATTCATCAGATTTCATCAGCATAATGTCGATAGGCGTTCGCCTCTATGCTGACGAAAAATAACTTCGCATATTTTCAGCGTACCGGCCCCCACAAACCAAAGTCTGCTTCTCTGACATCCTGAAGATCTTTGATAAGAGTTCGTCCGCCATCACCGACGGGGACTTAAACGCGAAGCACCCAGCGTGGGGATCACGCATCGCGAACCCCGCTGGGTGGGATTCTATTTGACGCCGCAGACGTCGGAGATTTCAACGTCCTCAGGCCGGACGTACCAGCTCATATGCCGTCCGACCCAAACGCTCTTCCAGATGTCATAAATATTCTGCTCCACCAGAGGCTCAGCTGTCCAGTGCACCTAGAGGTGCTGTATAACATGGACATGCAGCACCTGATTTAATTTTTTTTAAACATATTCTTTTATTTACTTGTTTTATTTATGTGATAATTTCTTTAAAAACGAGTAAAAAATATGTCAATAAATTAACAATCTCCATCTGCTCCGTATGGCAACAAGCGACTTATCCTCCAAGCTTGGAGAATATGTCTATTAGCACCACATGGAGTTAATCTAACCTAAGTTTACCTGCATTTAAACGTTTTATAGGCTGTTAATGACGAAAATTAATGTAATTTGATGAAAATATCCCAGCACATGAAATTTTATCTAAAATCTTACTTTCTATATCAGTAACGTACACTATGGTATTTCCCGTAATATTTTAAGATTATTTCATTTCTGATTTTCTTATTATATTATTTCCTTACTTATTTATATACTATTTAGTTCGTAAAGTAAGAAAAGAATTTCTCAAGAAATTTAACACTTTTATATTCTGCAAAAAATCATATAACCGATTAAAATCCGGTTCTCTATAGATTTGTGATTCTTCGATTTTTGAGACTGGTTACGACGTGACTATGCTATTACGTAAATTTATTAAATACAATTAGTATTTAATTTAATCTGTAGTGATTTGCGACTAATTCTATTTTGAGGTTTATCGTAATATAATTATAAATGATATTTCAGTTTTAACGATTTTTCCACCTTATACGATTATTGTTAACCCTTTATTAAAGAATATAAAATCAAAATTTCTAAAATGATTTACTTATATGTTTTACTTATTACAAATATATGCTTTACACAGCCTTTATCTGAAGAGTGTTTTAATGATAAACAAGTTGATATATCAAATCTTAAAAGTATTACCAAAACTATTGTACCTGAATTGTATGGTAAAGGAAAGGGAGAGGCAGGTAAAATTGGCATTGTTGGTGGTTCTACCGAATATACTGGAGCTCCATATTTCGCTGCTATATCAGCATTAAAGGTTACTTTTTAAATATGGAACCAAAATGTTACTAACTACTTTTTTGCTATCAACTTATCTTTATATTTATCAATGCATACTAATTACACTATAATGGTGTTCCTCATTAATTAACCACATTAAATTTCTTTACAGAAAATAAAAATATATATGCTTGTAGCCTATATTTCACGTATTAAACGAATGAAAGCCAATAATTATAATAAATTATTGCTAATATTATTATATTAATGCAATAATTATAATAAATCCCAGTTAAAAAATCAAAACATCGCAAAAATCGAATTAACATTTGATTAAAACAAGCCCGTCGTTAACTGCGACATTAAAATGACCTCATTATGATAAGACTAGTGCTCGATTGCTACGCCTACTAGTACGTTGTAATATAGCAGATCGGTGTCGCTTCTTTATCGGAACTGCTTCGTACTATATTTATATATGCTATAGTTACTAGCCTAGGACAAAATATGAATAATCCCCTTAAATAAAAGCAGTTCATCCAGGATATGAAATAATAAATATAAATTGTATTAAATATTAATAAAAAAATCGTGATGGCTTCTAGCGATACTACTTATGACTAGTAAATTCTCATTAAATTGTAGTGATTATTTATTTAATTAGAGATGCAGGTAAAAATTCCAAACTGTGTGTATACTCTTTTCAAGTTTAATTTTTATTACGAACGATATCAAAAGTACGAAGATATTCGTCATCTTTTACAAAACGGAATTTGTTTATTCTATTAATTTTTAAAATATATTCTATAAATTGTTTAAATATTTAAAATAAGCTTTTTCAAATTTTACGAGTTCAAGTTTATGTGAGCTCGTATAGCTCACATAAACTTGAACTCGTAAATTTTTTTAATTTAATTTACGTGATTTTGCCCCCACTTCAACCTTGTAGTGCATGTACTGACACTATTTGAACCAACAGATTTAACTAATGCTGCTAATTATTATAACAATAATAATGAGTTGAATAATTTATAACGTTTAAAAGTATTTTAACATCTACATGATTTTAGCAAGACCACACACCCTTCTTATAGGTTATTTTTTTTATATATTCACGTCTATCCCCCGCCAGCTGCAGCCAGTTGCATCCCGCACCAGCGTTACGCCGCATTTAAAATATTTACATGTAAATATAAATATATATTTTTTTATTTATATATTCACGCCTATCCCCCGCGGGGGTTGGCAGAGACCACAAAGCTCCATCCGCTACCATTCATCGCAGCGAAACGGCTGTCCATTGGTGGCTTCTTGCTCTCGTGAGAATCATGACGTGACGGGTGACGAACCACTTCGCCGTCATTTTTCAACAAATTAGGTATATTAAATTCGTGTTAGTGAATCTCACGAGCCGCAAAGGAGGATGGACGTCAGTCCCAGCAGAGCCCTGCATGCTGAGGTAAGGACCATAGTACCCGGGCGAGCCCGATCCCGGGACGGTCGGCACGCTTGCGACTAAGCTCACCCTTAGCCACGCATCCTTTGGCACGGCAGACCGTGGATTGGCGGGGAGGAAGGGAAAGGATAGAGAAGAAAGGAAAGGGCAGGAACGGAAATACGGATTGGGGGGTTACCAGACTCCGAATAAATATTTATAAATCCATATATATATATTTATTCCGATGCGGGAATCGTACGTGGTGGGTCCCGCCACTGAGCCAATCGGTCGTCGGTTATTTTACCCCTAATTGAAAATGACGTAATATATGCAAGACCCCAAGGTGAATTCCTATGTTAGGTGTTACTTTGTTTCTTACACCTTGAAAGGAAGTTGGATTGTTTTGGTATGTCTCACTGATGACTTTATAATTTGCAGGTTGGAGCTGATCTTGTTTACGTTATAACAACAGAAAGTGCAGCACCGATTATTAAATCGTACAGTCCAGACCTCATCGTATATCCATTTTTAAATACATATTCAGCCTCAAAATTAAATTTTCTGCTTTCAAAGATGGATGTGATTGTAATTGGACCTGGTTTAGGTAGAGGAGAAGATATTATCAGGTTAACACATGAAATAATTCAAACATGTCAGGCGCTTAAGAAACCTATAATTATTGATGCTGATGGATTGTATGCCGTATGGAAAAATGTATCACTTATAAAGAACTATCCTAGCCCTGGCGTTATACTTACTCCTAATCAGAATGAAGCTAATCGATTAATACAATCTATTCCAAGTAAAAATGGAGTTTGGTACGAATTTTGGGGAGAAAATGTTTCAGTTTTAGCTAAAGGACAAGAAGATCGTTATCTTGCAACCCATCCACAATTTAAGTGGTCATCTTCAGAAGGAGGATCTGGTCGACGAGCAGGCGGTCAAGGTGATATCTTAGCAGGAAGCTTAAGTACATTTTTAAATTGGGCTCTTAAAGAAAATCTGTGCTCTAATTTAGATTCGTCTCAATTTGCGCGAAGTGTTGCTGCTTTCGCTGCCGCCAAATTAACAAGAACGTGTAACAGTAAAGCTTTCGAAGTATATGGTAGAAGCATGTTAGCTTCAGATATGTTACAAGAGATTCATAAAGCATTTAAGGATGAGTTTGAATAAATAGTTAGATTCATATATTTTCTGCAATAAGTTAAATATAAATGATTGTTTTTATCCTAATTCTTTCCATTCTAATCTTATTTTGTATGAAATAGCGTTATTGGCTCTTATGCCTTTATAGCTCCATCGGAACGACTCACGATCAAGAGACAAAGGTTGATAAAAATTGCTCTGGTAAATACAGCTTCGGCCTTCTCCGGGAGCCTTTGAAGCGAATGTCGGAGCGTTCGATTCCCGCATCGGAATAAATATATATATATATATATATATATATATATATATATATATATATATATATATATATATATATATATATATATATATATATATATATATAGATTTATAAATATTTATTCCGAGTCTGGTAACCCCCCCAATACGCATTTCCGTTCCTGCCCTTTCCTTTCTTCTCTATCCTTTCCCTTCCTCTCCGCCAATCCACGGTCTGCCGTGCCAAAGGATACGTGGCTAAGAGCGAGCTTAGTCGCAAAGCGTCCGGGATCAGGCTCCCCCGGGTACTATGGTGCCTTACCTCAGCATGCAGAGCTCTGCTGGGGCTGACCTCCGTCCTCCCTTGTGGCTCGTGGGATTCACTAAGGCTAATTTAATATACCTAATTTGTTGAAAAAATGAAGGCGACGTGGTTCGCCACCCGTCACGTCCTGAATCTCACGAGGGCGAGAAGCGACCAATGGAGAGCCGTTTCGCTGCCGTGAATGGAATAACAGGAAAAAGGAGTGTAGGAAGACAAAGGAAAAGATGGGCAGATGACCTTGTAGAAACAGCATGAAAACACTAGAAGATACAAGCCCTAGACAAAGAGAAATGGTTAAAGATGGAGAAGGCTTTTATCCAAAAAGAGACCACACAATAGGATATAAAAAGGAAATCTAGCAACACCTATATACTGGTGTCCTCGTATCGGTGTAAAAATATTACCCACTTCTTATGCAATATCTTTTATCTTGCAAATATATATTTGTTTTAACATATACTTTTATACAAAGTTAGGAATAGTGTTCCATACATTACATACGCGTGACCAATCAGTGTCACATGGACACGTGTCTATGAACCATGCTATTGTTTTAAAGAGATCATTGTTTCCTACACTCTACGTCACATGTTCGAGTTCAACGGTAACGCACCTTTATTTTGATGAATGAATTTACAATTTCAACAAAAATATTTTGAAAAGTGTTTAAGATAAAAAGTTGTCGAACAAACATTTTAATTTAAACTTTCTTGTGTGTTGTTTTTTATTCTAGAAAAAGAAGTCTGTATAAAGATATATAGTTAATTATTCGTATAATGATACAAAAATACTCTAGGTTGGTTTTAAATTCTTCTATTACAAAAAAAACTATAAAATTTTGTACTTTTTATTTGTCAGGAGTAATCTTAAACAGTTCCTAGTTTTTGAGTTTGAGGAATATCGATTATACATACAGTGATCCCTCGTATAACGCATTACCTATCTACCGAGTTAAGGAGACCGTTACCGCGTGAATTATACGTAAACGGTATAGAATTATTATTTTTTTTTCACGTCACGTCACGTCCTGATTCCCACGAGGGCGAGAAGCGACTAACGGAGAGCCGTTTTGCTTTTTACGTTGAATGTGAGAAGAAGGACGGATGGAAAGATGGATGAGTGTAGAGGAAGCAAGGAAGGTGTGCTGGTATCGTAGCGGATGGAGCTCTGTGGTCTCTGCCAATCCCTGCGGGGGCTAGGCGTGAATAAATATATATATATATATATTCACGCCTATATATATATATATATATATATATATATATATATATATATATATATATATATATATATATATATATATATATATATATATATATATATATATATATATAATATATATATATATATATATATATATATATATATATATATATATATATATATATATATATATATATATATATATATATATATATAAAAATAATAAACTTCGTGACATAAAATACGACGCCCGTGTAACGTCTTATACGATCCGGACGAAGAAACGGCGTCCGGATCGTGTAAGACGTCCATCCACAACAACAACATTCGAACGCACTCCGGCTCTAGCCGAGCTCGTAGAGTGAGAACACTTCTACACCGGCCGCTTACACGAGATTCTCTAACGTACCCGGTCGCTTTTGAACCCCTAAACCTTAGGCCCTAGGGACTATAGTTATTACGGTCCAATCATCCTCCCCTAAACGTTTAACGCGTCATGACGAAATGAAAATCGGCATACACACATGTGCATCTCCGACACGGCGTCAAGCCAAAGGGAATCCGCGATTTGTGCAGATTCCCAAATATATTTTACTTGACCACAGTTTTGGTATTCGATAAAGCTGTTAAAGCCTACAGGCTACCAGCATTAACATCTTCAAATGTGATTTGATTTGAAGATGTTAATGCTGGTAGCCTATTGGCTTTAACAGCTTTTATAGCATTAGTGAAAGCTTAACTTGCGCCCGGGGCACAATAACTTTTTAGTGCCCCCCCCCTCCATTAGAAAAATTAATAAATAAATATCGCAAATTAATAAATCGTTTTAAAATAACGAGGGTAAGCTACGTTGTGTTTAAGAAATAAAAATAAATAGGGTTCTGAGAGAATGAATATTTGTACTTTGTACACTGCAAATATTTATTATAACATATTATTTTATCAGACAAATCAAGAAAAAAAATATATTATTACAGTTTGATTTAGACTATTAGTGTTCCTTTTTATTTACGAATTAACATTTATTATATTACACTGGCACTTAATTTATTTTTAATTTATATTTCCAGAAATCAATTATAATAACAATAAAAATTATTCAGCAATTTTTTATTTTGCGGACCATTTGGCGCCTCTTTTTGAGTAGCACCCGGGGCATGATGCCCTCCTTGCTCCCCCCCCCCCCGCTACGCCACTGGTAAAAGGTCATGAGTTTATAATATAAGTTACCTACCTCAATCACATCATGAGAGAGACAGGTACAAATCGTTTCAACGGAAGAAAATTAAAGATTGGGTAGGGGTAGCAAGTGCTTCCTAAATGGTTCGCTGCGCCAGGTATGGGAATAGCTGAGCCTGAATTGGCCTGAATTGGCTGCGGGGTACACTTAGAAGAATTTAATAAAAGCGCAACATCAGTATTGAAACTTTACTAAATGTCTGACTGACATTTCTCTAATATCTGTTTATTTCTGACATTTCTCTAATATCTGTTTAGTTCATAAAGTTTCTTCGATTTGGATCTTAGTATTTCTAACAAAAACTTATAAAAATATTAATTATTACAAAAATAAATTTAAATATATGTAATATTTAAATATATTTTTGTAATATTAAAAATAATACAGGTATTCAATAAGTATCTAGTATTCATGTTTATTTCAGGTTAAAATGAAATAGTTCTACAAGAATTTCATAGTTTTTAAACGAAATAATGTTTATGTCAGTCATATATTTTAGAACGCAAAGTCGTATTCTGTTATCAAAATGTGTTTATTAAATTGAAGATCATATTTTTGTGTTTAATTCAATGTAGCCTTGGTTAATTATTATCCATAAACATGGAGGATGAAATTGACGAATGTATTAGAAAACGTAAACATTGGCCTCAGTTACCTACATCTTTGAAAAAGGTATAAGTACCATTGCAATTTTATTTCTTACAAATATTAAAATAACAGCTATGTTACTATTGTAAAATGCTCGTATTAAGCGATTTAAAATCATATTCTGAAAAGTGAAACATTAAAGATAAATAGTATTTATTTGCTTTTTATGCTATTCTTTAATGATGATTTTCTCATAAGTCAAGCTTGTAAACGAGATTTATATTGTTTCAGCTGCTAGGTGATTCTCTTAAGGAGTACGAAAGATACATATTTGAATTTAGTATTAAAAACCAGCTTCGTTATCGGGGTAGTCTTGGTAAGTTCTATACATGGTGGCATTACTTTAAAAAATGTATGTTAAAGCAAATCTGCTTTATTTATTGTCTGAAAAAGTTTATTTTAAATTTACTTGGAATTGCCAAACAACACTGAGGAACTCTACCCCAATTCAGTCTGTTCCATTCTCTACCATAGTGTATGTATAGTGCTTAGCTAAAATGAGAGTATTGTGTGATCTACTTTCTAATTAAAGAATATTTATTGAACCATGCAATATCTTATATCAGTTAATAATGTATGTTTTTACAAAAATACTACAGCTATAATGTATGTGTGTGAACCTACATCATCTCATACAAAAGTTGGGTATTGATGTCAACAGTTTTAGTAACACCATTGTCTAGAAAAGTCATAAATATTGTTATATGAATGTGTAATTAAAAAATGTGTAAATAAAATTGTTAGAGTTTAATCTGCTTTTGTTAGATAAATTTCAATTACAAGATGGTTTTGCTTTTAAAACTCATGTAAATAATTCTTATTTATAGTGAGGTCAGTCTGTAAAGATGAGAAGAAATATTATGAGAATCTTGTGGAGAGCAGTATTCAGCGACTTATGCTCTACCCTTATCACCTAGCTGATATGATTGTGAAAGGTATTGGAACAATATTACACTTACAATTTTTCTTGAAATTGATGCTTCATAATCTCATTCTATACAATCTTTTGCTGAACATAGGATTCTACAAAGCTAAGAGAAACCATAATTGTCAAACTCTGTAGATAAATTGTGATCATACAGTTTGAATTGCTTATAAGGTTTATAGTTTAGCAATCAACACTTTACACTTATATCCCTAAATGAGGTTTGGTTGTTTAGAATAATATGTTTGATAAGTAAAAATACACTGGGAATTCTTAAAAGTTTATTTGTTTGTTATGTTATTGTATTATTGTTACTAAAAAATAATATTTTTTTGCTCAAGTCTCATCTCATACAGGAGAAGAGTGAGAGCATTCTCATTCAGCCACCTAGCCCGAGTTTTTTATACATGCATTCATTTTCTGTCAGCCTCAAGCAATGTAATCAAGGAGCATTCCACACTATTATTACCAAAATCAGAGACTGGACACTCAAACATTCTGCTATTCCAACAATCAGGCCCTCAAAGACCTATGTCAGTGACTTCAGTTCTTTGGCTTATTTAACTTATTCACCTATTTAAATTTTTTTAATGAAATAATTTAAAAATTATTTTATTTTGTTTTTGAAATCTCAGAAAAATATAATTAAGAAAAAAATGCAATCTTAATTTAATTTTATACTGTAATATTTATGCTAAATAAATTTTTTTTCAGGATTACGAATAACCCCATTTATTTATTATGTGGAAGTAGTTGCATTACTAATAGAAATGGAGAAAAGTTATGACACAATGCCTAATTTTACAGCTGCAGATTGTAAGTTTAGTTCTAAAGATAGAATTAAAAGTTATTTCCATTTATTCACTTTAAGAAGGATTCATTGATAAATCTGCTTTATTGTTAGTCCATCCTAGTCTATTTTCGAGTATTTCTTTGTTGGCTGCTGAGTATTCAATGTTTATATCTTAAATATATTCATTACATTGGGATATTATACTACAAGTATCACCTAAAAATAAAAGTATCCTTAAAAATAGAAGTAACATGTTTTAAAATAAAAGTAAGCATGCATACACATGAAGCAATGACATCATACCATCATGAAGTGTAAAAACCTACCCTCATTTTATTTTGTACAAAATATGTATTTTGCTTTATTAAAATTAAGCCCATTGTGCTTGGAAAATTATTAACTTTGACATTTAACTATTCAGGTCTTCGTCTCTTGGGAATAGGTCGTAATGAATACCTAGAATTGGTGGGAAAGGCGCGGTCTCTAGGAAGACGTGGTCGTTCTAAAGCTATTAGGGCGCTTTTGCCTCGTGTGCCACTTAACGTACCTATGCTTCCGTGGTGGCGAGTTGATTTGGGTTATGTCCTTGAAGAAGATGTTAAGGTAACTTGTCACCTTTGATTAGAATAATAATTAACGAACATTTCTTTAACAGACTAATGAACAAACTGCTAATAATATAACAATAGTTAAACACGGTGTTTTCGTCTATCTTATGTGTACATTTTGTTTTTGTTTTGTATATAACTCCTCATAAAGTCGTTTCAAAAAGAAAAGTTTAATCCCAACCATCTGAGTGGCAACACAGAATAGCGCCCTCTTCTCGAAAATTCTTTCAATGCATCACCACTGTATGAAACCGTAGCTGGTTCCGTTAGCGATATTCCAAAACAGATACAATATAGGAATCTTCAAAAGAAATTTACACATTTGTCTAATAAATCAATCTCAAATCAGTCAAAGATCGAAGTATGCTGCTTGATGAACATAAAGTTCTGAGGCTCTTGAAGAAATGTAAGGTAATAAAAGACTTTAACGTGAAAAACTAGTAATCTAGTTACATTGGATTTTTATTTACATTGTAAAAAACTATAGGCGTCATTTTGCAGCTAGCTGAGCACGTAGAGTAGGGAACACTTCTACACCGCCCGCTTATACCTTCGGACCTAGGGGACTAATAGGGATCATATTTACTTAGGTTCAATCGTCCCCTACACATTTAACGTAACGTCATGATGAAAATAAAATCGACACACACGTATGTACCTCTAACACGGCGTCGAGTCAATGGAATCTGCGATTTGCGGAGATTCCCAAATATATCTTACTTTTCCGTGGGTCTAATATTCGATAAAGCTGTTAAAGCAAATAGGCTTCCGGCATTAACATCTTCGAATCATAAGTTGATTTTGTGTGTTGAACCTTAAGGTTAGTTATTATTTTGTGGAATTTACGTAACTAAGATATTAAAAAAACTGGTTCCTTTAATACTTCTAATGACGCGTTTAATTAACAATTGATAAGCTTTAAATGAAAGAATTTTATTGAAAATTTTGTGGTGATTTTATTTTAATACTTGCATGTACTGGTTTTTCCCGGCAGCCTTTAAGTGAGAGCGAGAAGGCGATAATTGATTTGCTTATCGACCGTGGCTCGCAGACTGCAGGCACTCTTGACTACAATGTCGTTAAAACACTATACAGGTAACGCAAAAAAACCGATGTCAACTGATTTATTACCTAATTAAGTATCGCGTCTTATATTTTTATGCTTTATAACCCTATAGGGTAAACAGCAACTTAATAATTGCTACTTTTTGTAGGTATGTATATATTATATTATTTTATATTATATTTATAGAAAAAATTGCCTACATTCTGGTAGAAGGATATGTGATCTTCAATTAGTTGGGAGGTTTTTGTAGGTAAAAGTTAAGCCTTTTTGTTAGCACACTTAATCAAGTATGCAAGTCTACCAAACCAAAATCTATGTACACATGTCACGTTATATGTGTTAAAAAATGTAATAGATTATTAGACCTCACCTTTTATTAGTAGAAAAAAGGGGTGGAAGGCTAGTGACCTAAAGTGACACCGACTCTCTAATTCAGGCACTAGTTGGCTACAAAAGAATGACCTGTTAGTTTGTAAATTACTGAAACATCTAATGAGATGATATTAGTAAGGGTAGATAAGGGAATAACAAGGAGGATATACCTTGACCAAATTGCTGATATTTAAAAAAGGCCAAGTCAAAACTATCCTTAACCAGCGAGCTTGTATGAAGAGAGTAATGAGTGTGGTAGAAGCAAAGACAGTGTGCTAACATCGTAGCAGATGGAGAGCTGGCAACGTATTTGTAATGCTTATGGTGTTGCAGATGTCTGTGGAGTGGCGTTGATTGCTTTTCATTGGGCGACAAACTTGCTCTTTACCATAAAAAACCTTATTACTATTAATAATAAGCTGTACCCGTCATGCGTAGTAATTATATTATATATTGACGAGCTTTTGGGTACACAATAGAGAAACACACAAAGAAACGTTTATTTTTATTTATATAGGTATAAGCAAAGTATTAGTCGCTAGTTATATAGTAAGTCATTTTCAAAATATATCATTTCAGACGCGGTCTGATCTACCTCGATGTGCCGATTACATCAGCGGATAAAGTATCGGTGCCGCCCCTGAAGGGATTTGTGATGAATCGCATCGCTGGCGACTACTTCGAGACGTTACTCTACAAAGTGTTCGTGTCCATCGATGAACATACCAGTGTCGCGGACTTAGCCGCAGTATTACAGGTTGATTTTATTTCTTATAATAATACCTTTATTTTCAAAATGTTTACATATGTTATAGGATTCTAGATCCCACACTAGAATTCCCTGTTTGTAGCAAACTAGGCTCTTCCCTTAGTTAATAATGTAATAACACAAGTATCAAAACAATACAGAAAAATAAAAAAACACTATTGATAATAAAAAAAGGAATTAAGGTAGATGATAAATTATTAAAGATAAAAACATTTTGGTCAGTGGTTAAAAGGACTGACATAAAGATCAAAGCATTTTTAGTTTGGACGTTATTCGTTATACTTTCTAAATTTTTCACATATATATTCATCATCATCATCATCAGCCTACGTCAGTTCACGGAGATTGGCCTCCCGCAAGACACTCCAAGATTTACGGCTGCGCGTAGATCGGGAGTCCATCTGGTCAGGTCTCTCACCGTTTATTAATATTTGTTCTTCACTTCAGCACTCTTCTACTCCAGCGGTACTACTTCTGTTTGCTAACTAGAAGAGCCGTGTCGGTGGCTTTCTTTTATTTTTTTTTAAGTTGCTTTTTCTGTATTTCATTTTATCGTGATTTGTTTTAAATAGCTTTTTCACACGCACCCACCATACATACACTGTGGGTGTATCACGACGGTATACGGAAAAACTTAATGAAATTTGTGTATGCCGTAGCAAATTCTTGTATATGCGTGCGTTATAAAATAAGTAATTAAGTTATAAAAGTTAAGCTATAGCAGGGACCGCGAAGCCATGTCAACTTTGCGATGAATATTCTTTTTATTGTTCCTTCAATGGCAGTATATTATAAGACAGACGATCAATTACTTTTTCGTTCTTCTACAGGTGGATTGTGAGTTAGTGAAACAAGCGGTATCGTTTTACTGCCGACTCGGTTTCGCCAACAACTTGAACCCACCACCCGTCGCGCCGCAACATGTCTCTTGGAGGGACGCAGTTACAACACACAAACACCAACCGTAAATATACCCCACTAGTCTTTTTTTATTTTTCACAGTCAGTATATATGCTGATTGCAGGAGAAAAAGTTGAGCAAATGAATAAGTTTGTATATTTGGGGTCATTGTTTACAAAAGATGGAAAATGTGAAGGTGACATTGAAAGGCGAGTGAAAGCTGGTAATCAGGTTAATGGATCCCTGCACTCCTTTATGAAAAGTAAGACTGATTAAAACAGCCCACCTGGCAGTTCATAGGGGAATGTTTATTGCGACTCTGATGTACGGTAGTGAAAGTTGGGTTTCCCAGAAGAGTCATGAAAGCACACTGAATGCGGTGGAAATGAGAGCATTCAGAAGTAAGTGTGGGTCAACTTTGAATGATAGAATAAGGAATGAAGTTATAAAGGAGCGATGTGGAGTGAAAGAAGATGTCGTGACAAAAGTTGAGAAAGAGATGCTTAGATGATTTTGGCACATAGAGAGGATGGTTGAAAGATGACTGGTAAAAGAAGTTTACGTTGCGGATCTGAATGAAAGGTTCAGTAGGGGAAGACCAAGAAAAACATACCTTGACAAGATTGTCGAAGATTTTAGGAAAGGCCAGGTCAAGAGTACCCTTAACGAGGTCCCCTTAAGAAAAGTATGCCAAAAAGTATGATCGTAAAATGGAGATCTGTGTGTCTCTGTCTACCCCTACGGGAAACAGGCGTGATGATATGTATGTATAAATGCTAATGGTCAAATATTTGTCAGAGTACTTACTGATAATTGTTTAGTTCTATAGTATGACCTTAGATTCTATACCAGTGCAATTTATTCGCAATTTTCTGTCACGAAAGGTGTGAATGTAGAATAATCTACTAGTTGCGGAGCTCTGGAACAACTATGACATTGGCTTATTTAAGAGACGAGTGTATGTGTTCACGAAAGGTCGCCAACGTATTAATGACACCTCCAGAGTTGTGGATGGTCAGTTGCGTGTTCGTTAGCTGCTCTGCTATTAAAATACTGAATTTAATAGTGGGAGAGCCACTATTCAATTCAGTGTTGCAGACGAATACTTTGTCAAGAATGTCATAATATTTGTCTGTAGCATAAATGGGCCGGCTCGCCCGGGGAAGTACCACACTCCTGCAGAAAACCGACGTCTGAGTGGTAGCTTATCTACCGCGCTTCGTACGGTGCGCGGCCGAGTTCCAGAGGCCCAACACTCTCCCCCTTCCTCTACTCCTCCCCCGCCCATTTCCATTCCCATAATGACACTTTCCTTAAAAGTCGGCAACGCTTACGCACTGCCTATGGCGCTGCGGCAGTCTATGGGCGGCGTTGATTACTTTCCATCAAGTGACACGCCGGCTCGTTTGCCTTCCTATCCCATAAAAAAAATTATTGTAGGTTAAAAATCTTTAATCTGTATTAAGTTAATCTTCAAAACTAGTTTGCAATAAACTAGTTCTTAGTTGACTCTTATTTAACTATCGCTATCCTCATAAAATAGTAACCTTAGAGATGCTAGATTTCTGGTTTCAGTTCACTGTGATCTGGTTACAGACTTTTTTTTACAGCCCATGTACATATATTCCACTGCTGAGCATGGGTTTCCCCATTTCTGGAGGAACGGACGTTAATCCACCATGCTTGTCCAATGTGAAATGGCCGGGTTACCAGACTTGGAATATCCTTAGGCCATACAATTATTTATTTCGATTAGGGGATCAAACCCGCGCATATTGGTACTCCGTGGGCGGGGGACCCCACCACTGAGCCAATTCTCGTCATTGGCTACAGAGTGATGATGATAAAATGGTAACCTGTTTGCAGATACAGACAAATCGCACCATTAACGTTCGACTCTAATGTTGAAGAAGAAGCACTGCAAATGGAGCCAGTTCTTATTAAAGACTTGCCCTCTACATCCAAGCAGGTATATCTATGTATTAATTCGTAAAGAAAGAGAGTATTATATTCGGCATAATTCAAATTCACACGAGGAAGGAGTGCAGTAAAATGTGTTATTTGTTTTTTTTAATGAAATAGATTGGCAAACGATCAGACGGGTCACCTGATGATGATGACGGCCCGTGGACATCCGCAGTACTAAAAGCACTGCACATGTGCTCTTAGCACTGCGGAATAATGGGGAGGATGAAGGAAGGGAAAAGGAATTGGCACTCAGGATACTAGAATTCACCCTACAAAACGCATATCACTAAAATTTTATCAATTAACGCCTTTTAAGGTGTGGTCCTTCTCAGGTGAGTCGGCCCATTTGAGCCCCCATAACAATATCACTAAAAACGTTTCATGTTTCGCCAAAGAATTCCAAATGTGTTGTGTATTTATTTAACGTTAAATCTTTTTGGCACTCATTGAAGCTAAGAATATATTTTTTAATAGCTTTAGTTCAGCTATACTCAACCTGCGGCCCGCCATTGCCGGCTTTTGTAGTTGGCCCATCTAGTGTTGCTTTATTTTACCATCCATTGGTAATTTAATGCCTTGAGAGCGTGCTGTGTAAATAGATTCTCTACATAACACTACCGCAACGCGGTGTGCAGTGCCATTATTGATACGGTAATTTGCCTTAATACACGGCAATATATACATTTATTTTTTAATTTACAGCAAAAGTCTGATTGTATTACACCAACAAGTCATTTTAGTATTTTCGTAAATACGACAAATCAAGTGTTCGGTTTAGCGATGTTTTGCATTGGGCAGTTTAGTTCCGTATCGAGCGAGTGACACCGCAAGAAGCCTCTTTTCTTGGTTTCCATACTTCCATGTTCATGTAGCTATGTTTGTCGGTCGTGACTTGTTTTGAATTTATGTTCATGACACAACTGTGTCAAAATAGAAGTCATTATTTAATTATTATTATTTCTTTGCTGCACGCGACCCCACAACTAACACTTGTCTGTAGCCCTACGAAAAAAAGGTACCACTTCTTTAGTTCATAGACGCGCAATGCAAAAAGTATAATCATGTGAAAAGATTTTAATTGTATTTTTATATATATAATTTGACTGCCAAATATTCTTTAAATATAAAATTTTATCTAATGATGAAAATGAAAAATATATAATTAATTTTACCACATAACACCATTTAGGGCAAACTTCCTATGGTTATTTTCACTCCATATATACACGTGGTCTTTAGGAAAATAGTAATAATGTATACTCTTTCTTTTAGAGTTCGCAAGACTTGCCCGAGACAAGTAATGCTAGTGGTCAAAGAGTAGCTGTTCTATTCGATTCAACGCTTGCGGCGTACCTGATGATGGGGAATTTGTCACCGGTAAAAATATTTTTTTTTCATAATATTTTTAAATTTAATTATTTTATGCATAGTACTTATGTTTATTCCGACATTTTTATAGAGCAATAAGAATTATAATCATCGCAGTAGACCTACCAGATAGTTACAGACCGATTAGCCTCCTCAATACCCTGGGGAAAATCTACGAGCGTGTCGTTTTGAGCCGGCTTAAAGCCTACGCCGAGTCCAATAACCTCATCCCAAACGAGCAATTCGGGTTTAGAGAACTCCATTCCTGTCCCCAGCAGGTCCTTCGCTTAACTGAACACATTCTTGAAGGTACATCCCAGCGTAGACCAATCAATACAGGAGCGCTTTTCTTCGACGTGGCTAAAGCCTTCGACAAGGTCTGGCACAACGGTTTGTTATATAAACTATACCACACGAGTGTGCCCGATGGACTCGTTCACATCATACGAGAATTCCTTAGGAATCGAACTTTCCGCTTCCGCGTCGAAGGAACGCGCTCCTCCCCCCGCCCCCTTAGGGCGGGGGTCCCGCAGGGATCCTGCCTCTCGCCACTTCTGTTCTCACTTTACACCGCCGACATTCCCAAGCACGCGAACGTGTCGCACGCCCTATTTGCGGACGACACCGCCCTCTATACTTCTGATAGGGTCAAATACCGCGTGTCAAAACGGCTCCAAACCGCGGCCACTACTCTTGGTGAATGGTTCCGAAAATGGAGAATCGAGGTAAATCCCGAGAAAAGTGAAGCAATTTACTTCTCAAGGGGCACCAATAGAGACTCCCACAAACGAGGCGGCCGACTCTTAGATATCACTCTCTTTGGCAGACCTATCCCGTGGAAAAAGTCTGTCAAATATTTAGGCGTCACCCTCGACAATCACCTGAATTTTACTAAACACATTCAAAACGCTCGATCCAAAGCGGCCTTCGTCTTAGGTCGTCTTCACCCTTTAATTAACGCCCGCAGCAAACTGTCCCTCAGACACAAGCTGCTTCTTTACAAAACATGCGTCCGGCCAATAATTTCCTACGCAAGTGTCGCCTTTGCGCACGTGCATAAAAGAAAAATAAATAAACTTCAAGTGATACAAAATCAGAGCTGGCAGAGACTGGATGCGTGTAGCCGAAGATCGGGCTAGGTGGCGCGCCTTGGGTGAGGCCTATGTCCAGCAGTGGACTGCCGCGGGCTGATATTGATATTGATATTGATACAAAATCGCTTCATTCGTCGAGCCACCGGTGCTCAGTGGTTCCAGCGCAATATCGACCTCCACTGCGACCTTAACTTGCCGAGCGTCAAACAACACTTTAAAACACTCTCTAAGAAACATTTTGAGAGATCCGAATCCCATCCGAATCCACTGGTGGTACAATCGGTAAATTATTCACCCGATTTAAACGCACGCCCGAAAAGACGACGCCCGCGTAACGTATTACACGATCCGGACGACGAAACAGCGTCGTTCGGATCCACTCACGACACCAACACTCATACGCACCCCGGCTCTAGCCGAGCACGTAGAGTAGGGAACACTTCTACACCGGCCGCTTACACGAGATTCTCTCACGTACCCGGTCGGTTCTCACCCCCTAGACCTTAGGGTCTATGGGACTAATAGGGACTATAGTTACTAAAGTTCAATCCTCCCCTACATGTTTAACGTAGAATCATGACGAGTTTAAAATCAGCACACACACATATGTGTACCTCCGACACGGCGTCAGGCCGATGGAGTCTGCGATTTGCGCAGATTCCCAATTATATTTTACTAGCCCGCGGGCTTTCAGCCTGCGGGCCCTGAATACGGTAAAGCTGTTAAAGCCAATAGGCTACCAGCATTAACATCTTCGAATCCAATCATCGCAGTAGCAATACTGTAAGGTATTGTAGTGAATAAAAATCATTTTTATATGAATTTTATAGAATTTTATAGAAACAGGCAAACGAGTAGACGGGTAATGTGCCCTGAAAGATAAGGGAGAAAGAGGTGAGTAAAAGTACTCGTAATAGGTGGGGAAGAGGTAAGTGGAAGAAGGGTTTACCCTACTGCTTAGAGTAGAGCCCTCTGTTATTGTTATTTTGAATAGGAAT
This sequence comes from Baronia brevicornis, assembly GCA_031353405.1. NCBI lineage: Eukaryota > Metazoa > Arthropoda > Insecta > Lepidoptera > Papilionidae > Baronia > Baronia brevicornis. Next base: position 1,041,597 of record JASFAT010003357.1, on the reverse strand, counting down.
AAATTAAAGATAAAGTTTTATTCGCAAAAATTTCATTTTTCAGGATCTAAAAAGCCATGCAGTGACATTGTTTGAAGTAGGAAAGTTATGCGACGAAAGTTTGGACAGCTTGCTGATGGAATTGGACAAGGTATGATTTTAATGCTGCATTGTGTCTTATCTTAGCGTGAGTCCTTAATTGTATGTAATTATGATTTCTACAAGAAATCATAATTACGTTTATTGAATTTTACTCACGATTGACGATCGATATATGTACGGTTTCGATATTGTAAAGTGTGTAATTGAAGTATGATAAATGCAAAAATTTCTAAAATCTATGTTTACAGAAGAAATCAAACAATTCTTACTACAGTAGAACCTCAATTATCCGAACCAATTGGGACCGATGCTAAGCATCCGATGGTAAGCAACCACAGACTAAGGGTGCTGTAAATATTTTCCTACCTAAGGGTAAGAATGGATAGGAAGAAAGTCATGTTAGGTGGAAAAGGAAAATAAAGGAAGGGGAACAAAATTGGGCCTCCGGAATTTTTCAGTCACCATACGAAACGCGGTAACACATTAAAACGCTATCACTTGGTGCTGATATTTTGCGAACGTGCGTTATTTCTCCGGTCGGCTTTAAAATTTCAGTTTAAAAATTTTCTTAACGATTGAATTCTCCTATCAACGGATAAAAACCAATATGACACATACATACGATACGATCACCCGTTTCCCGTAGAGGTCGGCAGAGACCACACCATCTGCTACGATCCCGACACTCTTTGCTTCATACACGTGCATCACTCTCTTCATACAAGCACGTAGGTTAAGGGTATTTTTGACCTGGCCTTTCTTGAGGACTTATATATATTATATATATATATATATATATATATATATATATATATATATATATATATATATATATATATATATATATATTATATATAATATATTATATATATTATATATAATATATATATATATATATATATATATATATATATATATATATATATATATATATGTCGGGGTATTCAGAGATTCAGAGATTTTATTGGTATTATAGAGAGGATGAATAAAAGACGACTGACAAGAGAAATTTACGTTACGGATGTAGATGGAAGGCTCTGTAGGGAAAGACCAAGGACCAAATCGCTGAAGTCCTCAAGAAAGGCCAGGTCAAAAATACCCTTAACCTACGTGCAAGAGAAATGCGTGTGTATATATACCATATATATATATATATATATATATACACACACGCATTTCTCTTGTATTTGCAGGTGGCTGCAGACCCGGAGATCGAAGGTGAGGCGCGGCGATACCTCGCAGCAGCCGCGTGCCTCAGAATAGCGCTGCGGACACTGAGGTCGACTCTGCGTCCGTTAGACTTGCTGCGCTGCGAAGCGCTTCATGCACTTGGAGCGGCTGCCCGGGCGCGCTTACTTGCTACGAAATACAGGTCTGTAATGTATATAAATAAAAACGAAACGCGCATAACTTCAGGACGACTGCACCAAATAATATATTTTCTTTATTGTGTTTATTATTATCAGGACAAGGTCTGTATAAAAGATAATTTTCAAAAATTGTACAGAAAGACGTAAAAAAAGATATAACTAATACATGGTGACTATAAGAAGCTATGATTAACAAAATAAATGTCAGTATTGATACATTGAATTCATATTCAATTACCCTTTTTTATATTACAAAATCATCGGTGCGGAAATACCCCCTAATATTACACAGAGTGGTGATGTGTCAATATCAGCCCAAGGTAGTACACTGCTGAACATAGGCCTCACCCAAGGCGCGCCACCTAGCCCGATCTTCGGCTACAGTGTACAGGCGGCTGCAAGAGACTGGATACGTGTAGCCGCTACACGCATCCAGTCTCTTCCAGCCGCCTTGCGCAGATCGTCGCTTCATGTAGAAGGATCCGCCCACATTACGTTTGCCGAGACGTTGTCTCCACTGCAGCACTCGTCTTATCCAACTGTTGTCGGTTTTCCCACATTTCACTCATTGCCACTTTAGTGTGCTAACTTGAAGAGATATGTCGGTGACTGGTTCTCCAGCAAATTTCTTCATTCCGAATTCTATTCACCACAGAAACTCCGAGCATAAATCTCTCCATAGCCCTCTGAGCGACTTTGAGCTTGTGAAGGAAACGGAACGTCAGTGTCCACGTTTCGGCTCCGTAAGAGAGTACAGGCAGGACACACTATGGTGGTATATAGATATGTAATTGTTATACAGATTAGCCGTTTCGACGGCTCCTTTATCAAAAGAAGCGCGGGCGGGCGCAGCGGCGGGTGCATTACCACACTTGGGTCCGGCACCGCCGGAAGCCGCTTCGCCGTGGATGCGTCTTTATCTCTACCACGTGGCCGGTTACGGCCCACCAACGCTGTTGTTGACCAAAGGTACGTGAAAATTTACTAAAACAGCGTCAATATACTTATGAATAAAACTTTTTTGTTGTTTGAAATAACTTTGTTGTTGTTAACCTGTGTTAGTCGGATATTATTATTATTATCACCTTTATTTACATATTTATTTCTCTCTTAATAACAATATTATCAATATAAAAAAAACTATAAAAATAATAATATTACTAGGGTTATTAATCTTTCGTAGCGAGATAAACCAAGCAAACGAAGGATAATGCATCTAAGGAAAAGAACCTTCGCACGATCCTAGCCGTGAACAATATGGCTGCTTTTTGAATTATTATTATTATATATTACATTTTTTTACATTATATTAGGTGTACAAATAAGTTTCCGCAGTTTTTTATAAAAAATTAGGAATTTATTGTAAAGGAAAAGTACATTACGTTTTATTCAAAGTATTTTCCATCATTTGCCACTACTTTTCCCCATCTTTCTGGCAACATTCGGATACCCCGTCGAAAAAACTCTTCATCTTTTGACGCTATCCACAAATCTACCCAATTTTTGGTGTCTTCATATGATGTGAAGCGCTGCTCAGACAGACCATGTGCCATCGACCGGAACAGGTGATAATCAGAAGGGGCTAAGTCTGGTGAATACGGCGGGTGGGGTAAAACTTCCCAGTTGAGTGTTTCCAAGTATGTTTTTACCGGCGCCGCAACATGTGGACGAGCATTATCGTGTAAAAGAATAATTTTGTCGTGTCTGGAGTAGTAATGGGCGCGTTTTTCCTTAAGTGCCCGACTCAATCTCATCAATTGTGTTCGGTAGAGAGCTCCAGTAATGGTTTCGCTTGGTTTCAGCAATTCATAATACACGACACCAAGCTGATCCCACCAAATACACAGCATGAGTTTTTTTCCATGAATATTCGGCTTAGCTGTCGATGTTGATGGTTCGCCGGGCTTAACCCATGACTTTCTCTTCTTTGGATTATCGTAGTGAATCCATTTTTCGTCACCAGTGACTATACGATGCAAAAAACTCTTTTTTTATTCCTGGCAAGCAGCATTTCACTCATGCATAATCGGCGTTCAACGTCTCTCGGCTTTAGTTCATATGGAACCCAATTTCCTTGTTTTTGAATCATTCCTAACGATTTTAAACGATGTGAAATTGCTTGTTGAGGTACTTGTAGAGTAAGTGCAAGTTCTTTTTGCGTTTGGGACGAATCTTCCTCCAATAGTACTTCTAATTCCATGTCTTCGTACACTTTCGGCCTTCCACTGCGTTCTTTGTCTTTAACGTCAAACTCACCGTTCTTAAACTTTTGAAACCATTCCTGACAACTTCTCTCACTTAAAGCAGCTTCACCATATGCTTCTAGAAGCAATCGATGCGCCTCAGCTGCAGATTTTTTCACATTAAAGAAGTAAATCAAAAGTTCCCGCAAATGATGCTTATTCGGAATAAAACTTGACATTTTTGCACGAAAAAAATTACGTGATGCTGATACGGAATCACTAGTACTTTAAGGTTATGGTGTTGCCAGATGACTAAACTTGGGATATTACGTTTTACATCTGACAATTTCTCCATAACCTTCTGGTGGGGCCATCTTTTGACAAACCGCGGAAACTTATTTGTACACCTAATATTATAAGAAAGGCATACACAAACTGAAATTAAGTTTTTCCGTATACCGTCTGAAGTGTGGGTATGTATAGTGGGTGCGCGTGCGCAAATTGAGTGTGTATTGTGGGTAGTATAAGTGTATTGTGTCAACCGCCGCCCAACGCCAACGGCATTCTATATCTACTGTAGAAGCGGTGTGGATGTGCGTGTGTTTAATATTTTTTATATCAGAGTAGGCAAAGGAGTTAGTGGGACGACTGAATCGCATATTGATGGACCGCCAGCCAACAAGATGATAAGAATAGCATTTAATAAGGACAACGGCGAGTAGTCCGCTGGTGGAATGTTTCGGCTGATAAGATTTGAGCAATTCCCTATAACACTCTCCATAATAAGTTCGATAATACATAAAGAGATGTTTACCTACCTACATAAAGAGATGTTTTATTTTTCGTAGTCATAGTGAATTGATTGTATGGAAAATCATATAATAGATTTACGTGCCAAAATTTATTGTTAAAGTGCTAAGGTGGAATCATTTACGCATACGCATACGCTGTGTGTACAAGTACGAGTTTTTCGATACTTAAATTGCATCTATATCCGACACTGAAAAGCCTCCCGTGAAGTATGTTTGATATAATTCAACGCGTATAACGGTTCCATGTTTTCAACAGCTCATAATAAACAACACCGACCTGGTCCCACCAAAACAAAAATACAATTATAATAATAGTATGTTTCCTATACTGCAGTATGGATTATGAAAAGTTACACAAAATCAGCAAAAAGTCGTGGCAAGCCACGTCGCTGATTTTCGTGTAGCCTAATTGTTTTCCAAACCGGTAGTGCACGGATATAACTTTATACACAAATAGATATATTACATTCTTTTGTAATATTTTATACATGTCAATAACAAGAAAATGTGACTGTGCTTCGTTAGGTACGGTATTACGCAGTGTGCCACGGCCACTACTGGGCTACGCGCGGCTGTCGGTGTGGTGGTGGGGCGCGGAGGGCGAGGCGCCCGCCCTGCCCGCTGCGGCCGCGCTAACAGCTGCCAACTCCGCGTTGCGCCGCGCGCCCGTACTCTTGCAGGCTGCGGCCGTAAGGAACGCACCCGTTCTACAATACCTCGCTTTTCCGCCGCTGTCTGATTATGGTATGTTTTTTTATACACATCGATTAACTCTTTTGTTCCGACGAGCGTTTATATACGCGCTCAAAAAATGACCATTCATATATGAAGAGCGTATATATACGCCCTGGAAAGGTGCGCGCGGGTACGAAGAGCGTACATATACGTTCATACCATATATACTTTTATTTCATACATTACATGAGATACTTTTGTTAATCGTGTATCTGGCAACGCTGCATGTTTTAAACAATTGGCTATTATGAAATAAAATGTGTCCTCTGCAGTAAACGAGGAAGTAGGCCGTGAGTCGAGGTAATATTGTTCACAATGTGATGTTGGGTTATGTGTAGTTCCATGCTTTCAACTTTATCATACCAAAGTCGATTATTAATATTATGTTCGGCTTTAAGTACTTTACTATTTCGTTGTGTAAACGGAAGATTGTCTCATATCTCTAATTTATTAGGTACACCACCCGTGCGAAGCTGGGGTGGGCAGCTAGTCTATTATAAAAAAAGTGTCAAACATTTGCGTGATAAATAAATTTTATCGAATTTAGAGGGTCAGACTCTGTGGCGCACACACGCAGGACTGCGCAGGCTGGCGCGACGCCTGCGGTTGTCACGTTCGGCCGGCTATGTGGCGCTAGCGGATATCGGAGTTCCCGACCTCGGCTGTGCGCATCCACCCGCTAACGTGCAACTTGGTGCGTATTAAACATTACAACTATAGATTCTCCACAGTTTTCCTTAACTTTGTTGTTTATTAATAATGTATATCCTTCTAGGTATCCATTAGGGATTTAAGTTTACGATATTTTATATATATTTTTTTTATATATTCACGCCTATCCTCCGCAGGGGTTGGCAGAGACCACGGAGCTCCATCCGCTACCATTCATCGCAGTGAAACGGCTCTCCATTGGTCGCTTCTCGCCCTCGTGTGAATCAGGACGTGACGGGTGGCAGAACCACGTCGCCGTCATTTTTTCAGTATACGATATCATTTTTTCAGTATACGATATATACCTCAGTATCAGCTTCTTCCTCTTGACCGCTTACAACGTCGGGCTCTTCGAATTGCCGATGACTAAGATCTCACCGAACGGCTAGATTCTGTAGAACTGCGGAGAGATATCTCATCTCTCAGTATCTTCTATCTATATATATTACAATGGGGAGTGCTCCGTGGAATTGTTCGGAATAATTACACTATCGCCACAAAGAAATGTTTCATCCCCACTATGAGGATGAGTGGCGATCCAGTACGGTGCGTTTTTCAAGAATCTTCTTTCCACGCACCACTTCCTTGTGGAACCAGCTACCTCCTGCGGTGTTTCCGAACCGATACGACAATGGAACCCTAAAAAAAACAAGCCTACACTTTCCTACTCCTTACTCGTTTGCCTTCCTATCACATGCTTACTCGTTAGCCTTCCTATCCCTCAAAAAGCTTCTTGGGCAAAACTGACCCATTTTCGCTTTTTAAGGTATCGTTCAATTTAATTATAATAAAATTAATAAGATAATATTCGATTATACATTATTAATGTATAAAATACAGTATTTCACGCCTTCTTCGTACTAAGGTATTGTTATTCTTATATAGTCTGTGATACAAGCAATTACCAACGCATTAAAGTGAACTTCTTTCCCGGTGTTCTATCGATTCGAAATAATAATATTGTTAACTATTATGCCCTCTCGAATAATTATGAAATAGATTATTAAATGTAATATAAATTTACATTTTATAGTGCCGGCAAGGAAGCGAAAGGAAATGTTTGGTGTTGCAAAACCTATCAGTGAAATTTCATTGTCTTCGAACGACTCTGTGGAAAAGGCGACGGAGTATTCTAAGCCAGTAAACACCAGTCGATTGCAGTCACCTATAGAGTCACATTTCGCTATCACTCCAACCACGGATAGCAAAACCAGCTCGCCGGCTAATGGCTTTACGAGTATTGAGGGGGGTAAACTGCTGTGTGAAGAACTTGATAACTTAAATATCGATGATCAATCATATTCCCACAGAAGCAAAGAATCAATTGCAGCCAGCGACGATTTTGTACCGATACGTTCCGCTTCGACCAGTATTGAAGAATTAAAAAGAACTTCCAAAGAAAAATCAACAAGCAAAGAATCCATTTCGTATTCAGACGACTTAGTTCCTATACATTCATCGTCAGCAAGTGTTGAAAACTTGAAGTTTGAATCGAAAAAGGAAAAAGACGAAACTTCGATGAATCGTTTGAACGATTTGTTGAGCCCAGCGGAAGAATCGGTGTCGATGTTCACTCAATTGTCTGATAAATTGACAGAAATGACCGAAGGAGACAGCGGTGTTGAAACAGCACATAATTTCTCGGACGAAGAAACTTATAAGCCAGAGGTTAGTTTAATTAGGTTTAGAATTTAGGTACTACATCGTCATCGTTGTCATAAATCTCTCTGTTTAGACCACTAGTACTCAACCTTTTTTCATAGAGACAAAAAACACGTGTTAGTCGTGGTGTTGCGGGCCAGTAGGTAATGACTTCTTAGGTTTTGACATGTATTATGGAAATAAATTCACAACAAGTCAAGACCAGCAAACAAAATGACACGTATATGAAAGTATGGAAGCCAAGAAAAGGGTAATCCTGTAGTTTCACTCGCCCGCTATATAACAAAAAACGCCCAACGCAAATTATAGCTAATCCAAGCCCTGTCATGATACGACATTTCACGTATTTATGAAAATACTTAAATGACGTGTTGCTGTGATACAATCAGACGTCTGTTTAAAATAAAATCACACCAGATGGACCAACCACGCAGGGCCGCAGGTTGAGTATAGCTGGTTCAGACAATCTACAGATTTAAGATTTAAGTCTCTTTCAAGTTGGGAGATATAGTTTTTTCGTTTGGATGGCGAGTTAAAGTCATAAGAAACATTTCATTTCGATAACGTTGCTATCTCTACTAATCGGTTCAGACCGAGCGGAAGCGATATTAGTATCGGTATCTGTCATATAATTTTACCATGACTGACTAAGGTATCATCTGTATTGAGTTTTGAGACTCGAACTTCTCCCTTGAATTAGGAATTCTTGAAAGCCCCCCCCCCAGTTATGGCGCTCTAAATGAACTATGGGTTCAAATACGAATAGAACGTTATTTGCGATCCCAATTTTAAGCGTGGGAATTAAGTATACCCCTCAATTTTAAATGTGTATTGGGTTATCACATAAGTTTGTTCGTATTTTGGCGCGCAGATATTGACGTCTATTGGACGGAAAATATTTAGGTTGAGGAGATATGTTCGTAACGTCAATTGTGGATACATTTGTAACCACCGTACAGAAGTTAATATCACCATCCGACTACCATTTATTCCGCTTACTACAAAATTATCTTAACGGAAAAAATGTGCATCTTTGGACGACATAAAAATTCATCTTGAGAGATTTTTCGAGAGCAAAGACAAACCCTTCTGGAGAGATGGTAGTTTGCAATTGTCTAAACGTTAGGCCAGAATGATACAAAGAAGATGGAAATCTTAGTTAATAATTTTATTATTTTAGAATGTATTTTGCTTTCAATAAATGTTAAAAAACCGAACGAACTTATGTGACAACCAAATATTTTATGGTGGTTTTCAAACTTTGGTTCTAGTCGACATATGAAGACATTTTATAGTTTTAGTCTATTTATATGGGGTGCATATTAAGAGACTAAAACTACTTGCACTAATTTTTTCTCTCAAGAAAAGTATGTCAGTGAAAACCTGCTTGGATAGAATTGACATATTGATTCTTTCGCTTACAGAAATGGACCATTTTAGATTTACAGTTTGGTATTCCATTATTTGATGAGGTTCTTTGCGAGAAAGTATGTCACAGTATATTGGAACGAGTGGGAAGTCCGGATTTGTGAGTACAATAATATACTATATTTAATTATCATTGAAAAATATTGTTACTTATCTATGTAAAAATTTGATGTCATTGTTATTTCCCTCCAATTTTTTGACAAATATTAACATAAAATCTATCACACAAGCATCAACAAAACCTTTGTGATAAACACAATTTATATTGACACCAAATTGTGTTAGTTGTCTTTCTTTTATTAAGTTTAAATTGTTTTAATAAAATCCATCCTGTAAAAAGTCAGCATTAAGTAAATTTTAAATAAATTTTCAGTAATTCTTTATAAAAATGTAAATTTTTTAGTTCTATATCATGTTGTACGCCATCAGACACCGGTGGCTGACGCGACCTGCACTAAAATTTCAGTGTCAGACTCCGATGGCTGACCTGGCGCTCAACATGTTAAGGAAGATTAGTTATTAAAAAATTTAAGAAACGAAAACTCCAATACACACAGGAAAACATTCCTTTAATACTTTTGTAGCATTTTAAATGATTTTGAAATTGATGACATACTATTATTCTTTTCAGACTTGAGAAAATAAAGGAGGATAATGAGTTTATCCGTGCAGATGTGCTAAAATTTGTTTCACAATGTCAGGTAATTTAAATTAGTAATATAGACCTTTTGCGATTAAAAATGTTACATTAAATACCGATACGACATTGGAACCTTCAAAAACAAGCCTATACATACCTAAAAGGCCGGCAACGCTTCCGCGACTCCTGCGGTGTCGCGGTTGTCTATGGGGGGCGTTGATTGCTTTCCATCAGGCGACACGCTTCCTTGTTTGCCCTCCTATCCCATAAAAAAAAATTAAAAATGTTACATTAAAAATATTTTTTATGTACTGATACATTTTTGCATTAGTATAATAATCACTATATTGAAAACATTTTACGTAACGTAATGTATACAAATAAAAATATTAATTCTTCATCATCATCATAAGCAGTCAGTAGAAGTCTGTGTAGGACTACCATACAAGAAAACATATTTATTTACGCCATAATAATAAGATAAACATTTTATACGGCTAGATAAAATATTTTTACATGAAAATAGAGAAATTTTATAACCTCTCTCATTTGCCTTCGGACCCCGAAGGGAAAACCATGAAAAGCTCCAGCGTCCACCAGGGGGCAGTACCGTCCACGCTGGGAACCTATGCTATAGTCGCTTCATACGACACCCACGCACGGGAAGAAATGTTTGCTTGCATGAAGACTGAAGTATTGTCGGCGATTTTGAAATCTAGTACGGATACTTTAGCTGTAGGATTTGCTTTTATTTTCAGTATTATCCCGGCGAAAACATGGGTATCGTTAAACGAGGCTCATTGGTTCCTTTGCCCAAGAAGAATTTGGTGTTTGAGAATGGACGAATCAGCGAATGGAATGGTAAATGAGTGTAAAGTGATACGCCCAGTATGTTACGAGTAGAGTTTCAAGTGTTATTAAAGTTTCGCCGGCAACGTAAAAAGTGAAGGGTCGCAGGTCGAGGTCTGTAAATGTTCACATAACTAATATGTTTTTAATGTGACAGGCAATTGATAGCCGGTTATAAAGCCGAAGTTTGTAGAGATTATTATTTAAAAACTACTTATATATAAATAGGTACTTGCATATATAGATGTCAGCTTTATTAGTGAATGTCGAAGTGTTAGGTGTAATTAACTTTAATGCTATTAAACAACAACAAATTTGGGTTACTGTATAATTTAACAGATAAATAAGGCCAAATATTTTTTTATTGAAACTTGATTTTTACTCAATTTTTTTTCTAATGTAAGGCTTTATTACTAACTTTAGAAATATACCGATTTTCTTATTATTATACACATGTATGTGTATGTATAATATAGTTTCCTAAAGGAAATGTAGCAATTCTTTTATTATAATTTTCAATTTGATGGAATATTTATGGTAACATTCCAGTGACTTTAATGTATGGCTGTATTATTTCTTTTCCTTATTTATTTGAAATAATTTATATATCTTGTATAATTATGAGAAGAAGTTAAATATACATATTTCTTGTTATTTACGACACCATATTTGAATAGCATAGGCAAACGAGCAAGCTGATCACGAGATTGTGAAGTATGAAAAATAAAGTAACCATCGCCGTCCTTGGAAATTTCTAATATTAGGCATTGTTGATGCGGTACGTAGCTTTGGATAAAACGTAAAAAATGGGAGGTAAATTGGAGGGGAAGAGGCAAGGAAAGTGTCTATGTGTTCGGTGGGTCACTGCATCCCTGTCCCCCGTGGGTTTTTGGATCACAGTTTAGGGGGTATCCGGATCCCAGTTCCTTTCTTTGATGGCAATTACTTATAACTATTATGCCAGTGTCAAGTAAAATACAATAATATCAAATCTCTTGAAATGTAACTAGTCCGCTTATTACGTTATGTCTTGATAAAATGGTGGCTATTCTACCAAAACCCTATGGACTTATTCAGTCAACTTAAAAAGTCACGATACATGCGTTTATCTCATATCATTTCACTTATATGCTTCAATCGAACTATATTGTATAATACGTCACCACAATTAAACAATATAACTAATAATAATAAACGATTATGAAAATAAAATAGAATCGCAACGTGACTGATGTATGGTGGCGGGAAAAGTCCTTCTCTTTGGTTCTTGCATTATGAAATGTAATAATAGAAACATTACCGTTTAACGCCAATACTCTTTGAAGATTTGGTTCTATTCTGATCGAACCGGCCTGCTGTAGCATTGCTCTACCACTATAAAAACCATAAAATGTCTTAAATTATGTAGTGTGAAAGAAATGGTGGCAGGTAGTGTAAAAAAGAATGATAGTTTCTATCTTAAATAAAAATTAACTTCTAATTAAAATAAATGTTTGTTATCTGCAATAAATTTTTCAGTTATCTCTTTTATGTATGTGACCAGGACAAAGGGTGAAACTTGCTTCCTAAATATATGTATAATCAATATTGATGACTCTTAAAAGTTCCGTATTACTTTTTAATTTATTAATGTTAATTTAATCGTTCAGATAACCTAACCTAATAACCTAAAATCTTTTATTTTATAGTTTCCTAGTGACTCGCTCAGTGAGTAATTCTATATTGTCCGTAGCTGACTATAATTGTAATCTTACTTGACGTTCATAATTTTGTTATTATGATGTTATTTAACACGTTGCATGCCAGACCGTTATTTGAAGATGTTCCGTTCAGGCCGAGTAATTCCTAGAATATATACTTATTGGTTTGCTGTGTTATGCATTTAAAACTATTCACCCTATTCTTGATTATTATTATTTTACATTATTTTAAATATTGTAAGCCATACGCGAAAACAAAACAATACAGTTGTAAAACGTGTGTTGCTTACGCCCCACGTGGTACGGAATGTGTTAATTGTAGCAATGAAGTGAAGCTTACAAAAAATATAATGCGAAGATTACAAAAAATATAATGTTACAGAACAAGTCTCTATAAGACTTCTTCTATATCATTATTTAGTAAACTAGTTGTCAAGACAAACAGTATTTTAATATTGCATTAAAATATATTTAAGTATATTATATCATGTTCATAATTTTTTTCTGTGTTGACAATGCTCTAGAACAGAACTTTGCAAGATTGTATTTTAGTTTCCGAAATCGTGTATATTTGCTCTGATTCTTTGTTAACTATATCTATAAATATGTTCCGTCCTCCTAATTCCGCCATATAATATATAAGAACGTAAAAGTTATTATGTGCTTATTGTGGACACAATGGAGCGATTTTGAAGTCAGCCAAATTCATAATGAAGTGTTTCATAAACGAAATATCGGTAATTTTCGCGGTAAATCTATCGTTTAAATATCTTGTATGTTCTTATTTCACACAAATTATAAACCTATTGTTTCAACTGTAATGTCAACACAAATTACTATATCGTAACTTTCTTTTGTGTCGCTTTTGGTCTTTATTTAAGAATAAATATCCTTAGTCTCTTCCTAGGTTCAGTGTTAATCGATTGTATTCTTAGAAAAGCTTTATACTGAAAGAGTCTTAATATAAATTTAAATATTGTATATTGTAAATGTTATAACTTAATTACTTTTATTCTGATTTCATTTTTATTTTATCCAATAGATGAAGCGTGGATAGATATGCATATAGATACCATAAAGAAATTTTTAAGTTAATACTATAAATATTGTTTTTTTTATCTGATGTTATATTTATGAAATTATGCCTTGTTTTATTGTTATAGAAATAAATAATAAATGATATTTGTTTATCATAATGTTTTATTACGTGTGTGTGTGCGTGCGTGCGTGCGTGCGTGCGTGCGTGCGTGCGTGCGTGCGTGCGTACGTACGTACGTACGTGCGTGCGTGTGTGTTTGTAAAAAAATATATCATCCTTAATCCGCTCGCTAATTGTGGAGATTATGGCAACATCTCTTTCTGAGGGATGTTTTAATATGTAATCGACTATTAAATTTTCGTGTATATAGAAGAAGTAAGGAAAGTAATAAGCGGGTCAACTTTTGATAGGATTGATAATTGACTGGTATTTTTATCACAATTTTATAATGGCGTATAATTTGGTGCGTCATTTGTAACAATACGGGTATACCAATGTCCTTCCCAAAAACTTCAATGTAATAAACAGAAGTTAAAATATAATTTGTAGTTTCTATCAACTTGTATTAAATTTGTCATCAACACTAAAAATAATTTTTAGTTTAGGATTAACTTCATCACGTGTCACCTATCGGCGCTTTCTAATTTGGAACAAAGACGAGCGGGCTTTCTAATTTCTACTTTTAATAATGGCTTAACAAGATATCCTGTCAAAACCAATTAAAAAGTACCAGTATGTTACCCGCAAAAAAGGTTAATTTGATTAGATTAGATTCATGTTTTCGGTCTCTTCACGTTACAGATTTCCCAAAGAAATATCAATATTGAGTTGTCACATAAGTTTGTTTGTAGTTTGGCCCGCAGATATTGGCGCCTTTTTCGTCGAAAAATATTAGGGTGGAGGGGATATTTTCGTAACGTCAGTTTTAGTGTACACTTGTGGTTACATTTTATTGTAAAATTTATTTAATATTGCCACTTCTTTTCAAGTTACAATTTTTCAAGTTATAATAAAATAAAAGAGCAATGTATTTTGCTTTGAATAAATGTTAACAAAACCAAACGCGTTAAGTGACAACTCAATACATTTTATCAGACAAATATTTATTTGCAGTGTGATTTGTTATAAAAAATATAATCAAGTGATCCTAAAATATTTATACCATATGCTTTATTATTCTAGAATTATATATTTTACTAGTGCATGGCAACATTTATTTCTAGTTTGATATATTTTGACATCAAACTGCGAAAAAATTGTAGATTTTGTTTTAATTTGTTTATCTATAAAAAATAACAAATATTTGTGTAGAAAGTGATTATTTATTTTTCTACGCAAAATCACAACCCGCTAGACGATATGGAAGTGGATCAGTATACTGGTGCAGTAAGCGAGTGGTCGTTTTCTGGCGAAGGATCCCGGCTTCCACTTATTGATGAATCTTCGGCTTTGGGAACGCAAGCTCCAAAAGACAGGTTAACTTATTTTTTCAAATGTACGATTTTATTAAAAAGGTTATAAAAAATGATCCATGAAGAAAGCTCTAGAACAAGATGTAAAATGAAAGTATTTTCTTCCTACGCAATTTCTATTAGAAAATATATCAAATTACCTGCCTGGATATTACATTCCTCATTTTAAGGCAACTTCTGTTGTACTCATTATACATAACTTCCTCTAAGTCAAACCATAATAAACAGAAATAAAAGGGGAGTTGAAATTGTAAAAATATAATTTTTTATGGTTTTCTTAATCATATTTAAATTTAAATTTAATTAATGGTATAAAAACATTGTTTAGTCAATATTTTCGTATTTACAAATTAACAAGAATTATTTAACTGAGAAACAAAGGGTAGCCATATATGGTCATCATATAATGGGCCTCCTAATGATTCATTATTGTTATTCAAGATAGCCTTGATAATTTTAAATTGATATAGATACTTTACTTATAATAATAGTGTATGCTACACTGATTGTATCTAATGATACACCAATATTTATTTTTAACTTTGCAATTAAATCTTACAAATTCATAATAATTAGTTTAAAGTTGGAATAAAAATATTTCTTATTTCTAGGTTGATTGCAGTGCTAGATCAGGTTGAAATGCGTGTTGAGAGACTACGACGTGACACTGTGCGAATTGAAGAGGAAAGGGATTCCTTATTATCTACTCTTGATAGTGTGAAGCATTCAGAACTCTTGGGTGATATATCTGAATGTATGTAATATCATAAGTTGAACAATTTCTTTGCCTTTTAAGTTGTGTTATCATTGTCAACTATAGTCTATGGTTGTCCATGAGTTGCTTTTCATTAAATATGAATCTTGAGCGGGTGAGATTGATGTTTAGATGGCAAGATGTAATAATATTCTCCCTTTTTGGTTGAATAATTCTGCTTATTTTCAAAATACAATAATTAGATTTAATAAAGTTATTATGTAGACTTCATTAATTATAAAGTTCATCTTCACAAACAAGAGGTTTTTCCATAGTCAATGTGTTAGACAACAGGTGGATTGGGGATTGCTTGGTATATGCTTGTATGGTACCCACAGGAAAAAATGGAGTGACCTTGTTCTATTTCGAGACAATCTAGTTTGCAATAAGAAAATCTAGTTTGCATCAAAAGTTTTGAATACAAATATTAAATATATTGGTAATAATAGTTGAAAACTCTGTATGTAGGTGATAAAGATGACATAATGCGGTATGCCGAACGCATTTTGGCACGAGCCATGACAGTGGAAGTAGCAGTTCGAACTGACAGAGATCCACAACAAGAAGAGGCTTTGCACCAGGTAAGAATTGAAAGTTCACCCTACAGTTTCTTTTATACATTTACTCTGCTGTTTTTATTATTAAAAACAGATTGCAATCAATCATTATTTTTAAGAATTATATGTAACAGTTCTTACTGTTGATATGAATTAATATAATAATCCTAAAACAATCTTACATCCAACATTGAGCTAGTTGGCGTGAGAGCACTAACACAGGCTGATAATGGCAACCTTTACTTATTTTCATCAAAGTACCCCTTACCTTTATTGTTTCCACTATTCGCCACTGTTCTCATACATCTATCTCTCCGCACCCTCATCACAGTTGGTTATCTTTTAACAACTGCAAGACAATTGCTGTTAAAACGTCAAAAATCCACAAAATCAATTGAATCATTGATAATAAGGTAAATCTTTACTCTTAAAACCTTTATTTAGTTCATCTAATTTTATTGAAAATAATCTCAAAGAGAGCAGCTATTAATAACAGTAATTTTTTGTACCACATGCATCTCTTAAAAAATTTTCTTAACTATTAAATGTCTCCTTTTTTTAGTAACGTAATGAAATGCAATCTCTTAATTTATTATGTCTAGTCTTGGTATCGAAGCAAGAAGTATTTGCAAGAGTAAATATAAAGTAAAAATGAGCACAAGATAGATTAACTTGTGGCAGCATTATTCTCTCATCTCCTTAGTTCCGTTACCGCCAGTTGTTCTTTTCTCACGACACTCGCCCATTTTTCTAAAGGGGCATCTTCAGTGTGTCGGTTATTGGAACGCGTCGGCCTTCGGCCACGAGGTCATCTACCCTGCCTAGTAGAATGTTGCCAAAGTATCTCAGGACGCGACGAGTGACCAAAGAAGAGAGTTATTACTTTTCATTAATCTATACTCGAGCTCGTGCGGCTAGTTTGCCATTCGCATTATTATGTAAATATAGGGTCGAAATAACCTCGTTTATTTTATAAGTATCGAAGTCATTTAATTGTTTCGTAATATATTAATAGTTTGTCTTGTCTAGAAATTTGTCTTTAACTATTGCCTGGATTAGTTTCATTCACAATTACGGACCGAAAAATATTGTAAAAGTCGAGTAAATATGCTCAATATTACATTTGGTAATATTGAGCATATTTACTCGACTTTTACAGGTTAGATTAAAATAGTCATGTTAATTGCAATATCAAACAATCGACTTAATTGGCTCAGTGACATAGCTACCGCTTCCCATAATCCGCCTTGGACAAGCGTGGTGGGTTAAACGCATATTCCTCTAGAAATGGGGAGGCCCGTTCCAAGCGTCGGGGCTATTTATAAGAGCTATAGAAAATAAAACATTCACACACACAAACGCACCTAAATACATACACACAATGTAACTCTAATTTTATTTTTATTATTATTTATCTATAGATTCTTCACAACATCCAGATGTCAGGTGCTAGATCTACACATTCTTTTTTTATGTTGCGGCTCACACAAGATTTTCATCTATCGGATCTCCAAATATGATGTTGATTGGGTTCGATTCACTATTAAAATATTGAGTGTACATTCATATGTGTATATGTCACGCCTGTTTTCCGTAAGGGTAGGCGGAGACAACAGATCTCCATCTGCTATGATTTCGGCATACTTTCCTTACTTCATCCACACTCATCATTCTCCTCATGCAAGCTTGTCGGTTAAGGCACTCTTGACCTGGGCTTTCCTAAAAATTTCGGCATTTGGTCAAGGTATGTTTTCCTTGGTCTTCCCCTACTGACCCTTCCATCCACATTCGCAACATAAATTTCTTTTGCCAATTGTCTTTCATCCATCCTTTTTTGTGCCCAAACCATCTAAGCATCCCCATATTGGATCTACTGGCAAGAATAATCCTGTCCGTGATAATGGGTCGATTCCAATAGTGCTTGGTGTGGTCATTTTCTAGGACTGACTCTGGCTTAATTATTATTAATATAATGTTTTCAGGTGAACATGTATATAGACCAGCTGGTGATGTCTGTTCACGACGACGCTGTGATCGCTCACACGCGGTGCCAAACGTACATGAACGCGTGCACCTCGCAGCCCGACCCCGCCTCCGGCACCGATAAGAACTTCGAAAGCGCGATTCTGGGCTGTACACTCGATGATCAGAAGCGGGTAAAGAAACGCTTGCAGGGCCTCCTCGACTACTTTGCTAAGCTAAACGTCACCACCTGCTCGTGAGGTGTGGAATCCCTCGTGGGTGCGCTCCGCATACACTGAGCATTTCTTTGTTCTATTGCCAGCTTCCTATACTGTGTATTCGTTGGTCATTTTACGAATACAGACAAAATATTACCATAGAGTAGCAATTTAGTAACAAGATGCAGCGATTGCGAGTTGCGTCATTGTCTCACGATATACAAGATGACAGATAGACTCAACTATTAATGTATCTGTATTTACAGAAATTCTTCCCTTAATGTGTAAAACACATCTTGCTTGAATTGATTAAAAATATGTGCTGGGAATTTTCAATATATGGTTTCTGGGTTTAGAACTAAATATTAATATGAAATATGGCGTAAAGTAGGACAGCAATATTGCTGTGTAATTTTTTAACTAAATTTAAATATTGTAATACTTAACAAAATAAAAGTTTAACATTTAATCTCTGGAACTGTTAATTTGTTACAATAGATATAACGATTGAATAATAAATGAACAAGCTATAACGGTGCCGCTAGACAATGTGCAGCACAAATGCAAGCGCCGACGTGAATGCCTTAAACATATTGATATAAAACGTGTTGAAGCCGAAACTTACTTTCACTACTCACTAAAACATTTAATTCAAAAGTACTATTTTTTCAACATTTTTAATTAAATTCTATTTCTTAAAAGTATAGAATTTGTTACATGTTTTGTTGTCTGCATATACATATTTCATGTATGTATACATACCACATACAGGACCCCTGTCCAATGACTCGTGTTTGCCATCACTTTTTCAAATAAGTTTTACTTTGTTAAATAATTTGTTTTTGTTTTCGGCGCTTTCCATTTGTTTTATTTCATACTAAAGGCGTATTTTTTACTTAAGATAGTTTTTATTACTGCTAATGACTTATTTCACTTGAAATATCACATATAATGCGGATATGTACTACATGGCTAAAAACTTTTTACTAGTTAAACATTCGCCAACTAAACATGGTTCCATATTTTGTTTAACATAAATAATTTTTGTAAAGTAAAGATTAGTTTTCTATTAAAATTTTAAAAAAATAACTATATTACAGTCTAAACAAAGATAATATTTTTAATTTTTCATTTAGTTTAAATAATGTGTTGGTGTTTGTACTGTTTCAAAGTTAAATATTTCATAGAGGTATTTGCTTTTTTATATTTTTTTTTCTATACAATATTATTACGTTATTTCAAATTCGTTTAATAATTTATGTTTTTGTTAGTTGTAGTCTATGGGAAGCCTACATATTTTTATGTAAACGGTGTGATACTAGAGAAAGCTCAATGTAAATAAATTTTGAGTATTTTTGGCTTTGAATCTATTTAAAATTTTCGTAATTATATCTTGAATGTGATCAGAATAGAATGAGCTTATAATTCATAGAATTGTTATAATAAGCTCAGTGTTATATCGATTGTGGGTACTACCAACTTAGTCGGTATATCTGCTTGTGATTTTCTTGTCGATGGCGCTGATCGGTTTAAGTGAGGATTTTTAAACCAGTTTATAAATGTCGTAAGATACTTTGCAATTAGATTAAGCTAAATAATCATGACAGTCAAAAAGATATAAACAAATATTTTTGCATTTTTACACATTTAAAAGAACAATCAAAATTTTTGTATTATACATGGTCCATTGTATCTAATTACACATCGAAGTTAGTAAGTGATATCTAATCAAAATGTTCATAATATTGAAATAGTTTAAGGAATATGAACCTTCTTTCAATATAGTAAAACATTTTCGAAATACGAAACAAATTTTTTTCTTGGTCATCCTCTTTTCCTTCTCTGATATTTTAAATTAAGTTATCATGACGAATCAAATGCCCAATCATACTTCTCCGTCTATTTTCAATATGCTGTAGAATGCCAGTTAGCAGATGTAATGTTAACAAAATAACATTAAAATTATATAGAATTATCATAGATGCATCGGTTTGTTGTAAAATATTTAAAAAAAAGTATTTTTATAGCGTATAAAAACTGCATTGAAGTCGCAGGATACTTTTTTTATGAGATGAAAGAACCCAATTTTGTTAAGGTTTATGTGTACTCTTAAGTTCCTACTATTTTATAACAAGATATTAAATACATAGCTAAGTTTGCTACAATCAGTTTCTCATATAACACACGATTGTTTTAATATCTTAGAAATATTAACATTGCTTTCATTTACACACAATATAAGGTTTGAAGTTACTCTCGATTTTTACAGCAGAGCAAGCAAACGAACATGCGGATCACCTAGTTGGTAAATGATTATCGTCGCCTATGATGATATATATATATATATATATATATATATATATATATATATATATATATATATATATATATATATATATATATATATATATCTGCAATGCCGGTGATGTCTCAGATGCGTTTAGATACCTCCAAAGAATATTACGCCAAGTCGAAAATCGTAGGTTTACAAGAGGAGCTTCTAAACAAAATGTCGATATTTGCTATATAATTAAAGCTATTCTAATGAAATTTATAGGTAGAGTAGTTCAATTATTGTTAGTTAAAACTGCATAATTTTATTATATATTTATTTGTTCGTTTTCAATTTAAACTTACTCAGCGGGGTATTCAATAGAATAATCCTATTAGCGGCTTATATGTCGCACGATTTACAAAAGTATTGCGTTACATACAAAAGTACTTAGCGTTATGTGAATCTAAAAACTTTTTATTTCTTAATATTTTTTATTAAATTTTGGGACCATAACATTCAGACATTAATGAGTGGTTTTCCCTTAAAAACAGAAAATACCTAAAGTTAAGTTGGCGTAGTATTGGCGTACTATTCCTTGGAGGTGTCGATTTTATTATTTATTTCTAGCTTCGCTTTCATTATTAAATGAAAGTACATGAATGTTTATTCGCTTTTATGAGTGCCATTTTTTGCTTTATCGTAAAATACCTGCTCAAAATGTTTCAAATTTTGAACTCTTTGACAATAAAAGATAAATTTTGCAACATTAATTTTACAATCACTTAAAAGCCAATCACAGTAAAACTACTACCCTCCACAAAAACTTTTAGGGAAACACAAAATTTATGTAGCCAGCTATAATACCAACTATTTCGTTACATTACTACACACGTATATTTTATTTTTTATAAATACCAAATTGTAACTTTACGTTTATATAATATTAATGTTTTAAATAAAAATACTATTAATAATTACCATTTATTAGTTGTTTTATTTGCTTCATACATTGTGCAACTTACTTTGAATCTCTAGAATACAGCGATGTTTAGATAAAAACAAAAAATGTTTTTTTTTGTTTTGATAATGGTAGAGTCGTGCTACGATACAAACTGCTTTACCAGGGAAATACCACACTGTTACAGAAATCGGCATCAAATGATACCATTTTCTATATAACTGCATTTCATACGTTTAGTGCAAGAGATCTAGAGGCGTAACTCTATTTCCCTTCTTATCGAGCACGCGGGCATAATGATTTACTAAAAATTGATTATATTTCAGATTTTATTATGTATATAACACAACAAATCTTTAAACATGTTAAAGTGAAATAATTTTCACTTAAAAGCGATACTTAGTTGAGTATCGCTTTTAAGTGATGAAAATATAAATTTTTATATTCGTCGAAACATATAAATTCAGAAACAACTAAACTTAAAAGAATAAAAACAATATTTTTAAGTACTTTAATGGATTTCACAGATAGTATTTAGTAAATTTTTTAAATATATTTTCAACTTAATTTTTCTTCTTTGAAGTTGATTTTTACTTACACAATACACCTATTCTAAATTTATAACAATTACATCAAAATAATTATAATAATAATTATATACACTTTTATATATAACATTTATTCAAGTTATATAATAATATTTGATTGTTTTTGGAAAAAATTACGAGTCGCCTAGCAGTATTTTCTTCAAAATAATTAAACGTCTAATAATTAAAATAATAGTATGTGCAATGTCTAATTGGCATTGCACATACTATTATTTTTCACAAGTTGGTATACCAATCTACATCTATGTACATTTTCCACCCTTAATAGAAGCAACACTTTGTAAAGATTACAAAATATTAAGTGCCGACTCGCTGAATTTACATTTCAAGTAGCTAGGTACTTGATATTATTTTACTTAACACTGGCATGATAGTTGTGTAGTAGATATTAGCTAATTGCCATCACAGAAAAAGCTCCGATTGCTCTAGTATTTTATTTACTGAACAGTTATCATTATTCATGCATATTACCTACGTATATGAGTCCATGGTCATAAGATAGGAAATGAAAGACGTCATAAGCTAGCCAGCTTATGATGTCTTTCAAATCTCATTGGGGTGAATTTGTAAAGAAAATTATATTATAATTAACGAAAGCAGTAATAAGATTGAAAAGGATCCAGATTATAATATAATGTTAGTTGTTTTTAAAACAGGGCATGCTTGAATTGTAGGAGAACCTCGTCATTGGCCATTTTCCAGAGTCCAACTAATAGCGGGCATACGTCTATATGCCCACATTTCGAACGGAACAATAATTATATACTATATTAAAATGCTGCATTTACCCAGTTAAAAACTGATCTCTAAATACTTTTTAAATAATATTCACTTTTCAACATAACATTGTAATTAAAAATTTTATTTAATATACGTTAAGATATAAGTTAAAATAAATTGTTAATTGTCGATTTATCAAGTTGAGAAATTGTGATTTTTAGCAAAGTTTTATATTCATGACTATTACAGTGGAAATATTTACAGATTATATATAACTGAAATGCAGTTTGATATATCATTGTTCACTAAGATAATATTTTGAAATTTATATGGCGTAGTTTTTACTGGTACCTTCACATCATTACCTTGTGTAAATAAACATCACAAAGAATTTTTATACAAACGCTCATGAGGATTTCGTTTTGTAGATTCTTTTCTTTTCTTGACGTTAAGTCGAATGCTAGTAATGATATAGGTACTCTTAGATTTTGGTCACCTTTATAATATTATCTTGTTTTTTTCGAAAGAAATTTTTCGAAATTTTTGAAAAATTATCAGTAATTAAAAATATTTCAAATCTATAAATAGTAAGCAAATGAAAATTAGTTTTAATTGTAATAAACCTTGTGTGATTATCACAGTATCCTACATGCGTTCTTAAGAACATTCTTTTTCTTGGCGCCGGACCGATGCTTCGCAGGCCGCAGGAGAATGGTGCCGTTACTGTTGTGGTTTGTAAATGTACCTGATAAATTAATGAAACAAATATTACGGTATTTATTTTGATTGTAATTATTCTTAATCCATTGTTTATTTCCAAGAAATGTTCTAAATCAAATGGCTTCATATACATACATACATACAGTAAATATATAGGTAAAACTCAAGGTTAATAAAGAAATAATATTTTTAAAGATTTACTGATAATTTTGTCATACGAGAGTAGTTAAAGAGTAATCAACGAGACAGGAAGGATTCCATAGATACCTGTTTTCTACATAAGTTAAAACTAAGTATAGCGTTGTATGTATGTATATGTACTTATATTTATTGAGCTGTTATATAATATTTAAAAAGGTCTTTTTACAATTCATATATATGTGTTTCGTCAATTCATATATGTTGGGCATGGATTTTTGGAGGAATAATATTAATCCCACTGCGCTTGTTTAATGCGGATAAGAACGACATCCAGAATCAGAATAAATATTACATATGTATATTTATGCCTCTATTGCGGAAGAAAACTAAAAAAAGATTTTTGTAACTGTTTTAGTTTTCTTCCGCAATTATTTAGTTGTCTTCCGTGAAATACATATATCACCTCCATTAACCGTGTACAGTTATGTACTAGTTTACTATGACTTCCCATACCTATGACTGGAGTAATGGAGTGCGGGGGTGCGTCTGCGGCGTCGTCTCGCCTCATTTCGGCGAGGCAGCGTGCCGAGAGCGCCCGGAACACGGCGCCCACGTTTACATCCTCCTTGACTGATGCGCGCATCAATCGACAGCCTAAAGCCCGAGCCACCAATTCTGCCTCGTCCCTGCAACATCAAAGAGTTTACGAAGTCTAAGACAATAACTTAAAAGGGTGCTATTTTTTGCACTGGTATCGCGGGATTCACTAAGACGAATTTAATAAACCTGATTTGTTGAAAAATGACGGCGACGTGATTCGCCACCCGTCACGTCCTCATTCCCCCCCAGGGCGAGAAGCGACTAATGGAAATGTTTCGCTGCGATGAATGTGAATGGAAGGATAGATGAAAAGAGGGATGAGTGTGGATGAGGCGGCAGGGTGTGCCGGGTTCCTAGCGGATGGAGCTTTGTGGTCTCTGCCAAACCCTGCGGGGGATAGGCGTAAATATATAAAAGTATCACAGTCCATATATGTCCCACTGCTGAGCACGGACCCCCTCATTTTTGGAGGAATGGACGTTAATCTACCACGCTTGTCCAATGTGAGTTGGCGGGGTTACCAGATTTGGAACAAATATCTGTAGGCTATACATGTATTTATTCCGATGTGGGGTTCGAACCCACAACCATTTACTCGAGAACGCAATGATTTTACTATATTAGAATAAGATGACAATATTTTACTCATCACCATTTTAGAAATCACGTTATCACTAGTGCCAGACGACAAGAGTAGCGCTTCAGGTGTACAGAACGTTCAAGTTATGAGTAATTGTATATACATTTCGTTATATGTATGTAAACTTTCGTTATATTTATGTTCAATATGTATGTACATTTCGTTATTTTTGTAGCATTTTATCTAAAAATGAAACTCAGTGTAACTTAACAAGTTATAATAATTCTAGTGACCTGCTAGCTCGTCGATTTAACTCTTTCATAAAATAGATAATTTATTTCAACTTATGTATATTGATGCTACACAAAAATAACTTACGGTCCAACAACGCATTGATCCATCAAATCTATTTTATTTTGCACTATGATTGTCGGTATTTCTCCACATTCGTTCTCCACCTGGAAATATAATAATGGGATTGGTTATTGTTTATCGATCAAGTTGAATTTTTTTTACAACATTAAAAACTATGGATATAATTTGGTTTTATAAATAAAAAATATATTTTAATTATTTCTATAATGATTTAATATATTTATAATAATTTAAACAACCTAATTGGTTTAGGGATGAAGTTGCCACTTTCGTAGTCAATGGTAGCAATTTCTTTTCTCTCATCGAAATAAAAATATGTATCACTATTATCAACAGCCTGCGCCAATCATTCCTATATATCCAAATACATGTGGATATATAGGAAAGTGCGGACGTTTTTTGGGTTACTATTATGCGAATAATATCCCGTAAATGAATAGAATAATGCAAAAATGCAATTAAAACATGGTGTGAAAAATTTAAAAAGGTGATTTTGTTTTGTTACATTATTTATTTCTTCCATTCTAATAACTTCCAATGCTTTAATTTGAATGTATACAATAAATAAACTTTTTTGTAATTATAGGCAAGACTAGAATATTATAGAATATACTTTATTGCACCATAAATACAAAACAAAAAACTGTAATAAATTTTATTTATGAAATTTTTATTTGAAATACATAGATTATATTCATGTAAAAAATGCATATATTTTATTAAATTACAAAATATAAATAAATCCTTTGTATATATGTACATCTTGTGTTCACTCATCACTAACTTATATAATGAAACCACTTAAAATTACTAAGGGAGTGGGCAATCTGATTTTCCTTCCCGACCTGTCATGATGTCGATGTTGTCGACGACGCGCTGTACTTCATAGAAAGTTGGTAAATATTTAGCCAGCAATACGCCTCGACCGTCAGACGAACAATTGATTCCCATCACGTAGTTATCGTTAATTTTGACGAAAATATATTTGTCTACGCGATTACAGGATCTCATCAAATATTTCACTTCCTCGTTACCGTAATAAATGACGTTCACTAGTTTCCCGGTACTGTTTGTGTACATTGCTTGTATTGTGGTTTCGTTGTCGTTTAGAGCATCCTTACAATTCTCAAGAGCAGCATCAATTTTTGAATCTGACAACTTCCTAAAAGTTACCACTCCACAATTTTCTCTCTGCCTCTGTAGCGGTGGCCAGAAATAAATAATATACCATTGCTTTCCGTTCAATTGGTTCAGATCGAAGTTGTTTCCCGTTTTATAGTAATGAATGCATTGTTCTTCTTTTCGATAATTTCGCACGCATTTCACTTCAATGTAAAGAATGGTAAAGGCCAAAACAACCACGTATTGAGTGCGCATCGTGCGAAATGGTTTACTTGTATTTATTTTCTGATATAAATACGCTGGGCTACATCTGATATGTAATTTTATGTCAGATATATGTATAAATATCGTGTGCTTGTGGTTGTCGCACGCGATACATCCGCAGTGGACAGTGTGACTTAGTGCGGTTCACGACCTTTGTTATCATACGATGCTTGCATCTTAAGCATCGTATACATGTACTCTCTATTTTACTATGTATATATAAAATTCCGTAAACAGTATTGTCATTTTTTATGGAAGGACATATGGGCAAATGAGTAAACAGGTCATCTGATAATAAGCAACCATCACCGCCCATGGACCTTTTTAATACTGATGGCATTGCAAATATGTTGCCTACCTTTGGGTTTAATTGGAGTCACACAATAAAATTTCTGACGGTGTACTAAATAAATTATTTTAGATTTCCTTTTCATGTCCTCAGCCTGAGGATAATCAAGATTTGACACCAAAAGATTATTATTTCATACCTTTAATTTCCACGAATGAAGGGCTAGAAAGGAATCACGATCAGTGGTTGAGAAGGCTAGAACGCAAGCATGCGCGCCGCGGTAATACGCCTTTGTAATTGCATCGAACTCCTCCTGACCGGCTGTATCCCATAACATCAGCCGCACTTCCTCGCCATCGATTCTGAAAAATAGCATTATGAATCTTAACTTTTATTTCTATTTGATAATTCAATGGATCATCTTCGATATTGATATTCTTCTAGTTGATTTGGATAAGACGACTTTTTCAAAACTCCTGATGCGTCTAGTCTTTTGCAAATAGATAAAAATTTCAATGAGGCTGAAATGAGATATAGGTGCATAGTATTTGACATAATAGTTATATGCCACTTTCAAGTTATATTTATATAGAACAAAAACGTATAGTTATATATGAGAAAAGAATTGCTGTTTCTGATTCCTGTTGCTTAAAATTTGGCAATTGGTCTTCACTTATTTTTAATGAAAGAGATAGGCATCGAGTAAAAGACGATGATTGATGATGATAAATGACCTGCAACACCAAGTGTACTGCAAATCCTACCTTAAGTCGAGATTTGAATAATGAGAGTAAGTAATGGCAGAAGAAAGGAATTGGCATTTTGGCTTTCGCTCATTGAAAAAGCGCAGGAAGTACTTGAAAACGGACTCCTTACTTTTGTAGCTGCCTGGTGGTACGACGACAGTATTTAGTGCATTTAAGCTGCTTGTGTACATCAATTATAAAATTCTAGTTCAATATGCGGTTATTCGATAAATTTGTTTATTATTTCTTTTTAAAACAATTCCAAACTAATTATTTTAATCATTTACTAATTATTATACTTGACGAAACAAACGTTGGATTTGATTTCCAAAATAAGATAAATGTATGGCCCATTTTTCTTTGTTATTATTCATTTTACGTCTGAGTGTTTATCCTTGTGATTGGTGTTTATACTGGATTCATGACACAGTAATTCTTACTGTTGGTAAATATCAAAATGTAAGATATAGTTTATTTTAAATTTGTTCAAACCTACACATAAAATAATTGGAAGGCGTTTATTTCAATTAATTCACAAATGAATACCGTTATGCTATTATGTAAGTTTGGTGTAACGGAAAACATAAAAGTTTATTGGCTTACATTGGGTCGCATCGCATTAATCTGTGGTGAGATGCTTTGGACTGTCTGAGTTTGGAGCCCATTAGCGGCTTGAGAAAAAACTTTCACTTTCGTACCATTTTGAAGAAAAGCAGGGTTATAAAAATTATAAACACGAAACAAATAGTATGACGCTTGCTTAGTTTAGCATATTATGAACAAGTTTGTTGATAGTGATATCAATGGTTGGCACGATTAAATTGTTTGTGAAAATGTCTAAAACTCAGATATAACCGAGTATTTTATAGCTTAAATTTATCTCAAATTAATATAAATATGGTCATACTAATGCGTTTATTTGAGTTCTCTTTTACTTGGAGTGAGGACAACTTAATGTGGGATTGCCACATTACGTAGCCTTAGCTAAATTGAGTGATGATGATTGATCTGCCTAAGTCTAGTAGCAATTTTATACACCAATACGCATCAATCGATGATAACAGTTCACTGCTTGGCCAAGTGGTTCAAGGAGGCCAAATCCTTTACAAATGAGGAGTGTTGCTGTTACTCTCATTTTCGTTGACGAATTGGGGGTTATATTCGTAATTTGGTTTTTAATAATTTGGTTGACATTGACTGCTGGTCACTGGTAATTGCTTTCACAGTCCCTTCCTATGATACCCACAGAAAAAAACAATGAGGTAGCCCTATGTTGAATACAGAAAAATAAGAAATATTAGTAAGTGTAAAGTGTACTTTACTCTATTTGTCTCTCGAGAAAGTCGACACCGATAGTCTTCTTGTAGTCTCGGGTGAAGGTGCCCCTACAGTAACGTTGGATCATGCTGGACTTGCCCACACCGCCGTCGCCTACTATCACCACCTTGAGCGCCACCTCCAACTCCTCCTCGCGCATCTTCGCCGCATTTGACACCCACGCTCACTGATCATTAGTGGTGACTATTTACTTCCTACAACAAAATAATAACGTTTAAAGAAGATTCAGAAGTTTAATCAATCTTAAATATCGGTAAAACATCTCCCAAACACATTTGTAATACTATTAGTGCCTAAACAGGAGAATCGGCGTGTCTGTGCGGCCCGGCCGCGAAAAACAGAGGCTGTGATTCCACCGCTTTACGCATTATATTATATCAAGCGCTTAGCGCGGTAATTTGCAAAAGCGCCCGGCCGCGCTCCGCTTCATATAATTGGATGCATATGATTTCACATAATCTGTACAATGGTACAACAGCCGCGCTGATTAGCCGCGCGCAAGTTCTGCGCAAAGTTAAACCAAATATAGGATCAACAATTCCCTACTTTCACTATCATCACAATTACAATCGTAACAGTTCAAAGGAGTTAAAGGGAGTTGCCGTAATGTCCACGTTTGGTAGGCGTATTGTCATCGCAGATTGGTTTTAATTTTCAGGCAGATACTGCTGCTCATCTTACTAGTATTTACTCTCATAGTCCCCATTCCATGTTCAGGCTAGGATATTTACCTGGACTTTTAAAGGGATGAGCTAAAGGGCAATTTATATAAATGCTTCCTAATTAACAAATCCTTCACATATGTAAACTCTCACCATGTTAAATGTCGCAAACTATAAATATATAAGATTTTTTACACCGTGAAAACCGTATTCTATTGGCATACTCTGGCAAATTATTGGTTACCGGATTTATAGCAGCAGCTGTTCGAATTGCTTTACTGACTCCATTGCTCTGCATTATGGAATATCTAGAACGCATTTTGAATAATATAAACATTTCTAAGCTTATATCGGTGGCATCTAGATTTTTTTATATAAAGGTAAGAAATGCGAAATTTTCATTTCATGCTTTCCATACGTTGAAATTTATTTCTTTTGTTAGATGAGCTTAGCACACTTTCCCATTTATCGCAAATACATACATTAGTCAAAAGTACCTATCGTTAACCAAGTAACCTAAAAAAGTGTTTAAAAGAAATTTTTAAATTTATTCAAGGAGACGAACATATAGTTTTAAATTTTAAGCACGTGTGAATCTTTCCAAGAACCAGATAATTGTGAACCGGTATAAGTATCTTCTTTTTATAAATAAAATGACTAAAGGAAAAATGAGAGGTCACGTCTGTTTAGACACATGAAATCAATGGATACGATCGGACGTTTCTATTGTTATCAAATATTTGATCAAATTAACACGACAGATCGCGATACGGTCTATTGGCTCAATGAATTTAACTCGTTTTTAGTGATTGAGCGTGATAATTTTGAAATGAAATGAACAAGAATATAAGTTTGAGTTGTAACTTAGGAATATAATGTTCGATTTTTCAATAGGTTTTTCTTTATTTGCTAAATAATAATTTATCGTTTACTAAAATATTAGTTATCACGACCCATATATCGCATAGGACTTAGATAAAACAGTCCGTCCGACTTAGATAAGACAAAACCTGTAAGCTCTATATTTACATATTTATCGGGATGCAGGAATCTGAACCGTAACCATTGATTCCGAAAACTGTAGTTTCACTATTGAGCCAAATAAGCTAAAAAAATCCTAACATTTAAAACCTATTTGTTACGATATATATAAACTTAATTAAGGTTTTCTGTATAACGTCTTACTGTGTTGTGAGAAGGTATGGGTGTATGGTGGGTGCGTGTGCGCAAAATGTCGATATTATTTATAAATATATTTTAAAATAATGTTATTTATTTAGTTTACAGTGGTTAAATTCTAAACCGGAAGGTTTCAAAGCACGATCGATAAAATAAACTCTCTGATTATTACATTTCAAAATTCTGTTTAACTTTCACAAAAAATATACTTTCTAATTATATAATATATGGTTTCTATATCTATTCTCGTGGTAAGTCAAGACATATAGAGTACAATATGAAAAATTAAATTTTACGTTTTAAAAAGCGATAATTATCTTATTTCTAATTGTATCTTTTATTTTCAATCACAGAAGGCATTATTTTTTCTATTCTATTTTGAATTTTTTTAAAGTGGAATTATTGTTATTAATTAATTATTAAGTACGTTTGAGACCTTAAATTTCACGTTCATTTCCAATAAAATAGCGTTTTAATTGAACTTAGTAGGAGTACAAGAATAATTCTTGTAATGAACGATATTTTGTTTTTTTTTCATATGTATAGATCACGATCCAAAGGTATTGAAAAAAAATACATTTAAGAAGACGTCGTTAGCATTGGGGGGGGGGCGGGAATCTAACTAGAAAAGGGGGTGGTGAAATGAAAATATATAAAGTGCCAATTTCGATTTAATAATAGTACAATGGGTGGCCTCATTAATGTACAATTAGATTCGGACAAATTAATATCATTATTTCCTTTCAATTCTTCTAATTCCAATTCCAATTAAACTATTTTTTTTCTAAAATTTTCTTTTCCTTATGCCGAAACTAATCGATCCTTTACGGCGCGATGTGTCGAAACTCTCGATCTATCTCTGTAATTTTACTTTCGACGATGCGTTTCTCTTTACGAAGCTGGAATTCCGCAACGTCACGCAGGTAGATGAGGTATTCTGCTCTTATGTCAATATATGCTCAAATCATTGTTTGCTTATACGAATATAAGTGGACGCTACAGAAACGAGGTTGCGTTTCTGTACCCTCCACTTATATTGGTATACCACTAACGATTATTTATTTTGCAATAACGATATGTCACTTTTTATTATCTTTTCGCGCAGATGGTCTTTACCCTTTTTCAAAATACAAACTGTTCAAGTACTTCTGCTTAATTTTTTAATTTCAAAAATATAAAAGTGTATTATCTTATTCTGACAAAATGTATCAAAATATTTGTATTACTTTTAAATGGGTATTCACTACAAATCTGTCAAATTTTATTAATTGATAAGTGGGAAATATCACGAATGTCTTACGAATAATGTTTTTTATCATGTATGCAAACTATTTAATTGCATCTCAGACAACAGACTATGCTTTTTTTTACCCCAGGGGAAATCCTTTATGGATACACTTCAGCCTGGGGGAGGCCGGAGAGTTATGTCGGACTCCTTTTACCAACTAAAACCCCTTGGGTGTTTCTCCGCGTTACTTCTATCGAGGTCACGGGGATGCTTGGCTCAAACCCGCAATCCCGACAGCCTTTATGACCCCATCTTCATTTGGGAGGCTTTAGGTTCTCTTCCCCCTTTGCTAAAAACGCCCCGAAACACTAAGGCCGTTCTTCAGCTCAGGAGCTTAGTGAGTAATAAACCCCCCGATCCGTTACTGCAAGTCCTGGTCAATGTAGCATTAGGGCCGCATAGGCCAAACGCCGCCGGCCGAGACAACAGACTATGCTATTTTAGTACTAGAATTGAAAATTTATCAAAATATATCGAACTAACTTCTTTTTCACTATAAAAAATGTTAATTTTATTTAAAACTCTATTCTACTTATTTTTTACCAATTGCCTCACCTATTCATATGAGTGAAATGTTCTAATTGATTATTTTAGAATAAAATGCATCACATAAATTGAGCTCGTACATTATTTTTTATATTTTAGAATAAAATGCATCACATAAATTGAGCTCGTACATTATTTTTTATATACCAATCAGGTCATAAACCTCGGTCACACACAACTTTGTTTTCCATTACGGCTTTCATGATTTTTAAGTGTCTATTTCTTTTTCATATTTTTTTATCGCAAAACAATGAGAACGCAATCTAAAAGTTATACTAGACCCTTCGTTGACCTGAGTGTCTAACGTTGAACAAAATCGTCTCATATTTACAATTAGTAAATGCTTTGTTAGTTTCATGCTAATTGAAACTAAGCTTTCGCTGATATTCTCTTCTCACGATTGTTGAGATAAATTAAATTACTGGAAAGAAGATTACAAGCAGTAAAGTAATTTTATTTTTTTACATCTTGGGTAACCACTAGATGGAAGGAGCGTTTGTTTATAGCTTGGCCGTAACATCTAAAATCATGGTTAAATTAAAGAATAAACTTATTGTGATTATTTGAATAATGTATACTTAAAAGTAAAACTGAAATGTGACATACATTAAAATCGGAATAATTGAATTATACTAATCATCTACACCCAGTTTTTTTAAATATTGTCTATGCCGTCGTCTCTGAGTTAACTTTGGAACAATCTGGATTGATTTTTGTTAAAATAAAGAGTATAAACAATTAAGGCAGTTTTAATTACTTGAACCAACTCCGAGGGCCCTTCGCGAAAAATTTAAAACTAGAAAATTATAGTTGAACAAATGTTTCACATTTATATATTTTTAAAATATGTTATAAAATTAGAGCACATGTAGATTTGCATTATCAAAATTATAATTGTATATATGATATTACTCATGTATTTTCATTAGCTCAGACTCGTCTTGGGTTCGATAAATATTGTATATGTGTTTATGATCTACAGATTGCGCATCTATTCTGGTTGCTCCGCATTGGATAAACGTGGTGGGATAATGTTAAATGTGCCCAGCAATGGGCTGTGAAAAAATGATGAATATGAAAAAATGATACATTGAAGGATAATTTAAGCGGGAAAAATTAGTATGTACGCATATGCATGATATCCTTATAACTATAAATTCTGGTGTTCCACAAAATTGTCACAATGATTAATATATAACCTACAGCAGGTTGCTTGGCTAATACCTTAACCGGTCGGCATGTCTTGCAATTTTTAGGTCACTTGCAAATGTGAGAAACTAACTGTAGAGGAGATATATTTATAGATTGACTTACAGTTATGAGATTACTACACCTCGATCTTATCAGATGAGTTCTCTCTATTAAATAAATAAAAAATACCGCAACAGAGGTAGGACTGTTACCAGCACAGAAATATATCAGGGCAGAACGAGAAGTGTCATGACCATGACTATTGTCAAGAGCGCGCCGTTTTTGCTTTATTTATATTCTAAACTAATGTAAGAATTTGCAATTATAATTACAATTTTCGTTATTTCTTTATTTTTAATTTTTAAAGTAATAATATTATGCCATTTCTAAATTAATATTTTTTTAGTTCCTAAAATATTATATTTTTATGGGACAAAATGTTAAATAAATATTTAAATTGTTCTACAGTAGTAACATGGATTTTTGATATCAATTGAAATGTTAATTTTTAACGCAAAAATATATCGATAATTAACGCTTAAATTAATTACGAAATAATGTTGATTTGTTTATTTTGTACGTAAAATACTGAAATTATTATCGAGTCATGAGGAATTGGTTTTTATCTTCAGGTACGGCGTCTATGTGAAAATAAAAATCAATTTGCGATCGCGTGTGGTTGTGGTTTTGTAATATTATAATGTACTTTCTTAGAAAAAGAGGATTCAATAATTCATTCATTTATGTTAACGTAAGTAGTACAGTGCGCTTGAACTGATTTTATTGCGACAGAACCAGGTCGCACCACTTTCTCGTATCCACAACGAGAACGTTTGATCAAATCCGCGTATTTTATCCTGTTGTATTTAATTACCATGTGTTAAGCGTACCCAATTTGTTTTGTATCAAAATGGTCTATATACATTATATATATTTAGGAATTGTTGTGCGATTGCCAGCATAAAATAATGCCACCTCACACTTCACCTCGAGAGTGTTGTACGAAGGGACTTTGGACTAATCTACTACTCAGCATAAATCATCTTCTTCCGTATTGAACTTTAAACTCCTCTTCGACTCTAATGGCTTGCTTCATCACAATTTTGAAATTTTACAATGAGGTTTTAATCGTTTCATAAAAAAAATAATTTTTCATATGTGTTACGAAACAATATTAATGATGATGCCTTTAATAACGTTCCCGAAATATTTTCTAAAGAAAATATTTCTTAATATATGATATCTTGTATAGCTAAAATCCGTTTGCGTCTTATATTACTTAAGAAATTCCACAAAACATTTTGATTGATTGAATGCAGTCATCTGCAAAGTGGTTTTGTAATCTGGTCGCTTATTGCGGTCTAGACAGATAGATTCAAATGACGGATACTGTTAGATATCGGGTAACCTACCTGGTAATTACTATATGTGCCTATGAAATCAAATATTCAATAATGTTGTGAGTTGTATAAATATTTTATTTGCACGTTGTGTGGTTTCCGATAATGAATAGAACCATCCAGCACCAGGGTATACCTGAGAATACAAAATAATTTACGATTTACACGTGCTCGAGCAGCGAAAGTAGGATCACGGAAACTTCCCTCAATTTTGAGGGAAGGAAACAAAAATACGTCAACAAAATTTAGTAAAGATTTAGATTATAAGATGTGCATAAAAATGCATAGTTATAATATTCGTTTATTTTTTTGGTTTCTCATATTACTCTCATATGTAGGTTTTCGACTGAAATTTGAGTCTAACATAAACTTAATAGTTGGATTACTAATATTTAAGTAAATAGCGTTAGGTTTTAATGTTGGTTGAAAACTATAATCTTCACAAACAAATTTCCCTAAATCTGGTTAAATTAGTGTAAATTTGGTTAGAATATTCGGTAGTCCAATAATCTAGATTTTAATGAGTCGTCATGAGAAGAGTACCTAAGTAGATACGACAATGCAGAGCAATTAGAATTAAATTTCCTCTGCTTGTATAACCCTTGTTATTTATTTGAATGAAGGGCTAATTATTCAACGTTTATTTTAGTAATAACAAAACGACCATACTTGTATTACGGGAATGTATGTAACAATGTGCCAAGGTTACGTTATTAAAATTCATATGTTTTGGATGAACGAACTTTTCACTTTCATTTAACGTTGGTTTTGTTATGACGATGGAGTTCTTCATTAACAGAAGCCATAATGATTCGTTAGCAAATAATGGTGTCTCGTTTTGCAGACAATGAGTGATTTAACCTCGAATACTTCCGCGTACTAATGCCTCTTTGTTTCATATGTGATATAATTTGACAAAGCTGTAATACGTACGACTTCCAATATTGTACTTTTTGGAAAATATTAAGATAACGAGTTGTTCCGATTATTAACAGAATCCAGAACAGTAGCAGAATACGTTTTAATACACTTAAAAAATTGTAATTGTAGATGTTTTATTACATTATAAAAAATATTGTAGAAATTTAGGTTCATTGAAAAAGGCGAGGACGCGCCAGATTAGAATCGTAATAAAGCAAAGGTAACTTTTTTACACTATATGGGACGGGGTATATGCAAAAATGGAATGGGTTGTATATACAAAAAAACGGGCAACTTACAGTTATTGGTTTTTCCATGGATAGTATTAATATTTTTAGTATGTTATTAGCTTAGATGACTAGAAATTTCTTTTTTAGAAACTCATAACACTTAAATCCTAGAATAGGAATGTAAACAGAAATACGTGTGTAATGGACATATGAAAATCAAAACCGACCGTTTTTGTTTGCAAAGTATATATATATATATATATATATATATATATATATATATATATATATATATATATATATATATATATATATATATATATATATATATATATATATATTCAATTGTTCCCGACTGTCGACATTCAATCGCGTAATTCATCTTTTATTACATTAGATAATCTTTTTAGCGATTCGTTATTTATGACGTCATAAGTAGTTTTCGCTTCCAGGTCGAGTGTCCCATTTGCATCAGTCAGTTCAAAACTTTCATAAACATTCAATCGTAAAATAAACTCTGCCTGCTAAACATATTTTTTTGTTGTTTTTACTAATTTTATTATTGCATTAATTATGCGTTTGATCACGTAACCTTTTTTATTAAAGAAATCTTGAAATTTTGAACGAGTATCGAACATGAGTGTCTTAAACAATATTACTGAGATGTTATACCTCATATGACTAGGTCACAGGAACAGCTCATAAAACTTAAAATTATCGAGAATGCTCATTATCTGAATCTGGCCCGTTTGGTACTTGTAGCGACTTAATAACATAAACGGTCGTTAGAGCTAAGCACAGTTCCTCGCACATTAACCTTTACAGTCGAGCGTAATAAACAACTTTTAACGGTCTACATTAATTTTATTTCCTTTTATTGTTGGAACGCTAGTAATTCTCTTAGACTACGATTTGACTCTTAATAGGATTAACACCAGATTATATTTTTAAGTTTACCCTCTCATTTTGACAACCAGTGCAGTGGCGAAATGAATTTTCTGAATCGAGAGTTGGGAGTTCAATTTTCTCATTATAATAAAAATTCTTATGGCCCACAGGTAATTTTTCAGTTTGAGTAGAGGTATTTGTAGTAGACTATTGTAGGGATTAGGGGGATACCAAATGGGTCTCTCCCTAGTCCTAATAATAATGTGGACTGCCGCAGTCATTCATCAACAGGTGATTACGTGTAGATCTTTAAGCCACTACTTACATAAATAGATAATAAACTTGATGAGATAGATAATGAAAACACACACATAAATATATTGTTTATACGATTCTTTACTTGTATTATCATAAAACCCAAAGGTACAGTACGTTAACCTACATAATTTATAATAACATTCTCTTTGAATCAAATTACTTATTTAAACCCGTTTTTTTATCATAGATACAAAAAACGGGTTTAAATAAGTAACTTGTCTACTTAAATTAGTATTTAAGTAGATAACATGGTAAAAATGTAAAATTCTTCCCATGTGTTTTATTAAATATGTCGTTTTGCCACTATTCAAAAAACAGTGTAGTTGATTCAGTAAAGATATACATTTTACCTACTTAATCAAAGAGTGGTCGTATCTGTATATATTTTATTTAATAAAGTTACAATCTATAGCGAGAACGGTTCCAAAAAATACACAAATATTTCTTGGGTGTATATTCACAGGGCCTGTTCAACCAGTTTGTAATACTTGTTCCTATGAACAAGGCACTTAAATATGCAAGTTTTAAAGGACAAAAATAGGATGTATAAATGACATTTCAAAAATTTAAATTTGTTTTATTGTCAACTGTTGTATACTTTATTTTTTGAATCACTTTATTGTACACAACGCCGTAATTTCATCTCTGTTTATAAATTTGTTGACAAACGATAAACTTATCTTTGTTGAAGATGTCTTCCAGTCAATCTACAATAGGGTTGAGAAAATATAATGTGAAAGAGTTAATAAATGCGTATTAATGTCAAAACAGCTTTTGTATAAATAAGAAAATATAATATAGTTCAGACCTTTTGTTCACAAAGTAAAATTGTTTATATTAAAACAAACAAATATTACCTATATTCATACCTCTTTTATAAAAGTAATAATTTAACTGAATTAGAGATTTATTTATTTCTATATTAGATACAGAGTTGTTATTACCTTTAAAAATAATCATCGCATTATATTTACCAGGAATAAGATTATCTTAATATTTTTGATACAACAGTCTATAAAAGATTCTTGGTTTTGTAGTGTTGACGTTGCTGGTCCTAAGGCTTTTTCAACTTTGTCCCAAGGATTTTCAAGTAGATGGTCTATAAACTGGTGACCCCATAATAATAACGCTAACGCTGACTCTGACTAAGGCTGTTTAGCAACTATGAAAAAATGGAATATTAGGAGCAAAGCTAGTGGCCATCCTTGCCAGACCTTGTTAAACGCATTTGCGACGTCGATAGTGGTTGAATATTTTGGAATTTATATATGATGTAAGAATATGCTCCATAAAGCGGCTGTTTGCACAAATAATCAGTTTCTATTTATCCGAACTCAGATTTTTTAAATTCACGAACTCTTTTGTCCGCTCTTGTCTATGTCCGCTTATGTGCAGGGCGGTAATTTGCGAGCCACCACTTAAGTGACGGTTACGAGCGCTTTGTCAAGAGATCAAACAGACGAAAAGAACAATAAGATGCAAGCAACCACCTTGTAGCTATTTTTTATGTATTTCAATGACATCTTCTCCTTTCCGTACATTTGTAATGATGACATTCATTGCAAGTAATTCGTTGATTTTAAGAAAAATATTTCCTAATATTTAAATCCTATTCTTCACAATATTTCTATCTGTTCGAAATAATTGTCTATACGTTTATTCTGAAGCAAAACTGCGACGTAATCTGAAGAAGTGAATTTTGAATCAAGTGTGTAACTGGCCTCCCAGCAGTCCGTTAATCATTTATGAATGGAGGCGTCCTTGTAACACCGAGGTGGTTGCCCTCTCCCGTCCCTCCATGCGGCATCGCATAACAGCGCACCTACAGTATACATACGTATATATCCATTTGCTTCTCAACGCAAACTATTCCCTATATCTCTGTCTTTTCTTTAATAATAAAGACATGTAAAATATTTTTTGGATAAAATTATCTAAATAAAGACGTACACAAGTGGACAAATAGAAGACGAGACGTACTAGAGTGCTACGAGCTGACAAACATCTCTATAGTATTATTACAATGTTACAAGTTATTTGCCTAATTGGCTGAGTTCCAGGGCTATCGCTTATAGACTAAATAGTCACTGGTTTGATTTCAATATCGATATGTACAATTTCAATATGTATAGCGTAGAGACCGATTCTGGATATCCTTATCTTATCTTGTCTTAAACAAGCGTTATGGGTTAGTGTCTGTTCCTCCATAAACATGGAAGCATGTGCTAATCCATGCGATATATGTACATAGCCTAAAAAATCAGATAAGACCTAAATGGATGTGGTGAAGTTATCGCCTTCGAAGTCAATAGACACGGGATCAATTTGCGAATGACGCTGGGGTTCCGTTGATTAATTTTGTTTGCTTTTCTTACGACTTCAATTTTATGAGTAACAAAGCTATATTTACCTACATATATAATATAAACATTTTAGAATATATTACGAGGACATATTCCCACATAACGAAAAGCTAATTTAAAGTAATAACTCAATTGAGCCACATCATACTACCACACATCATTTATACTACATATCGGATTATACTCTTAATATAAATTAATGTCGCAAAAATATATATGCATACAATAAAATAAAGATGCAAAATTTTAATTGCTTTGCTATAATTAACGCTCTACGAATTTTTTGTTATATTTATCATATATTTGATCTAACACAGTATTGCGATGCATCTACAATTTGAAAAATTAAAATATAATACTTTATTATAGGTATTTTACTTTTTGTTGGTTAGTTTCAGAATACTGTGGGTAATTTTCTAATATGTAAATGCAACCTTTTTGATGTTTTTTTATTTTCTTTTCTTTTTAGAAAAACGTCTTGCCATATACAAACAGTACTAGAAGTCTACTTAACTATTTCACTAAACTAAAAATACTTTTCATAGGCAAAGAGGTTCATATAAATCATGTTTGTGTTTCACACACGTATTGGTAGCGAGGTACTGACAGATGTGCGCACGCACCTGGCGGCCCTTCCGAGAAAGAGGTTCTAAGCGAATAGCTTTATCATCATACTTTAGTCGGTATTCAGATCACTTTGTTTTTTAGCATATATTGAGCCTAATGGATTTTTTTAATGTATTTATTCAGATTCCTTGTTTTTGCTGCAGTTTTTACAGCGTTCTGTGCCAAATAATTACGCTTTAACGGCAAAATTATTATAGAAGAAAAGTTACAGATAAAGATTTAATATATTTAATAAAGCGATTGTTTTCAGTTTCGATTAGTAAGAACCAAAAACTAGTGTCAACCGCGATTTAGTTTATCAGTTATAAGTGGCTGAAAATTTGCCTACACTACTAGATCTCTTGAATTCCTGGATTGCCGGATAACATTCTGTTTAGTTTAAGTTTGGTCACTTGTTCAGTTCGATTTGATTTTTTTGGGTCTCTTTTCACACATGATATTATGGCATATTTTATTTATCATAACAGTGACTTACTTAAATTAATTTTATGTGTTTAATATACTATGAATATTATTATTAATAATGATCTGCTAAAATACGTATGTTGCATACAGCTTTTTAAATTTAAAAACCTAAAATATTATCGAGTTTAGAGATATGTAAAATTTATAAAACGAGCTTGAGTTATTTTAAAAGAAATAAATTGCATATATTTATTTATTTTAACTTTTTGGTCAAAATGTACACAGGCGGACTTAATGCCATGGGGCATTCTCTAGTAGTCAACCTGCGGGCTAAACTGTATTCCTTCCCTCCGTAATTTTTTGAAAAGCATTTACCGTGCGGCCGATAAGAACTAAATATGCTTTTGTTAGATAAGAGATTACAATCAATAACACTAGAATCATCCCGTGTTACGAGTTAACAGTGTACTAGCCATTCTCATTCAAGTATTTATGTATATATCTCATTTCTGTACACACCTGTTTCATTTTAAACTTAGCTTTATGTTTTCATAGTTTTACTGCCATCGTTTGACCATCAATGCCTCGTTTATTTAATTTAAAAAGATAAAAAAATATATGTTATTAAAACAACCGTAACAATCCAGTTCTGGATATTGGATATATCTTGGATGTTGAAGTTTCGGATAAAAGACCAGTGGGTTGGAGAAGGAAGTCTTGGCTACGTAATCTTAGGAAGTGGACTGGTATATCGAGAGCTTCAACACCGCGAAAGACGCGGAGAGTTGTACTGAATTGGCTGCCAACATTCACTAGTCGACTATTAAAATTTATATACTATTATAATAGACATATATAATAATAGACAATATAGAATAGAATAGAATATAATAGAAAAAACTTTATTTATGACACCATTTTTTTACAATTACTAAAATTAAATCCAAAAAAAATAATTTTAATCTAACGAGTGTCATAAAATGGTTCTTGCTCAGCATATGCCAGGCGCACTATTGGAGCATCCGGCGCTGGTTTTCAGCAAGAACCAACATGGTCAGATGTCCACGATCACAGTGACGACATTCATACTGACACACTCGTACATACAAATACATCCATATATATATATATAACTACTCATACTCATATACACATACACATAAATACACGTACAGTACAATGGAATTAAAAAACACAAAGTCGTGCACTAAATTCACCGCGTCCAAAAGAAAAAGTTCCTGACTGCATACTTAAAATTAGATTTTTGTATTTTTTTTTTATATATTTATTGTATGCAAGTCACGAAGATGTGGTTGCAAGTTGTTCCAACATTTGGTTGCGGTGTATTTAAAGCTACCACGAAACGCAACTGAGCAGTGGCGAGGAACAACCAGGAATGACCTAGACGCTCTGGTATCGCCAGCGCTATTTCGTTTATGGGACCATGTTAATTTATTATATAAATATGATAAATGCCTATTTCAAAAATAAATATTCCTTCTGTGTTTCAATAGTTAACACAGATTGTTTTTATATCAAAATAACCCTAAGCAATATTTTAGTTAGCCAACTTAAAGTTCCACTTTTACTTTTCCGGCCGGCCAATAAATGTTTATATGTCTATCGTTCGTTTAAATGTGGCTTACAATTTCCTCAGCATTTATGTAATTATATAGCGTAATAAAAATAATGTTACGTTATATTACGTTGTAGATAGTCATACACATTTTCGTAGCCGTCATTGGACTAGAGCAATTGCTTTTAGTGTCGGCTAGACGCTATTCAAGCATTTTATCTCGTAATATCATACCTAGATAAAAATAAGGCAGAATGAGTTTAAATGTGTAGTGAACCTCGTAGAATTCCAAAGATATTATTTGCCATGACTGTCTTAAAAAAACTGGGTGTTTGTGTCATCAGTTATGAGATATTGTTTATTATAGATTCATTTGCACTTGTTGTTTTACAAATTTTATATACTAATTTATAGAAACGAATGAAAATTCTAAGGAATTTAATGTTTCATATGTTATAGTGAATTATAGTCTTATAACAAATGAGAACAATGATGAACTAATTCTAAAGATTGATTATGAGCTGTTTCATACAACTGATTTTTCATGTCTTATTGATTTTGATAATATGATATGATCACATGATCGTAAAACGTGGTAATTAGGATTCTTACTTAGTTCAAATTAGGATTGCAACTTGTTCCAAACAAAAACAATTAATTTTCCGCTATCCGAATGTGACTTGAGTGGGTATGTCTAAAACAAAATCGTTTTATTGGAGGAAGTTGAATTCGGACGACAAAGTATCTTCTGTGTTAGCACACACACTTAACGCACTTATATCCCGCATGGTCGGTAAGAGGTTGTAACCAAATTAACGGGGGTTACATCATTATTAAGGATTTTTACAAAACATTCTCTAACCTAACATAATAGTATGAGGCTCGTTGAAGTTTTTCATATCTAAAAATAAATGATAACATTATTGTTATTTACAAGACATTTGTCACTGGCCAACAATATTTGCAAATGCAAATCAGTTGTTCTAAGATAATGATAAATATATAATTATGTATGGCATAACAGGACTTGGCCATAATCTTCCCTAATGTGAAAAATATTTATGAATATTGTGTTGAGTGGTACCTAACCGTAACGACGCGGTACAACGACCCGACACACTCAAATATTATTTATCATCAGTAACTTACCGCAATTTGTCTGATGTAAATTTCTCAATGAATTTTTTATGCAAAAGGAAGACAAACGCTCGAGCGGACCTCTGATAGTAAGTAATCACAGCCGATCTTTAATAAGGATATTGTAAATGCATTGCTACCATAAGTTGAGGATATCAATAATGAAGGATTTAGGGGACTGAGGATAAGCGATTGCTCTGACTATTTCGGAAATTATGTGAAATGACAAATTCAAGTCGTGAGGAATAAACACTGATACCCGATACCTATACTAAAAATTCCTATATTCAGTCAATGGAACGAGAAGAAGTTAGCAAAGATGATAGAAGAGAAATGAGTCCTAATACAATGCTATTGCAATATTTTCGATATTGTTTGAGGGTGTGGTACTTTCCCAGTCGAGCCGACCCATTTATATACGGCTCTACCACTATTCAACTCTGACAGACTTATAAATACAAGATACATATAACTTCAAATGTCAAGATACTGACACTTTATAGATCCAGTTTTTTTTTTATTATTCATGTCTAGTTTTTGTAGTTAAAAAGAGAAACGTATCATAAAAACATTAGCTGTCAATTAAAAAAATCGTTGTATAAAATACCACAAAAACAAAACAATGTCGCGTTATGCGATTTACATTTTATTTCACAAAGGCTATGTTGCTACACTAAGTTGAAATTTTATAAAGGGAATACTTTGTCAAGAATGACATATTATTTGTCTGTACCATGAATGGGCCGTTTAGCCCAGGGAAGCACCACACTCCCCCAGAAAACCGGTATCTGAGTGGTAGTTTAGCTACCCCACTTCGTCCACTGAGAGGATGAGTTCCGGAGGCCCTCTCCCTTCCCACAATGACAATTTCCTTAAAGGCTGGTAACGCTTCTGCACTACCTATGGCACTGCGGATTTTTATGGGCGGCGTTGATTGCTTTCCATCAGGTGACACGCCTGCTCGTTTGCCTTCCTATCCCATAAAAAAAAATAGTAAATCTCTGACTTCTGTTTTATACTTTTAATACTATTGCATGAAGTACATACATGGATTCAACGCATGCATGTAAGGATGTTAACTTCTCTTAACGGTGTTTTATTTTACAATTACCTCAATCTTTCCGGTCATCTTTCATGAGTCGCATTTAGTACATAACATTAAATTCATAATGTTAAAGTTTTCTTTCTCTTTGTAAATATAAAAATATATCCGCAAAGTATTACAAATAG
The DNA here is from genome assembly GCA_031353405.1 of Baronia brevicornis. Classification (NCBI taxonomy): domain Eukaryota; kingdom Metazoa; phylum Arthropoda; class Insecta; order Lepidoptera; family Papilionidae; genus Baronia; species Baronia brevicornis. The sequence goes on along the minus strand of JASFAT010003357.1, from coordinate 996,727 downwards.
TGGTGTATGAAAATGTACACGCGTATGCGTGCGTGCGCGTGCTCGAAATGCGCGAGCATGTGCGTAACTGTATACCTATGTGTATTTCTCATTTCTTCTTGTATATCTAATGTCTTAAGACCTATATAAGTTAGGAAAATTAGCTCGTTTCTTTCTATTGTAAATATCAAATGTTGCGATTATATTTAAGAATTTATATTTTTTTTTATAAAACGATGAAAATAAATGCTATTAAAACAAAAATATAAAGATTAGTCATGAATGTTGATTTTTATAAAAGTATTTTGCTTAAGAGCGTGAGGCCTTCACTTAGTAGAACAGATTATTAAACAAACATAGGTTTGTTTGAATAACTGGTCGAAGCCACCACGAAATAATTTTAATTAAATTACTTTATTGCCATGGCATCACGTTTATTAAATATTTTAAAAAACAAAACACATTGAAAGAATTTAGTTTGTAAAAAATACCATGCTATACAAGAGCCAAAAAAAATTATGCCGATGTTGGAATTCAATCTACGATCATTTTTGTAACAGAAGCGAAATAAAACCTTTACCCGGTTAAGGTAAAAATAGGTGGAACAGTTATTTACATGATGGTCAATACCGATTTTCTTATATGTGTGTATATATATATATATATATATATATATATATATATATATATATATATATATATATATATATAGGTGTACAAATAAGTTTCCGCGGTTTGTCAAAAGATGGCCCCACCAGAAGGTTATGGAGAAATTGTCAGATGTAAAACGTAATATCCCAAGTTTAGTCATCTGGCAACACCATAACCTTAAAGTACTAGTGATTCCGTATCAGCATCACGTAATTTTTTTCGTGCAAAAATGTCAAGTTTTATTCCGAATAAGCATCATTTGCGGGAACTTTTGATTTACTTCTTTAATGTGAAAAAATCTGCAGCTGAGGCGCATCGATTGCTTCTAGACGCATATGGTGAAGCTGCTTTAAGTGAGAGAAGTTGTCAGGAATGGTTTCAAAAGTTTAAGAACAGTGAGTTTGACGTTAAAGACAAAGAACGCAGTGGAAGGCCGAAAGTGTACGAAGACATGGAATAGTACTTTATTGGAGGAAGATTCGTCCCAAACGCAAAAAGAACTTGCACTTACTCTACAAGTGACTCAACAAGCAATTTCACATCGTTTAAAATCGTTAGGAATGATTCAAAAACAAGGAAATTGGGTTCCATATGAACTAAAGCCGAGAGACGTTGAACGCCGATTATGCATGAGTGAAATGCTGCTTGCCAGGAATAAAAAAAAGAGTTTTTTGCATCGTATAGTCACTGGTGACGAAAAATGGATTCACTACGATAATCCAAAGAAGAGAAAGTCATGGGTTAAGCCCGGCGAACCATCAACATCGACAGCTAAGCCGAATATTCATGGAAAAAAACTCATGCTGTGTATTTGGTGGGATCAGCTTGGTGTCGTGTATTATGAATTGCTGAAACCAAGCGAAACCATTACTGGAGCTCTCTACCGAACACAATTGATGAGATTGAGTTGACTTAAGGAAAAACGCGCCCATTACTACTCCAGACACGACAAAATTATTCTTTTACACGATAATGCTCGTCCACATGTTGCGGCGCCGGTAAAAACATACTTGGAAACACTCAACTGGGAAGTTTTACCCCACCCGCCGTATTCACCAGACTTAGCCCCTTCTGATTATCACCTGTTCCGGTCGATGGCACATGGTCTGTCTGAGCAGCGCTTCACATCATATGAAGACACCAAAAATTGGGTAGATTTGTGGATAGCGTCAAAAGATGAAGAGTTTTTTCGACGGGGTATCCGAATGTTGCCAGAAAGATGGGGAAAAGTAGTGGCAAATGATGGAAAATACTTTGAATAAAACGTAATGTACTTTTCCTTTACAATAAATTCCTAATTTTTTATAAAAAACTGCGGAAACTTATTTGTACACCTAATATATATATATATATATATATATATATATATATATATATATATATATATATATATATATATATATATATATATATATATTCATATGGAACCCAATTTCCTTGTTTTTGAATCATTCCTAACGATTTTAAACGATGTGAAATTGCTTGTTGAGTCACTTGTAGAGTAAGTGCAAGTTCTTTTTGCGTTTGGGACGAATCTTCCTCCAATAGTACTTCTAATTCCATGTCTTCGTACACTTTCGGCCTTCCACTGCGTTCTTTGTCTTTAACGTCAAACTCACCGTTCTTAAACTTTTGAAACCATTCCTGACAACTTTCTCACTTAAAGCAGCTTCACCATATGCTTCTAGAAGCAATCGATGCGCCTCAGCTGCAGATTTTTTCACATTAAAGAAGTAAATCAAAAGTTCCCGCAAATGATGCTTATTCGGAATAAAACTTGACATTTTTGCACGAAAAAAATTACGTGATGCTGATACGGAATCACTAGTACTTTGTTGTTATGGTGTTGCCAGATGACTAAACTTGGGATATTACGTTTTACATCTGACAATTTCTCCATAACCTTCTGGTGGGGCCATCTTTTGACAAACCGCGGAAACTTATTTGTACACCTAATATTATATTTCACATACATTTGCAATAATTCATTATGTTTTTACTTCAGTAAAGGTAATATTTTGATGTTACTAAAATTTTTTTCAAAAATCCAACTTAACTATAATATTATATTATAATAATACTTATTCTTTTTCACAAAAGAATAAGTATTAGTTAATTATTAGTAGGAAGTTTGGTTCACATCAATAGTCCAATGGTTGAATCAAACTCACGACCTTAAGTCGTAAGTGCAATCTTTACCAATTGAGCTATTGATTATTTTAGATTTCATTATAAATCATATTTCATACTATAAATATTATTACATAATGTGTAGATAAAAATATTATATCCACAGAAGATCATACTGATTAAAAAGAGAATTAAGATTTTTTTACTATATATATTGTCAATGGAATATAATGTCGAGTCTGAATGCTCGTCTCACATAATGAGTGAGAAAGTATTGAAGGCGCTCCGACAATGAGCACCGTTTTACGAGACATAAAACTTGTTAATTACAGAACCGGTCGCGAATAAACAACTGTCGATAGGAGTGGGATATGATAGATACAAAGATTTATTCAGCAAAGTTTTTGTGAGAGTAATTATTACTAAATTATATGCAACATTTTTTTTGGCTATCACGCTCGTGTCCGACGTGCTAATTTTAAATCTTCGTGCGGATTCGCAAAAATTCTATCACTTTGCTGTAAATTAAGATGGCAAATCTGTTGTCTTGAATGTGCCTGTGTCACAATCGAATCTCTCATCCTCTCTAAGTGACCGAGCCAATGAATTCAGTAATCCCGAGAAAAGTGAACATGTGTCATCTCAATGAATTCGGTGTACTTTTATGACATCATTTATGTTTGATTTGTTTACCAGTTCTTGTATTTAATTAAATATTACAATAAAACCTTCCCTGTGCTGCTTTTTTCTAATAGTGGAAAATATATTTTTGTAATGCACTTTTGTGAGCTAATTTATTATACTACGGTTCATCTTAATTTATTACCTTGAAATATTATATGAAATATTAATATTAAAGATATATAGATATAATTATATTATATAAAGATATTATATACCCGAAGATCGGGCTAGGTGGCGCTCCATGGGGGAGGCCTATGTCCAGCAGTGGACTGCCGCAGGCTGCTGATGATGATGATATGAAAGAAAAAGGGTTTTGCTTGATCTTCTCAATAAATGCAATACAACACGATTTAATTATATAATAATTTTATTTAATATAAATATAAAAGCGAGAAAATGTAAATAATATAATGATTGTCACACAAATCCAGTAACATTATGTATGTTACTGGATTTGTGTGACACCTAAAAGATTCCGTTGTACGCAGCATCATTTTATTTTAAAAAAAAAATTAAAAGTTTCTCAACGACTGAAGTGGTCACGATGACTGGAACCTCTATTTGCGTTTCGAAAGTAAAATACAACCTCTAAAACTAGTTAATAAGATTCTAGTTTAAAATATAAAGAACTTCGTGAAATGTTTATTTGAATGACAAATGACCATCGCAAATTCTGTCCAGTATATTAAACTAAATCTGATAAAGTTCTTGGCGAAGTGCTAAACAAGTCTGACGAGGTGGCCCGTTTTCCTATCACGATCATGAAGAAACATGGTTGATGTTCATTTAAAATCTCTTGTAAAAGTAAAATTTTTATTTAAAATTTACTTACACACTTAAGTCTTACATTTATGAGACTGAGAAATTAAAATTACAATGAGACTAATATGTACTTTGTTAATTGTATTATATATAAACTATTTACTGCGACTTCTTGCGCAACGGTTACTTTTCAGGTTTTTAAAGTATCATAAAAAACAATTTCGGAGTAAAGAGTATTTCTAGAATTACATTAGTAGCAATGTCTTTCCGAAACAACCTTTAGGCACATAAACAGATAGAGAGGAAAGTTCTGTGAAACGAAAACGCACTGAGTTGGAATACCGTTGATTGTGCCTATCCATCAGCTCTTCAAGTTAGCAAACTGTAATGGCGTTTGCCTGTCACATTCTTTTTTATAACATAGGGAGGGGCAAACGAACAAGCGTGTCGCCTGATTGTAAGTAGTTAACGCCGCCCATAGGCATCCGCAACACCATATGTATTACGGCGTTGTCGGCCTTTGAGAACAACATTTCTCAAAGGACAAAGATGTGTGATGATCAAAAGTAAATGAATGAGTGCTGAAGTGGAGACTGCGTCTTAGTAAAAGTAGCGTAAGCCGGCCAGATAGCGCAGGGTGACTTGCAGAAACTTAATACGAATTTAGCAGTAGACTGTCCCAGGCTGTTGATGATGATGATATATGATCTACATCTTAATCTAAAAAGGTTACTTGGCAAACCCAATGGCACTTAGCATTTACTTGTAGTGAGTCTCGTATAATGAAGTAAACTTTTGGTATAATAAGCACAAGAAGACGCACTAATATATAGTCTCGTTAATTTTTTGGCTATGAAGTAATATACAAAAGTTGCTAAATGGTTCAATTTTTCTCAATTATTGATACAAACACTCAAGATATGTTCGCATTCGAGTCGCCTATTCCGTCATATCACGTATAGGGTATGTTGCAGGTAGATGCGATTCTGTTCCCTCTATTACGAATTCTTCACAGCGACCGCTACAAAAAAAAATGAACGAATAAACTCTTGCAAAATAACCCACAACTTTTTGTATTCTAATCGTACACCTACGTACTTATTACTTGGAATTCTCACAAACGCTCTTATGGTAGAATCTCTGAATCAACGATTATTATTCTTATCGCATGTTGACATTCTTGTACTGACGAATATATGTACGTATATGTATGGATTTATCCATTATGATCATAATCTGTTTTCATCCGTGATCATAGTCTTAAATAATAGTTTAAGACTCAAATTTCTTTTCGTTTTGCCACTTGAATAACTTACACGAAATCTTGTATCTATGATTTAATTAATATATTCATGTATATATATTGAGAATGATAAGTTATGTTAACATACGTTTGTGCATTTGTCTATATATTCCATTAATTCCATTTTTAATTTATCATATTTAATTTTATTAATTACATAATAGTTTATTTTGATGATATATTATAACACGATTAAATATATATTTTAATTTATTATTTAGTGCAAACTGCAGTTAGAAATCAATTATGAGATATAAAATTTAAAAAAAAAACACCTAAGTCGCTCAATATGTTAGTAAATAAATATTTATTTTTGGAAACAAAATATAAATATGTTTCATTAGGAGATAAGCTAAAATTTAAATTAGCTTAACTAGTTTTTGGCACCTGTCGACATCATCTCTCATATGTTACATGTTCTTAAAATAATTACTGTCTAATTAGTAATAATATTAAATCGTGTAGGCATGTGATTAGTAATGACGGTAAATCTATACAGAAACTGCGATATTTGAGACGCAAAACCACAAAGCTCGCAAGCAAACTTACAATAAGCTCTGGCCGTAGATCTCTCATAACACATTGAATTACAATTCCGTAAAGAGCGGCTTTATAATTACATGAAAAACTTTCTTAACACTTTATAACGATATCCAATTCCACTACACACAATGAAATTCAAAAGCTTCACTCGGAGAGAGCTTTAGCAACTTTCGTATTGTGAAAACCACTGCGAAATTATACGTGTGCACGAAACAGGCGTGCAATTATTACGATAGGAGTATAGTGACTGGGGCCTGGCCGGCGGCGTCTGCCTATGCTGTGCCCAGGTTTCGTGTGGAAAGTTCATCGAACGAGTTGCGCTAGCGCCTGTCGGGGCCATCATTTTTATTTTGGACTAATTGCTGCCTACGTTTTTTCCTTCGGTTGTCACTGTGAACGTTGCCTGCTACAAAGTGGATTTGATATTTATTGAATTAATAACTTCTACTAAATGAACATATCCTTTATTTGAAATAATTTTTAATAAATAAGAAGAATTTTAATGTAAAAAAAATAAGTTTTATTCGTCAGGCAAATGTATTAAGTGGCTTAGTGGCGAGAAAGCAGGGATAATTTTTATATCCTCAGCAAACAAATATGTTAGATGATTATATACTTCAACCCACTTTCAGAACCTATTGTTTTAAGTTCAAAAATGCAGTTGCATCCCGCACCAGCGTTACGCCGCTTTTAAAATATTTACATGTAAATATAAATATATTTTTTTTATTTATATATTCGCGCCTATCCCCCGCAGGGGTTGGCAGAGACCACAGAGCTCCATTCGCTACCATTAATTGCAGCGACACGGCTCTCCATTAGTCGCTTTTCACCCTCGTGAGGATCAGGACGTGACGGGTGGCGAACCACGTCACCGTCATTATTTTACGAATTAGGTATATTAAATTCGTTTTAGTGAATCCCACGAGCCGCAAGGGAGGATGGATGTCAGCCCCAGCAGAGCCCTGCATGCTGAGGTAAGGCACCATAGTACCCGGGGAGCCGCTTTCGACTAGGCTCGCCCCTAGCCACGCATCCATTGGCACGGCAGACCATGGATTGGCGGAGAGGAAGGCAAAGGAAAGGGCAGGAAAGGAAATGCGGATTGGGGGGGTTAACAGACTCGGAATAAATATTTATAAATCCATATGCGACCACTGACTCCGTGGGTGGAGGGCCGCGCCACTGAGCCAATCGGTCGTCTAAATCGGTCGTCGTCGTATAAATATATTAATAAAAAAATAACACAATTTCCTAACCACGTACGCGTATTCGCATAATACAATTCCAAAATCTTCAAGTTTTTAAAATAATCTATTTTTTAATCGTAGAGATAGGAACACGAGAAGGCGGGACAGCTGATGGTACGCAAGCACCGAGCCATGAACATTTGCCGTACTAAGGGTACTACAGATCCGTTGCCTATTTTCGGTTAAGGATGAGAATAATAGGAGGGAAAGAAAGATTTATTGTTATAGGAAGAAAGAAGTTATGGGAGAGGGCAAGAAACAATAAAAAGGGAAAAGGAATTAAGTCTCCGGATCCCTGTATAAACCTGCGAAAACGAACGTTCTTTTAAGGGATGTGATACTTTATACCAAGTGGACTGATGTAGCTCTGTTTAGGTAAGTAGTTTTAAAACTGAGTTTATTTATTCAAATTATTCACTTTTAATGTTTCGATAAGTACGATTTAAAGTAGTTGATGAGGAATTTCTCCAATAAGTCCAACAACAACGTAAAGTTTTGCTAACCCTCAAAGGTAAAAAAGTCACTAGTCAGTGTAATGAAATACCTGGGTCATATTATGAGACATTACAAGTACAAAGTGCTACAAGAGCCATGTTGCCAAGAGTGAATGTAGTGCCAGTGAAAAAATCATAATGAATAATATCGCGGGAGTCAGAAAAAAGATTTTGGCTATAATCAGAAAATTGACAGGGATAATGAGTGCTATCGAATTATTTTACGTCGCTAAAAACGAAGATAGTTGTGCTGAATAAAATACACTTTTCACTCGGCGGAGACGAACAATAGGAGAAGAAGAATACAACACAGTAACAATGAAAGCCTTAACGCCTGGATTTAACAATATAGGAAATGCTAGCAAATATTTACTTATTTTTGGTAAATATGAAGTTATTTTGCCGTTTTAACAATAGTTATAATATAAGTCCTAATTTAGAAGAGATAATTTAAGACATTTGTGAGTAATTTCTTAAGAAACTAAGATAAAATCAAATTTGTAAGTGAAAACACTAAATTTCGTATCGTTACTACTAGAACGATCGTGTTTTTCTATGCTTTCTTTCATGCAATTTGCACAGAATAAATAGTTAACAATCACCGCTTTGCTTGATTTTGACTTGACATCTGTCAACAAAAGGGAACGAAGAATCGTATCGTGACTTTCAATTTTGAAACAACTTACACCTTACGGTGTTTGTTTTTTCTAATAAGTGGATATTATAAAAGAAAAACTCATTAATAATGCCAGTCGTTTCAGGTGAGTTCAGAAATGTATAAGACAACGAATAGAAACTGCAATTTCGAGGTTAGAAGTTAATTCGATGCCAAATTTGTTTTTAAAACTGATTTCTTAGCTGTAAATGGGTTGAATCTTACAATGTAGTTCGTTTTATATATATAGATATCTCATGGGTTTCAACTACATATTTTAATCTTCATTACTTTATTTAAAAAAGTTGCTACTCAGAGCCGGCTGTTTTAATTTTTTGTTTGTCAAATTTTGTCTATATCAAAGTTTTTTGTGCGTTTAAAAACATGTATATAGTAAATATAAAGATATACCAATTAAAAATCGAACTACTTCCAGAAAACTTGGCACAAGAACCTCTTGAGAGATCTTAGATAATTGGCGATATTTTTAAAGTGGCCTTATTATAGGACTATATGGCTATTAGTTTTGTTTCTTCTAGGATATTTCCTTAATCTGTTGTGCTTAATATGCATATATTTGGTGGGAAGTGCCACCACTACCAACCAAAAGTTTTTTATAATTTAGACTGACAAGTCATTCTAGTGACAAAAATATGTTTGATGATAATATACTTATGATAATCAAATATTTAAGTTTGCATATATGAAAAAATATACTATTTTATTTAATTTATCATCATCATTAACATTATGTGACAGTTTCCTGCTGAAAGTATGCCTCCTCCAACTCATACCACTTAGCTTGATCTGTAGCTTTAGACATTCAGTTTCCACCAGATGCTTTATGCAGATTGTTGTTACATCTGGCCAGGCAACAAACCAGTTGTATGCTAAATGGGGTGACCATGCTATTTTATTTATATTAATATAAATTAATTACAGTATAATTATGTGTTTATATAGTTAAAGTAAAGTGGGGCAAGGAGACATATCAAGGTGTGGAAGTGAATACAGATGAAGACCCCGTAGTATTTAAAGCGCAGATTTTTGCTTTGACTGGGGTGCAGCCAGATAGGCAGAAAGTGGTTTGCAAAGGAGTCACATTGCGAGATGATGCTTGGGGCAACTTTAAACTAAGCAATGTAAGTTTTTGAAAGAACACATATAAGTCTTTGTTTATTTTTTTAATACATATGCTTTAAATGCTTTTTATGTGGTAAATAATATTTAAGGGGTCCCTCTGATAAATATGTATTTGTCTATGAAAATTCTTGTCCTTGATGTTTTATTTAGTTTTTGGAAGCCTTACAGCTTATTTAATAGTATGCTGTACAGTGGAGTCAGGCTTACTGGTACCAAACACAACAATCCCAATTAAGTATGTGAACAGCAAAAAGAAAATAAATCAAAGATTAATATGATCATTATAAATTTTGTCCTGTATAATATTATAGAAATATAAATGTTTCTTACTCACTGGTATCTAAGAAGTTTTTTATATTTTCCATATATCTTTATTCAAAACCTATTCAATGATCATTTCAAAATAAAGTGGTGTCATTATTTTGTAGGCTTTGTATACTACAAACTTACAAAATAATGACACCACAATACACAGTCTGTATGCATAATTTACTTGTATAAAAAAAAATGTAATCAATGTTTTTTCTAATGCCTAATTCAGAATGCCCTGGTATTAGTAATGGGGAGCAAAGAAGAAGATGTCCCAGCAGCACCTGTTGAACAAACTCGCTTTGTTGAAGATATGAATGAATCAGAGCTGGCAACTGCTGTAAGTTATCATTTATTAATACTGCACAATTCAGTTAACACCCAGTACACCCATAACAGTCCTTTGTTAAAAAATGACCTCGCCAAGGTCCACCATCCAGCTCAGTCTTTTATACATCTAATTCTTGCCAGCTGCCCTGTGTAATAAGTCACTCCAGCACCCACCTACTTTAATGTTTGGCAATTCTTCAAGAAACATAACCAGCTTATTGCTACTTCAATATTCTGACTTAAATGGCTATGTTGAGTATTTGAGTTCTCTGGTAGATTTTGTCATTCTCAATCATATCCACTAGAGAATATTTATACTTTGAAGTAGTTTTGTTGCTGTAGATATTATTTTGTAATTTCTCTCTTGTATTTGACATGGCATCACCACTTTGCACTATTTATGCTCACAATAAAAAGGTATAATTTTAAATACAGGTGAAAAAGTAATAAAATACCACTAAAAAAATATAGTATTGTTCCACATAATCAGATGGTTGGAATTTATTAAACTATAAAACTTTGCTACACTCTTATGCTTAATATGTTATAAATGTCTTATGTTTTACAGCTAGATCTACCTGAGGGTCTAATAAATCTGGGAAATACCTGTTACATGAATGCCACAGTTCAGTGTCTTAAGACAGTTCCAGAATTGAAAAATGCACTACTGAATTATGACAAAAGTAAGATTTTGATTCTGTTTGGTTATGTAAAAGCATATGTTACAAGGTCAGCCATAAAGAGCCATAGGGTACTAGGCAGCAGTATAACAGGTCCTAGATGGTCATTGTTGATAGGCTTAACATGGTGATTATGGACAAATTTTCCCTATGAAGGAAAGGTCTTTTTCTAGCAATTGACTTTTTGACTTTGAGCCCGCTCCGGCTTTGCACGGGTGGAAATGGAAGATTATGTTTTCATTAAGTATAGCTTAATGAAACATAATCTTCCATTTTCTTATCACGATAAATCTTGTCGACGAAAACGAAAACACACGAAACCTTACAGGAAAGAACAGCAGGAACAAAGAAACAAAGTTTTGTTTTTGATATACAAAAAAAATGGTAATTGAATATGAATGAATTTTAATCTATCAATACTAACATTTATTTTGTTAGTTATAGCTTCTTTTGTTAATCATAGTAATGGCGCCATCTATTAGTTATATTGCGATTTAAAATGAAAAATTGTTTTTTACGTATCCGTACAATTTTTTGAAAATTATCTTTCATACACCCTTCTGATAATAATAAACAACAAAAAAAGAAATATCTAATTTGTTGCAGTCATTCTGAAGTTATGCACGTACATACATTTCAGCCATTCATTTTTAATGGTATAGATTAATTATATTATTAAATATACAAATACAAGTATTTGAATATTTTTATTTATAGTTCTAAATATTTATGTATCTTGCGCATAAAAAGATTTTTTTTTTAAATATTTTGCATAAATGAACGCAACAATGTTTATTTTAGCGTCGGGTGGTGGCACGTCAGGCGAGCTAACGGCAGCGTTGAGCGATACAATGCGTGCGTTGGAGGGGGGCGGGGCAGGTGCATGCGCAGGCGCAGCGGCTCGGCTTCTACGTGCACTGCACTACGCTGCGCCGCGCTTCGCAGAGCGCACATCAGGCGGCGGACTGGCACAACAAGACGCTTCCGAATGCTGGGCTGAAATTGTACGCGCCCTGCAGAATCGCCTGCCCGCCGCACCGCCAGTCACATCTACCAATAGGTACGAAATCAGTTAGACTTCTTAATAGGATCTTAAAGAACATAGTGCACTTATATTTTTGTGAAGGATATTGTTAATTTATAAAGTTTGCCCCGATGGCTTACAGTTAGTCAAAAAAAGCTATAAAAAATTATTATGTCCGAAATAAATGTTAAAAGTAAGATAGTACAATAGTATAACTCGTAATAAGAAATAAATGTTATATACTCACATGGGCATACACTTGAATGAGATGGTTACAAACATGTTGGTTATGCAATTATTTGTTTTGATTTTGGAACTTAACCTACGACCTTCGATGTAGTAGTGGCCCATTTTCTGCTGATTCAATTCTTTTGTTGAATATTCTCTTAAGCAGTGCACTGTATTAAATATAAATAGTGCACTGTATTAAATTATATATAAATTGTTTCGTATAGCTCTTATCCCATGTCCCCCTATTGGAAATGGTGTCTCCCAATTTTCTGGAGATATGGACATTAACCCACCACACTTATCCAAGGTGGATTGGAGGGGCATCCAAATGCGAAATCAATACCTATAGGCTATACATATATTTATCTTGATGCGGAAATTAAATCCGCGACCGTTGTCTTCGAAACCAGTAGCTTCGCTACTGAGCTTTGTAGTTCGTTTAGTTAAACTTATTGTTGTAGGATCTAGAGCTACATGATGAACTCCTTTTGATTACATTCATTGTCAGTAAGAGATAATTGTTGAGTGTATTGAAATATGAAGTAAATATTTTCTTATACTTAGTTAATAACTTCAAATTTCATAATAACATCAAAATTAATGCGTAACTAACTTTAAAATTTCAGATCATCAGTTATAGAGCAATATTTTGGGGGCACCCTAGATGTAGAGTTGGTATGCTCGGAAGCCGATGAACCACCAACCAAGACCACTGAAACCTTCCTTCAGCTCTCGTGTTTCATCTCGCAAGATGTCAAGTATCTGCAATCTGGGCTTAGATCTGTGAGTTTAACATATTTAATATTTAATCATTTTCTTTGGATTCAGTATTCGAATATATTTATCGCGTTGTTTTGTCTCTTGCAATACACGTCTTTCAAGATAATCTCTTAGCTTTGTTTCTGCAAAAGCTAGTTCTTCAACTACTTTTAATAAGGTTTCCTCTAATAGGTGAAATAATGTTGGAGTTGTTAATCGGTGAAAATTCACTGATATTTTATTGTTTCTAAGTGTTTTCTTTACATATTGAGTTATGAGTCATAAAGGGCCATCCATTAATTACGTCACATGAATTTCATGATTTATGGAGAATCCCTTCTCACACATCGATTTGAATTAAGTGTTTTAGCACTTTAACCGAAACTAGTATAGTCACTTGATGTCACACTCTTTTGACTTCCTTCTCACCCCTTAATGTGTGACGTAATTTATGGATGACCTCTATGTTTGTGTTTCAATACTTATAACTCGTAAAATTTTGAAGAGACTTATAATATCTTTAAATGTACATATTTTTTCTAATATATGATGTACTAACTTTAAAATAATTCCTTTACTCGTGTTATTTGTGTTTATATTCGCAGAAAATGTCGGAGCAAATAACGAAAATGTCAGAAACATTGGGAAGAGATGCCATATATACAAAAACGGTCAGTTTTCACAGCCATATTCTTTTTCTTACAATTTTAAATATTTGGAAGACCTACTATTTTTATTGTGTTTCATGGTTGCGAATTTGGAAAATGGTCAAAAAAAATGATTTCTGATCTGTCTACCAAACGTAAATTTCACGTGAGTAAGATCTAAAGGCTAATAATCGTTGTTCTGTTGTAAACATAATTTAAAATGATTAAAGAAATAAATCTCAATAAAGTTCAATGGCGATTACTTAGACGTTAAATGCACTATTTATATGTCTAACAAAATTCTTTTTTTATATGTATTATTGATGTTTACAGAGTAAAATCAGTCGTTTGCCGGCGTATTTAACTGTGCAGTTTGTAAGATTCTACTACAAGGAGAAAGAGTCGATTAATGCGAAAATACTTAAAGACGTAAAGTTCCCGCTTGATTTGGACGTTTATGAGTTGTGTTCGCCCGAACTTCAGGAACGTTTGGCGCCCATGAGGGCTAAGTTTAAGGTATTGTAAGCTTTACGATATAATCATAAAATAGAATTTTTTTTAAACAACTAAAAATAAAGTATGCGTTATTAAACTCTGATATTTATATATTTCAGGAATTAGATGACGCAAAGGTAGATTCAACTTTGAGTGGACGTAACAAAAACCACGGAGACAGTAGAAAAATAACCAAGTTGAAGAGGGTTTTGCCATATTGGTTTGAAAACGGTAACTTGTTTTTAATTTTATTTATACATATACTGTTTGATATGTTAGTTAATATTTTATAAATAAAATAGCTGCAATTAAGTTCTAAAACATATCATTTTTTATAATATTATTTTCTATGATATTTGTATACGATTTGTTGCCTGAATCAATCATATAGCCACTAAATTTTGACTACTATTATCATTATTATCAATCTGTAGCAGTTAATGTTAGACATAGGTCTTCCCCAAGTCACCTAACCCAATTTTCAGCTACAAGCATCCAGGTTTTGTTAATCGCTCTGTACAGATCATTGCTTCATTTAGCTAGAGTTCCTCTGGTAGACGTGATTCGAGAAGAAAATAACCGCCGGTGAACCAAAATCACCGACATAGCTCTCAGTGTTAGCAAACCGAAGTCGCAATAGGCTGGTTACGTTTCTCAAAGAATTGACTACCGTTTGAGTAGACGAGTGCTACATCGTTCGATTCCCGCATCGGAATAAATATATATATGGATTTATAAATGTTTATTCCGAGTCTGGTAACTCCCCCAATCCGCATTTCCTTTCCTGCCCTCTCCTTTCTTCTCTATCCTTTTCCTTCCTCTCCGCCAATTCACGGTCTGTCGTGCCAATTGATGCGTGGCTAGGGCCGTGCCTAGTCGCAAGCGTGCCGACCGTCCCGGGATTAGGCTCCCCCGGGTACTATGGTGCCTTACCTCAGCATGCAGGGCTCTGCTGGGGCTGACCTCCATCCTCCCGTGCGCCTCGTAGGATTCACTAAGACTAATTTAATATACCTAATTTGTTGAAAATGACGGTGACGTGGTTCGCCACCCGTCACGTCCTGATTCTCACGAGGGCGAGAAGCGAGCAATGGAAAGCCGTTTCGCTGCGATGAATGGTAGCGGATGGAGCTCTATGGTCTCTGCCAACCCCTGCGGGGGATATGCGTGAATATATAAAAAAAAATATTTACGCGTGCTAATGTTTGTTTTTCAGACGTGGGCAGCAACAACAGCGGTTACTACCGGCTGCAGGCAGTGCTCACGCATCGCGGGCGCTCCTCCTCGTCGGGGCACTACGTGGCGTGGGTGGCGCGCGGCGACACGTGGCTGCGGTGCGACGACGACGCCGTCACCCCCGTCAGCGAGGACGAAGTGCTCAAGCTTAGCGGCGGGGGTATATATTATTTTTAACTTTAAGCTTAGCATACGTGATCTCTGAACCTTCTAAAATACTTTTATAATTTTTTAAAAATAGTAATAATCGAACTTATTAACTTAATGTTATTACAGTACACTATAAATAGTATTTGTTTAAAAAAAAAACCAAAGGGTATTGAAAAGTACCTACACTCGTTGGACATCACGCAGCGGCTTCAGGTCTCCGTTAACTCATGTTTTCGATAAATTCTCGGAATATTCTGGCCCAAGAAAATATCCGACTAATGCCTACTGGATGTTTGTCACGAACCGCCAATTGGACTTTAAATCTTGCGCCGCAAGTGAACTTGGATCGGTCATACTCTCCGAAGGAACCCGATCACATTCCCAGACAGGCGCTGGATTGGATTCCTCAAGGTAAAAGAAAGCGAGGCCGATCCAAACACACCTGGAAGCGCTTCGTAGCGGCCGAGATGAAGTCCATCAGGTTGACGTGGCCTGAAGTGAAGCGCGTCGCTCAAGACCGATCCCAATGGAGAAGCGGTGTGGACGCCCTCTGCCCTACCTCGGGGACATAGGACATTAATAATTGAAAAGTTCTTGTGGGAGCCACTTAAAAATATATATTTTAGAATAAAGTTTTTAATTTTTTTATAATTATGTAAAAATCTATCCGAGAAAAAAGATTTGGTTAACCAAATCTTTCATTCATCTACTATAAAGCACAATGTTTTGCCGCCTACTGGATTATTCTGGACGTAATATGTATGTTAAAAAGTAAACTATACTGCATTGTAGAATGAAAGTGTAGAGCAGTGGTAATCATGATGTTAAGATTTATTATTATATAAAAGTAACTATTAATTTTTTTGCGATACTTTATAATATTTCTTATTGTTTTACTTATAGAGGGAGTCACAGTAAATAACACCACTTATACATAATATAGTTTAATGTTAAAACTTAAATTTATTGTCATAACAGGCGATTGGCATTGTGCCTATTTGTTGCTGTATGGACCTAGAGTCCTGGAAATCCCTGAAGAAGAGGAGCCGATGGTGACAGACGTAACAGAGGACACTGCTGGGGACCCACCAACCGCACTGGCATAATATCCATAAGGCTGAATCGCACTTTCGTATAGTTATAATATTTAAGTCAAACGATTTTCTTTTATATAAAATATGTCTCCTAACTGCCTCTGTCAAAAAAAGAACTCATTTATAATTCTTAAAGAAAATATTATACATATATACATGTACAGGGTGTCCCAGAACTCAACGTCAAGCCGAAACGGGGTGACAGGATTGATTGTAACCATCGTGAGAAAAATCAGAAAACTACGGAACGGGGCCGTAGTTCCGTAACCCCGTTTCGTCTTGACGTTGAGTTCTCGGATACAGAATGTCCGTTATGATGAATAAGGTTATGATATCCTAAGATTCACAATAACCAAATTATAATTAATAATATAATATAATATATGTACTATATGTAATTTGATGTACAGCTATGCGAAAGACGGTAAACACAGTACAGACGGATGGTAAACATTGAATAAAACCTTATAATTTTTATATTTTGTTTTGTTAAGTTTAATTTCGTAAATGCAAATTTTACGTCCACTAATTTAATTTTGTTTATTATATTTGCTCTTAGACAAAAACTTAAATTCATTTTACTTGATGAGGTCTCACTTTGTTTAACACTAGATTTATGGGTGTTGATTGTATCCTATTTTTACTAAAGTGAGCCAATTTGACTTATATAAGAAAATTAATTTTTTTTGCAAAGAAAATAGTTCTAAATCATTTTAAATAAAAGATTTAGTACTAAAAAATTAATTGAAAACATTTTTTACATATAAATTCTGTTTTTGAAATAGATTTCTATTACATTTAGCACAAGGGTTTTTACATGTATTTCTATTTTTGAACTTGACGATTCTTTCATGCGTCAGTAGTATGAACTTTTGTCATTGCAATGGAAGCGTTTTCGACGTCTTCTCTATATTTACTTCTTAGCTCTTCAACCAAAAGATGTTATTTAGGAAAAAAGAAAAATATTTTCTTGAAATATTTACTAGAGTGGGCTCTTTATACAGAATTCAAGCGTTGATAGCTGCTACATTTAAAATGTAATAGAAAACTTGTAGAGCCTATCTGCGTGAGCTTGCGTTAATGCCATATTTTCGGGTCATTTGGTCAAGTATATCCACGCCATACTTGGTGCCATTATAATAGGTGTTATTCTTTCTGAAATAAGTTTTATTGTTTTCAATTGTTATATTTTTATCTTTTAAACTTGCTAGTAAAACTTTTTTATCAGGCTATCTCTAGACACATTGTCTGGGCGACAAAACCCGGATCCCACTTCGCTGACCACAAATAAGAACACTTCAAATGTTTTGCCTAATATGCTCCGCTAACAAATAAAATTTCTACAAAGGCCTACAATTGTGATTCTTTTGTCACCGTCCATTCTTTAATATTTAAAACTTTACGAGCTTCGAGTTCCGTACATAACTTTATGTATGCCATCATACCTTTGTCAGTTATCGCATTGAAAGCGCTGCTTAATGAACCAAGCATAATATGCCTTTTAGCATAGTCAGTTAGACCAGAGACGTCTTTGAACATAGTATTAACCGGTAATCTACCTACATTTCTACCTTCGTTCAATTCAATTATTTCCTATAATAGCAACTCTCGATAACCAGATAAAATAAATATCAATTGTAATACCTTTTACAAATAAATTACAAAATTACGTTTGTGGAATAAATTAAACTATAAATTATTTCACTAAAAATGCACTGCTCACTCGCGATGTATAAATCGAAATGATGACAGAAGAAGGCCACTAAATACCAACGTATGTTTTTAAAAAATAATATTAAAGTTTTATATACATATAATCACATTTTTAATGAGTCAAATTGGCTCAGTCCGTAAATCTAGTGTTAAATTATAAAGATAAGTAAAAAAAAGATACTGTAACTCTTTAAAATATTTGCAATTAATTGAACGTAATTTTAATCAAGCCGTTTTGATGCGCTACAATTATTTAAGAAAATTTTTGATTAATTTAGTTCGAACCATTATTGCATATATATTTTAATAAATTTACTTTATTCCTGTTATTAAAGTTGATATTTAGTTTTATTAATCATTCTCAACATAGCAATTAAGTGTACATATTGGCAGGATTAAATTTTATTATGAGAAATTGATCGCAGTATCTGAGGGTTATAAATGTTTAAGTAAAAAAATTATAAAAAGGATCAATAATAATCCATTTGTTTATTTTGAAATGAGACGACGCCAATTACCATCAATTGTAATATCTAATGGTAGTTTCATATAATACGTTTCAATAATCTTCGAGTTCATAAAGTGTAGGAATTTTAAAAATTAACTATCCTAAAATTTAATAATAATAAATAAATATTTCAGAAATTTGTTTGTTATTTATGTTTTACACTCCATATATTCATTAGGTTGAATAATATATTTCAATAAATGCCACACATGTTAAAGAAATAACTTTTATTAATTTTATATTTTATTTAATATTTTATTTATTGCCAAACGCTTATAAAATGTTTCTTTGTAGCTGACAGTTCGTCTGATTTGCCTTTATTTCCTAAAAGAAATGAAAAAACATAAGGTCCATAGTAATATATCAACTGATATGAATCTATAGAACCCTTTCGTCTTCATGGAGTCGGGCTGGTCTACTAATGCGTCTGACATTACCCACACTACGATATAATTCGAAATGAGGTAATCATCTGGAGCAATAGTCATCGATAAAACTTTTCGAAATAGCAAGCTAAAGTATTAGGGGACTGGACATGTTTATTTTTTAAGGGATATTTAGGCAAACGCGCAGACTTGTCACCTGATGGAAAGCAATCAACGCCGCCCATAGACATCCGTTGTGCCATAGGAATTGAAGGAGCATTTCCGACCTTTAAGAAAAGTGTAGGCAGGTTTCCATGTCGTATCTGTTCGAAAACACCGCTAGAAGTAGCTGGTTCCACGGGGTAGTGGTGCGTAGATAGAAATCTTCCAGGTGATCGGAGAACATTTGTTGAGAACCGATAACTATTGGAGTAGATGAATGATGAAGTAGTTACCAATTTTTCTAGTCTACAGAAAATAAATTTTATATAATATTAAAAAAATAATAATCGGAAGTTGAAGTACATAACTATTATTAATCATAAATTCTATTTGTTGACAAACAGAACCGTGTAGTCACTGCTATAAAGAAAAAGGAATATTTAATTTGACAATGCTAATAAATTGCTCTGTGAATCCTAATGCCAATGTCACGACTGTTAAAAAAATATTCACTACAGATTACCAAAAATTATTAAAGAAATATCTTTTATGGATAATTATGTGAAAATTTTTAATGTTTGTACAGAGACACGTAAAAAAGCTATAAGGGAGCACCGCATTAAAGGAAAATTAAAGAATTTATTGTATTTCGTTGGAGGATTCTCCCTTGGACAATTGTATTACACATATTTTTTAAAAGATATTCCTTTTCCCAGTTATATTGGAAATGTTTTATCTCTAGCTATTAGTATTGTATTAGGTAAGAATCAATGAAAAATTTTATCAATTTGAAACTTGCTCGGAGCAGAAGCTGAGCTTGTTACTAACTTGTTACGAAAGCTGAACCGCTGAACCCAAATGATATGCGTACTTACTATAAAGTTAACTTCGCCTTTCAACAACAGTGCATGTTGTTTGTCTTTCTCAGTGTATTTTGCAGTCGAATCAATATATATATATATATATATATATATATATATATATATATATATATATATATATATATATATATATATATATATATATATATATATATATATATATATGTAGATTCGACTGCAAAATATTTGAAAAAATATGTAATAAAAAAAATTAAAAGAAAATGGAAATGTTTAACTTATTCCATATCAGGTATCGGCAATGCGTTGTCGATTCAACTGCGGTGCATGTCGTTGTTGCTGCTCCCAATTTACTGCGGCAAGCCTGGCCGAGGAGTGTTAAAAGCGGTTGCTCTGACCTATGTTGTCGCTGGTATGAGTTATTTATTAATTGGTTTATAAATATAGACAGTTTGAATAGTCTGGCATTATTAAAACTTGGTTTTATCTATTAATTTTTATTTATTTATATATTCACGCCTATCCCCCGCAGGGGTTGGCAGAGACCACAGAGCTCCATCCGCTACCAATCATCGCAGCGAAACGGCTCTTCATTCGCTATTCGGTCGCTTCTCGCCCTCGTGAGAATCAGGAGGTGATGGGTGGCGAACCACATCGCCGTCATTTTTCAACAAATTAGGTATATTAAATTCGTCTTAGTGAATCCCACGAGCCGCAAGGGAGTATGGAGGTCAGCCCCACCAGAGCCCTGCATGCTGAGGTAAGGCACCATAGTACCCAGGGGAGTTCAATCCCGGGACATTCGGCACGCTTGCGACTAGGCTCGCCCTTAGTCATGCATCCTTTGGCACGGCAGACCGTGGATTGGCGGCTTTAATTAATAAATACTTATTAATTAAAGTACCGCCACATCGCTCATCTAAGTTAGATAGTCTCAAATCTTCTGTGACTAGTTAATTTGATAAGGCCAAACATTTGTACCTACATCAACACAAATGAAATGAACACTGGAAGTTTTCTTTCGAACAAAAACGAAACCAAACTTACGTTCAATTATTAAATTATAAAGTATCCAAATTTGTTTGGAAATATACCTTAAGAAAATCTCAAACCAACTTTTATTTAACTGACCTTTTAATAAGTAATTCAATACCATTGAATGAACTTGATTAGTTAAATTGTTTTCGGGTTATAGATTTATCTGAGAAAACTAAATGTTTTATAACCGGATAGGTCCAATAACCAACATGGGTTTTAACGCCCGAGAAGTAGTGCGGGTTTTCGCCTGTGTTACCCAGCTGTCACACAACGTATCCGAAACTAAGTATAATCTCATGGCTCGGCCGATCAAAGGCGGTATATTAGCCTCCACAACTGAAATTAATCAATTGAAGGAAATTTTAAGGTAAATTTCAATAAATTATTTTTTTTACGTGTACTTACTCTTTATTATAGTAAATTTATCAATCGACTTAATCGTTAAATAAACCATTACTTTGATTGCCACTTTTGCTTTAATAGTTCTGTTCTAAAGGAAGATTAACAAAGGCCAAAAGTGGCAGCAATTGAAACAAGTATATAAAATGTGATCATATTATTTTCATTATAAATTATCGGAAAAAATATGTTTTCAATTTTATATATCTATACCTAAAGTAACACCTTTATTTCAAGTTCCATAAAAGAAGTTGTAACGCCGATTGAAAACGAAATAGAAGGATGCGAGGAGTTAAGACACCTCTCTAAGAAGATACAAATTATTGCAAATCACTTCGACAACACTAGTTGGATTCATGATATCGAGAAGCAATATCAGTTCGTATTTCCCCATAATTCAGATTGTTTTAATGTGATCCTTTTTTTAAGTGCGACCTAAGAAGGTTTCGATGAAATTGTTAAGGCCGTGGGACTTATAATGTCATTTAAAAATATATTTTTCAGATCACGGCTATATAATAAAAACAATTTGTATCAGAATAAATATTTAAGGAAAATTGAGTACCGATGTGTACATATGATAGCTCGAGGAATGTTAAAGTGCATGGAACTTTACAAGTCAGCGTTAGCAAGCTGTAAGAAAGCCTTGCCTTCACATGAGCAAATACTATGTCGGAGTTTGAATTTTAACTATGTCTGTAATATTAGAAAGACTTTACGAGCTCCAGATATATGCGATGCTGGACAACAGGTAATATATAAAATGAATACTTTTTCTGTTCCTGTAATATAAAGTAATCCTGACTGTCATTTCTTTTTATTTTATAAAATTTTTAATATCTTAACCTAAGGGTTATAAAAGAGCGGACTTAATGCCTTCAGGCATTTTCATTTTTTTTCATCAACCCAGAGAGTAGAGAAAATATGTTGGCAGGCGTAAATGATATGTATATTTTTTATATAAATTACTAACATATATATACATATTTTTTTTCACAGCCTATATACATCCCTGCTAAAGCTGGGCACGGGCCTCCTTATTTCGGGAGGAACCGAATTTTAACCCACTACGCTTGCATAATGCGTTTGGCGGGCAACAATTGGCGGGGTAACCAGACTCATAATAAATATCCTAGGCCATATAGATATTTTATACAGCATTGTCATTTTACAACACTAACTACACTTTATACTTTCGCCAATAGATAGACGTTGGATTGGGAGAAGGTTATGCTTGTTTTAAAAGAATCAAATATGAATTAACGAACAATACGAGAAATGTGAAACTGCAGTACAAAGTTATACAAGAGGCAGAACTTTATGATATACAGGCAGGTAATTTTTTTTAAAAAGCAAAATAAAGAACATAGTGCTTAGTCTTTCAAAGTTGTGAAAATATTTTTGGAATAATTTTTGATGCGAACATCTTATTGCGGGGCATGGGAGTGAAATCGTAGATCGAGACGTCGTCTCAATTCAGGCCCTCCTCCACTCGACTCTATACAGGATGACTTACATGTGGCCGTGAGCATGCCATTAGAGACCATAGATTATAAACTATACATTAAGACCGAGCCGTCGTTTCGAATCTAGTTACGCTCCCCTCTACTCTGCGTACGAGTCGTAATTTTAATGTTTCACATCTATCAAGCGTCCTATGACGCTTCTTTTTTTTATCCGCAATAAGGTTTTCATCCCCCTCCCATAATGACAATTTCCTTAATGGCCGACAACGCTTCTGCATTACCTATGGCACTGCGGATGTTAATGGACGGTGTTGATTGCTTTCCATCAGGTGACGTGCCTGCTCATTTACCTTCCTATCCCATAAAAAAAAATAAAGATTTATACCCTATATTCACATCGAACTATATTGTTTCCAGGACGCAAAGGAAACTGGCTCACGAGTGATGCACGCATTCCAAGAAAGGGGCATAGTTATGCAATACGTAGTTGTTATTGTTAACATTTGCTTGGCTCTGCTGTCCTTCCGTATTGTAGTCGCCGCACATATCTATCACGATCTCTACCTTACTAGAATTAAGTTTGATAACGTATACATAACTTCATATTTTAAGCGAATCGACCAAAGACGTAGAGTCAAGAATAAATATACTTTGCTGCCATTGAATAAGGTATTTACATGCCTTAGGTATTTATATATGAATAATTGCCCTTTTTCTACTATATTCTTAATGTGTGGTATCTTTTTTCTCTAAAAGTTTTTAATTTGTATAAAAAGTATAAAAGAATGGCACGTTTTATGAAAGGCATGTTTCTAACAGTAAAATGTCGTAGGCCGATTATTCGGCGAAACGCGTATATATTGAACGAACCATATGCTGTCGTTTGAATAAAAACAATGATAGTAAAATTAACGTAAAATACCAATTGAATCATATGACGGAGTCGTTGATTACTTTCCATCTAGCGTCACGTTTAGCCATTTAGCTTCCTTTCACAGTTAATTTATGAAATGAAATATTTTTATTTGTGACTCACACCGCAGAGAAATTTTTTAATCTATAAATACACACAGTAACAATAACTATCAATATATTATAATACAAAAATCTAAAATTAAGAACGAAAAAATCCATCTTCGTGCACTGATTTTAAGTGAGAATTATTGTTAATTTACACACTATTAGTAACATTTTCCCGAATATTTTGTAGATGGAGCGTTATAAATATAAAGATGTACATTCTTTTTCGTTCAAATCGTGGGAGCACAGCAAATTACTAACGCACATCCTCAAAGTTATGCTCGAAGTGGTGACGGCAACGACATTCGTCATGCTCGACAGGTTGTTCTATGAAGCGCTTGACGTTGTGAGACAGCATGCAGTGAATGAAAGAACTCCTCAAGGGATTCAAGATTTAGAAATCGAGGTGAATATCAATTAATTCATGCTGGTATTTTTGTAAGAAAAGCATAAACTCTACTATTAATTTTTTATATCTATATTTTTTTAAGTATAAGTATTATTTTTGCTTTTAAAATAATCCTTATTAACTATTCTAAGCTAATAGTGCTCATATTAGCAAAATATGATTCACTTCAATAATCCAATGTTAGAATCGAACCCACGTTCTCAAATAATCAGTGGTCGCCTTAAGAAATGAGCTGTTATTGCTCAACATATATCACAGTAGATTATTGTAATGCATGTAAAAAATAATGTGCTAAAGCTTATGTAGGTAAAAATTTCCAATTTGTTAATTAATGTTTGTTTTTGTAAAAAGGATGGGGTATGCAAAAGAGTTAAGAGAAGTCACTTGATGGTAAGAAATCACCGTTGCCCATGGAAATCTACTACTGCAACGAGGGGCACTACAAATGCTTTATCTATCTTAGGGTAAGATGTGGATAATGAAAAGGAATGAGAGAAATAAAGGAAGGTGAAGTTATCAGTATCATACATTTTAGTAAAATTGAAATAATCGGTGAGGGAATTAATAGAGCAGGGGGAATGAAAGAGTAAAGGAAGGGGAAAAGAATTGGGCTTCTGAATCTCCTTATTCACCATATGAACCACGAAAATATTACTATCATTTATTATATTCAATAATATTAATGGCTAGGCTTAAAACTTTTGGTACAATCATCAGGCGATTATTTTTACACCACAGGTGGAAGGCAATGGTCCAATAGCCGGTGTTATTCGCAACGTTCTCAATGGATTCAATTCAACTAGACGAGTGCATCACGGAGTTACTAATGAAGCGTGTGTGCCTCATCCGCGGGCTATGCCTGTGGCATTCTTTGTCAAAATTTATGGGGCCTATCTCTGGATACTTTTATTACTTTGTTGTAATCCTTATACTCTGCCATTAAGAAGGTTCTGTCTATAATTTCTAAAGATTTTATTTGCATTGTATGATTTAGATTACACTTATTTACTATAATGTGCACGCACACACATATTGAGGTGAAAACGTAACCATTAGGGTAGATGAGTGCTGGAGTGGGGACCATGTGGACGCCCCCGGCTTGAAATAGCGACGATTTATGCACGGCAACTAGCAGAAACAATTACATGTATTGTATGTAACCGAATTTTCAAATGGCACAAATAGAATCTAAGGACATTCTCTAAACATATATATAGTTTATTTGAATACGTTTAAAACGATAAGTCAAGAATTTTATCACTTTAATTTTTCAGAATGTAAGTAAAATCTCAATCTCATCATCATCATTTTTTAGATTTATTCAGTTTTTTTTTCTTTTCTTTGATGGCAATTAGTTACAATTATTATGCCAGTGTCAAATAAAATACAATAATATCGAATCCCTTGAAATGTTCCAAGTCAGCTTATCACGTTACGTCTTGATAAAATAGTGACCATTTTACCAAAACCTTTTATGTACTTTATCAGTCAACTTAAAAAGTTATGATACATGTATTTATATCATATCACTTCACGTATACACCTTAATCGAACTATATTGCATAATACGCCACCACAATTAAACAATATAACTGATAATAATATAAGATTATGAAAATGAAATAAAAACACAATGTCACTGATGTAAGTTGGCGGGAAAAATCCTTCATTCAGTTTATATTATTAAGGAAACACTTCATGATTCATTCAGTTTATATTATCACGTTGACTGCTTTAAATTACTTACTTCATTACAGAAAAATATGCAGTTATTTTTACCCGCATCGCGAGAAAAAACGCATACTGCATCTCTATAATGACATTCTTAAGAAACGCATGAAAATGCAAAAAACACTGCGAAGAAAAGCAATACAAGCGGTCCGAACGCACTACCTATCTGCTGAGAATATGTTAACTCTGCGGATGAGGTACCCGCGCATACTTGGCTGGCTAGCTATATTGCCAGCTGCAAGAATGACGTGTTTAATTTGTAGCGAAACAGAACCCAGGAGCTACCGTAAGTTTATTAAATATTAACTGGAATTTACCTGCAATGTATTTTTACCATGATTAATGAAGTCAGACCTTACTTTGCGGAAATCCATCACTATGTGGACACTAAAAAGTTTTACTTAGCTAAAATCCGTGATAAGCAAACAATAACAGAAAATTAATAATGTGTGTTTTCCTGTCGGATGAAGTGGATTTATTTGGAATTTAAACCAAAAACTTACCGAAAAACGGCCAGCAACTCTCCACCCACCAACCACTATACACAACACCAAACACACACTACCACTTTTCCACCTTGTAAACGACACGTGTTTCGCCCCAACACGAGACATCTTCAGGTATAGTAGACTCTACGGAAGAGACCCGAAAAGTGACTTTTCGGAATTTTATTAATATTTAATTTCCTGCAGATTTATTGCTTAATTTGAAAAAAATGAAGGTTGTTTTCATATCCAGGCTAATTATTGTACATATTATTTACGTCTTCTCCTTTGTCTTTTTATAAGATTGTCATATCGCTTCAAAGTGTTCCGCCATTATTCCTCTTTATATAAGAATAATAATCGTACT
Organism: Baronia brevicornis; assembly: GCA_031353405.1. Taxonomy (NCBI): domain Eukaryota; kingdom Metazoa; phylum Arthropoda; class Insecta; order Lepidoptera; family Papilionidae; genus Baronia; species Baronia brevicornis. The sequence continues at coordinate 969,676 of JASFAT010003357.1, read as the reverse complement.
GTAACAAGTTTTATTATTATTCAAGTTTCATTTATTTTATTTAGTATTCAAGCTTTATTTATTAAGTTGTACCTAATTATTAATATTATAAATAGCAATAGCTCAGTTGGGAGCTTGTCACTTACAATCTAAGGTTGTAGACTCGATTGCATAAGACTATTCATTTGAAATATATTTTTTAACAGAATCATTATCAACTTAGTTGAAATGGTTATTAAAAAAGTAGAAATATCAAAAATCTGTTGGTTTTTTTCAAAAAAAAAACCTATGGTCGTATTTTAATTCAATGACTTTAATTAATGGAAGGATCGGTAGAGGAAGACCAAGAAAAACAGACCTTGACCAAATTGCTGTAGTTTTTAAGAAAGGCCAGGTCAAGAGTACCATCAACCGGCGGGCTTGCATGAGAATAATGAGTGTGGAGGAAGTAAGGGAAGTATGCTGAGATCGTAGCAGATGGAGATCTGTGGTGTCTGCCTATCCCTACGGGAGACTGGCGTGACGATATGTATGTATGTATGTATGACTAAGTAATGTTTTAATAACATTGCAGAGACATTCGCCAGCTCCTGGCACTCTTGCACATCGCCTGCTTGCCCTTTCGTATACTGCCACGAATGTTGGCTTCAAACAGGTGCATGCTGTGTCGCCTGCGATCCGGCCCTTGCCGACCTCAGTGACATCGACTCTTTGAGCGACGACGATCCACCACATTATTAAAATATTGTTATAATAAGTACGTTTAGCGAATTTCACATTCAAGAAACAAGCTTGTATGTTCACGAAAAGCCTGTTATTTCTTACTCTGCTATAAAAAAGAGTTTTATGAAAACATTTTCTTTTGCCGCTGAAAACGAAGCTGTTACATTATCAAACAAAATTACAAAGTACGTTTTAAAGTACAGTTAGAGAATTATGTTATCTTCTTTCTTAAACTTCATACGCATATTCATCATTATTATATATTCATAGAAAATGCGTAAAAGCATTAGGTCCGCTCTTTTCTCTTAGTATTACTTATATTTAAGGTTTGTAAAATAATAATATAAGAAATGATAATTCTTTATATGGAGGTATTGTTTTATTAAAACAACCCATATTCTAATTGTTCGCCAACGGTGAGATTACTGACGAACTGAATGTTTTCAGCCACCTCGTTACATTGCAGTGCCAATCCTGACAGCTGGCCTTTTTCTTGCGGGTTGAAGTTGTAAACCAACTGGTGACAAGCAATTTATATGAAGTATATATATATATGTATATATATATATATATATATATATATATATATATATATATATATATATATATATATTAATATATATTCACGCCTATCCCCCGCAGGGGTTGGCAGAGACCACGAGCTCCGTCCGCTGCCATTCATCGCAGCGAAACGGCTCGTCATTGGTCGCTTTTCGCCCTCGTGAGAATCAGGACGTGACGGGTGGCGAACCACGTCGCCGTCATTTTCGACAAATTAGGTATATTAAATTCGTCTTTAGTGAATCCGCACCACGAGCCGCAAGGGAGGATGGAGGTCAGCCCCAGCAGAGCCCTGCATGCTGAGTTAAGGCACCATAGTCCCCGGGGGAGCCCGACCCCGGGACGATCGGTACGCTTACAACTAGGCTCGCCCCTAGCCACGCATCCATTGGCACGGCAGACCGTGGATTGGCGGAATATGAAGTGTCCAAAAATATTTTTTTATTCCCCTAAGAACTTGTTAAGGCTTTGTCTTTGATTAACATTTTAACAACAAGTTTTTGTAGTCTACTGCTAGGTTGACCTACTTTTCCAAGTTGGGAGTATGTCCTATTGGTTACACAGATTTTTTTTGGAAGAGTTTGACAAAAAACAAAAATTGAAATATTGAGGTTACTGAAGATGTATTGCCTATCTTAGGTAATGATGTGAATAATGGAAGAGGAAAAGGATTTAATAGGAGGGGAATAAAACAGTAAAGGAAGCGAAAATTAGTTTGTCCTTCGTGGTCGAGCAATAAATGGGTCGTCAAAGGTGATTTCTCAGCAACAGTCGCTTATATGTGGTTGTACTTCCTTACAATCTAATGGCAAACTACGCTGTACACATCATGGTGGTGATTAGGTACTGCAGCGCACCGATGGAAAATGTCTGTCTGATCTTTGAGTCTTTGTACCTAAGGTTTAATCTTGATACTAATTAAAAACAAATAGCAATACCACACCAATAAAAACTCATCATATGTAATCCAGCCGTCGTTGTCAGTGTCGGCTCCATTATATTTCTCCTTGCGTACTTCCATCGAAGTTTCATCGCCTAGGCTCTCAAGTATAGCGCAGCTACGAACAAGAAAATTAAAGTATTAAAACTATCAAAATGTAAGTTGCATCCCTACTATCTGAAGTGGCGATTTATTATACTACGTTTTTTCCGTACCTATCTTCACTGGTATTTCCCACTCAATACGACATTGTACAAAACTTAAAAAAACATAAGCACATTCCTCTAATTCCTTAAGTATTGCAGTGCAGATACGTATGAGCAACGTTGCTTTCCATCGGGCGACACGCTTGCGCGTTTGCCTTTCAACTCAAAAAAATATCATTATTTTAAAGTAGATTAAACGATTTTAAATATAAATTTACTTTCAAATTATACATAAATCTTGTATAAATACAACTTCCAGTATGAATGTGATATATTGACGTCATTTATCCTTAGCGTTGACAATTTCGAGTGACGTTCACTTCTGCGGCCACCTGTAAGATAAGGCCAAACTGGCCGCTAGGAAGTTAGTTAGTGCGATATAACTTTATAGGGCACATGTCAGGCTGCACATGAAATAATGTTCTCATTTCTGGGCCGTGTCACCTCAGCTTCTTCCCCTTGACCGCAAAAAAGTCGGGCTGTTCGTCGACGATCAAGATCTCACCGAACGGTTAGATTCTTTAGCACAGTGGAGGGATATGTCTCTTAGCATCTTTTATGGATTTACCATAGAGGGAGTGCGCCGAGGAGTTGTTCGGAATAATTCCGTCCGCTGAATTCCACTACCGCACAACTCGCCACAAAAAATAGTTTCATCCCCACCATCTGGGTGAATAGCGATTCAGTGCAGTGCGTTTTTCCCGAAACTTCCTGTTACTGGAACCAGCTACCTCCAGCAGTGTTTCCGAACCGATACGACATTAGGGACCTTCAAAAAACAGGCTTCACATTTATCAAGGGCCGGCAATGCATCTGCAATGCCTATGACACTACGTATGTCTGTGGGCGTAGTTAATCGCTTTCCATTATATAACATGCCTGCTCAATTGTCTAAATTTAATAGTTACGTTGAGTTATTATAGCGGTAATTTAAGAAAATAGCGTTATTACAAAAACCACTTACAAATCGTCGAACCCAAGCATTCCGTTGGATTGGTTATCGAAAAGCAGGAAGAGACTGTGGAGATTCGCGATGGTGACTTCATTCCAACCAGGAAAACGCTTTATCACCTTCTGCATGCTCCATCGACGATCTTGCTCTTTCATTTCCTAGAGTCAGTATTCTTATAATTTCAGTAATTGATGAAAATAATAGAAAATAAAATGCTTTCACTGTATCGTGATTTTTTGCACATTTAATTAAAATATGATTTCTGAGTTAAATAATTTGATTTCGAATCCTGACCGAAGTTTTAATTAAATACATTATTTTTTTTAAATAAACACATTATCTTCATCCACAGACTGCAGCACTCCATTGTTGGACTTATCTTAGGCCTCCTTCAAGATGAACCACCTAGCCCATTCTGCGCTTACACTCATCCAGTTTCTGCCAGCCGCTTCGCACAGACTGTCGTTGGCATAAATAATCAAATACATAAATATACTACTTCTTTTTTTGAAAATTTAATTATCTATATGACCCTAAGTAAGGTCATATGGATTGATATTGTGCCTCATTGCACAACACCAAAACATTTTTTGTCGCAATATTTTAACAAAGAATTCTCTTCGTGTTCCTGCTTGCGAATGTTTTTAATATATTTAACATAAAATTCTTATACTTTCTAAATATGTTGTCACGTTTGTTGGAGATCCGACAATCGTTGGAGCAAACGAGTGCTGGAGTGGAAACCGCGTCTCGGTAAACGTAGTGTGGGTCGCCCCCCGGCTAGATAGTGCGACGATCTGCGCAGGGCGGCTGGCAGAAACTGGAAGCGTGTAGCCAAAGATTGGGCTGGGTGGTGCTCCATGGAAGAGGCCTATGTCCAGCAGTGGACTGCTGCAGGCTGTTGATTAAACGTAAACAAATCAGATCCGTTGAAATTTAAGTTTATGTGGATCATCGACCTGAACTCCCAATTCGCATTTGAAGTTAGTTTCATACAACAGTTACGAAGTTACTTGGTTATACTGCCGCTGTTCTCCCAATCTCTGGTAAAATAAATCCACTAATTTGTCGTAGTCCGTCATGGGGGTCTTTGCAGCTTCAGATATTTTCCTTTGAGGTTCACCTGTACATTGTTTTAAATGTCATGAAAATAATCAAATTAGCGTTCCATAACGCTCACAGAATACACTGTAAAAATAGCACGAATTTCGTTTTTTATAAGAAGTATAATTAATAATTTTAATACAGTTAATACAGTTTAGAGACGGAAAGGCTTATATCCAGAATAAATCGCTTTAAGCGATAAGACTGCCCTTTGTATATACACAATATTACAATGAATAATTGTATAACTTTGTTTTTGGTGTATAAAAAGGATTTATCTATCTATCAAAGCAAATTTTATAAGAAGGTTTAGGAATTAAATTAAATAACTTTATCTTATACCGTTTGTACCTGTAGCTGTGAAATCTTCTTGTCTATAAAAGCAAATAGGTTTACGCTTTACGGGATATTCAAAAAATTTTCCTAGACTAGACAAAATTGAACTCAGTTGGTGGCCCATTTTTTGGGTATATATAATATATTTTGTCAATTCTTAGCCCTAGATTAACTGATGATGTAAAATTCTAAGCCATCTCAATTAAAATTTCGATTTTTATGACAGTGAATGCCAAGTGAAGAATAACTTGACATTTATATTTCCTCATTGGTAGCAGTTATACCTTTTATTTAACTTGAGACAAGTAAAATGAGTTGATATCTTGGGATGTTAAATTATTTGATGATCAATGATGATCGTTTGATGGTAGTAAAATTGTAAGCGTTCACCAGAAACTTCAAATAGACTTTTCAGATACGATATACGGATTTATTTCATTTCAACGCTACACCTTAAGTGAACTACATTATATTAAAGGTCATCAAAAGAATTTTTAAAAAAGTATCTGAAATTTTTTGAAATGTAAATAAAGTAACAAAGTAACTGTTGTAAATTAACGGCATAAATCCCATTTACTACAGCTTCATGCTGAACCTTGGTATAATTCATGCTGTGGTATAGGCTATATAAAAGGCAATGTATTTCTTATTTTTTTTTTGTTATTAATTTTAATCTATATGGTGGCAATTAACTATAACTAACGTGCCAGTGTCAAGTAAAATAATAACAAGTTTGTTGAAATATAAATGCAGTTTGTCGCGATAGGTCTTGATAAAATGTTGGTCGTTCTACGAAAACTTGCAGGAACTTTTTCAGTCAAGTTAAAAATACGATACACATATTTATTTAATTTCACTTTTACGTCTTAATTAACTATATTGAGTAATACGTCATCCGAATTAAATTATATGACTCTCTATAACAAAAGATTTTAAAATAAAATAAAACTCATGTACCATAAGAAACTCTGTAAATGACACAGATGACAGCTCTACGACCAATGGACTTTTTTAACACTATTTTTGAGAGATCAGATTCAATATTTTCAGAAATCTTAAAAACTTTTTTGACTCTGGAGATAAGTTTTCATTTTGCAGTTTACTATAATACTTTGCTTGGCCTTTTTTGCGTCAATATGTATATCTTTTCTTTTCTTTGATGGCAATTAGTTATAACTATTATGCCAGAGCTAAGTAAAATATGATACCATCAAATCTCTTGAAATATAACTGATCACGTTACGTTTTTATAAAATGGGCCACCATTTCTACCAAAACCTTTTATGGACTTTTTCAGTCCACTTAAAAAGTGAAAAAGTGAAACGATACATAATCCTTAATCGAACTATATTGTATATTACTCCACCACAATTAAACAATATATCAGATAATAACATAAGAGTATGAATTGAAATAAAAACACTACGTCACTGATGTAAGTTGGCGGGAAAGTTCCTATCATATATTTTCCTATACATCTTGTTTACTTTTTATTCTATACTAGTGAGCCCGGGCAAACGTTGTCCTGCCACGGATCTGAAAAAAATATTAAAAATAAATAGTATTAGAAAAAAGAACTAATAATTATCCTATTTTTCAAGCTGGAACTAAATCGGAAAACGTTCAGGTAGTTTCAAAGATTTGTTTATGTATATTAACACTTACTGATTGCAATGAGTCGTGGAATCTAACTTTTTTCTTTCTTCTTCTTTCATTTAGATTTCTAAAAACAGTTATTCACGTAAGCTAATCTATTTTTTTATGTAAGACAAAAATTCCTAACATTAAAATTTTTTCAGTATGAGTATTTAATATGTAATAAAAGAAAACAACCAATGAAATATGCTAATTGTAGTTTAAGAATTATTTTACAATTATGTACTTTATTACCAGCACTGTTCTTGTACTTTTTAAACATACCAATAATAAATAGTCATTTGGGTTGTTTCAGTTCCACTAAATAGTAGAATACACTAGCTTGTAAAGAGCAAAAAATGGACAATTGTTTCAAATATCGTTATCTTTTAAAGATAAGACATATTTTTTTTTGTTTTCTTTTATTGGTTTGTAGTGTATAGGTACAATACTTTCATGGATTGTATTTTATTTTTATTTAAAATTGATAACCCACATGTCACGACGACGTTAAACTCTGTTTTGTAACATACCATTTTAAAAAATCGTTAAGTTTTTCACCCGTGCGAGCAATTGGTACCCATATGTCAATGTGACTATGTCAAAGGTGAAAAGGTATTATAGTGGAAAGGTAGATTTAAAAACGGCATAAATACTAAAATTAATGTTAATAACTCGCTATAACAAAACTCTTGTAAGATATGCCAGTATAATAAAAAAGGTAATAAGATTTTATTCTGCTTAATGTTAATAAAAGTGTATTATATTGAAGTTAAACATATAAACACAGGGCTCATTCAAGTTGGTAAGGTTTACCCAGCATACAAGCATTTGTGCTATTCGCAAAATCAGGATATCTCATCACGGTGATATTACCGCTTAAAAGCTATTCCGGCTCAGCCTTGGTTTTAGGATTATCATCGCTCCAGTTCGTCTCGTCAGAAAGTCTGATTCATAAACCAAACGCAGACATGAGTGACACTGGGAACGTCACGGCGTTGCCTTCCTACATAGTCAAGTAAAATATTTAAAGACGTCATAATATTAGTCTGCACTGTTGAACATAAATTTCTATATTAAGTGAAGAGATTTATTCTGGTCACTACAACATGCGGGGCATACCTTAGTTATGCAAGATCCAGAGATTTCGTACCAATGTAACAATCCTCCTAGATACAATGACGTTAAAGTGTCGGTAAACTATTTGACTTTTACAGGTTCATCAGCCCATTACAATGCCGCGACTATTTATGACCAGCATAGTAAACTAAGTTGCTTATGTATATAAGGTATAATAAGGGGGAGGGGTATCTTCCCCCTTCATTATACGTTTACGAGCTTCGTCTTTAATGATGGGTCAGCGTACGATGTCGAAATCGATGACTAGTGAAGTAGTAAGATGTGCTCGCGCCACCTTATACAAAAAATTTGTTAACTAATATAATTTTCTTTATAAAATTTTAACTGAAGTTATAGTGTAGTAACAAAACTCATAGTCTTAAATATATTAAAGTTGGAAAGGATACATATCGTTGTCCTAATAATCACAATTCGTAATTTAAAAAAAAAACATCTTTCATCACTTCTCACTTTTGATGCCATCTTACAAATTATCTTCAGGCGGATCCGATGAAATACTTTGTATTTACCTCAAAAGAAACCTCTTATTATATCTAAAGTTTGAATGGTTGAATGGTTTTATAAAAAAATTCTCAAACTATGAAAGAAAATGTGATTTTTGTTGTTCCTATTAAATTTACCCATATGGACTTACGAATTTTGATAATTAGCTCGACGATATGTGTAGCCTCAACACTTATTGAATATAAAAAATCTTTTACTAAAGCTATAAGGATCACATGGCATGGCACATCATGATTATGATCGTATGCTGTTTATTTGAGTTTCTTTGGTAACACAGATTCCTGGTGATGATAATGCTAAATCTAAATATTCTGCTATCCAATGAATAATAATGTTTAACAGGATCCATTCAGATATCATGAGATAGAAAATAGTTTATGAGGTTAGGAAATAAAAGACCATTGTCTATCAATCACTTAATTTTTCATGCAAAACTCCGTTAAAAATTTTAAAAAACTCCATGACATATATAGCGTCATGCACATTTGATAAGATTACAAGAATCAAATTAATGATTTAATCAAAGGGTAAATAATAGTGTAAATGAAATATGGTAGGCAGTAAATTATTCTAAATTAAAATATAGGAACATTTATAAAATTTCAGTCTTCATTCAACAGTATTACAGAAGTGTAACTTAAGGTATAGATATAAAAAGAAGAAAAGGCTGTTGTCTGTTTGTCAAACAGGGACGTTTTGAGTAATTAAAACATTTAATTAACAAGTGACATGATCTAAATAAGTCTCGTCGAGGGAAATATTTCTTGATACACTATGGAAATACAGCTTAATCTAGTAGACAACAGACTTCTAAAGCGGTGATCTGACCACCGCCACGTTAATTCCAATCAGTCTTTAATGCATTACGAGTGAGGTAGATGCGGTTACATTAAGTTTGAACACAAGTTGCCGCCACGCACGAAGTGCGGTGCCTGCACTATCCCCGTGTTGCTCTCGAGGACCGTGTACAAAAATACTACTTATTTTAAATACGCACTAATTCATTCGTCTCCCCTTTGAATTTTTAGCAGTAGTTATTGCAATATTTATTTCACTAATATTTAAAATATCAATTAAAATGGGACCCAATGACATATGTAATAGACGTTAAATATTTGCTTTCTTTGACACATATATGAATGTAGAGGTTGCAAAGGGAAGAACAATGAAGATTTCATTACACTAATACTAACACAACACAAGCGCTTAGTTAACGTTTTACAAATAGTACAAGAACGGCAAAGTACATACAAAAATTTCAAAATTATAGCAAAAATTATGCAGCTTCGAATTGCGTCCAATTCGCGACTTTTGCTCCGACGTCGTTCCAGAATCATCCATGGATAACATCTGAAACCGTACCGAAAATACAATCAAGTCGGTACTTTCCAACATTAATACTTGTACAAAATCTATCATCACGTATCAAATATTTATGTTCTTCAATTTTATTGTTTCTATCACAAAAACACATTTTACTGCTAGTAACTAGCATCTCTCACAAAATACGAATTGTATCGTTGCGATCAAATCACTCATTGATAATGTGATTATGTCAAAAGTCTTCAAGTTTGCCAACTTAATCCATACACTTTTATAAAGTGGTCATATAAGATATTAACTATATACTAGTGTATGACTGCACATGAGTCAAACAAAATATGGAATAAAGACCAACAAAACTTGTACAAAGATTTATATAACCTCTTTAAAGACATTTTGACATAACCATACAATCTCAAGAGAAACATAATAAACTAAAAAACAATATTATCGTTCCGAATTAAATGCGGGCATACAAAATTAAGTAATCCTTTAGCAGCTTTCAGCCAAGACAATTTTAAAAATATTACCGCCTCTCGCGGATCATCGTACTGACAGCCATTTCCTTATCTACATGTGTATATGCAATAAATTGACAGAACTAACAAATGTTTTTTGTACAAAGATAGAATGTATTTATTAATGAATTTCAATTTACGAAGTTTGTCAGGTTCTGTGAAATCATTGCACGCTTTCAGGGGATATTAGAGAAGACTGCAGCGTTCGCGATCCGGAGCGTGTGGCAGTTGAATCTATACATTACGCGAGACTAATAACATTCTTAGATTGTACTAGTCAATAGATAATCACGACAGTATCCGTCGAAGTTTGCTTTGCAAATTCATTTTTCTGAATTTTAAACGAAGACTATTTATGAACTCACTGTAATTTATTAAAATTCCGAGATTCGACGTCGGCTATAAAAATATGTCAATTTTGACCTTAAAACATTCAATTTTGAAAATATAATAATAAAATATGCATTATATGCAACACATTATAAAAAAATAACATAATACTTTAAAAATGGCACTGAAAGAAAAATAAGTAACGGTAATTCTAAATATATTACTGATATGAAACCAAAACATTACTAAACATGTTACAAAATGTGTCAATTGACGGTCTAGACGCAAAACACTGCACGCTAACTAAGCGGTCACCTATGTACCTTCGGTTCTTTACCACACCCGACGTATCTATATGTCGGGTGTGGTAATGTGTGTAGGAATAGATCTAAAACAATTACGTTAAACTTTTGTGATGTACGATTATGATCTATCCTTATTTGAATCAAATACAGACAAACCGAAAGACATAAGTAAGTCATTTCACTTGAATATACGTAAAAATAATTATAATTACTTGGCGTTTAAATATTAATATGGTAGCGATTTACTACTCTATACTTCAAACAAGAACTTTCCCTCAAATTGTCTTAAAATTACTTCAGACTCTAAACACTAAATCAGTTCTGTAATTTACTCAATTTATCGGAAAATTATTGTTTGAAGTGCCAAAATAAGCTTAAAACACTTACACTAGTCATTTGTTCAAAAACTTAGTCTAACTTAATGCTAAGTACAAATGTGAAAAAACGTTATTCTAAGTGTAATCTGCTAAGTAGTGTCCAGCTTTCGGCGATTGCCTACAATTATGATTATACTGTCACCCACCGGATAACTGTCAATGAGCCCTAATAGTTGTGCGTAATTTTATTGGCATTAAACATAGGCTTAGTAAAGAGGTCCGTATAACAATACAAAAAGTTGATTTCATGGACAACATTAAGCCGGACACTGATTCAAATTCATAAAGCGACTGCAAATATTAGAAATTTTATTAACAATATTATGTTTGCTACTACCGGAATATATATATACATATATATATACCTATATATATATATATATATATATATATATATATATATATATATATATATATATATATATATATATATATATATATATATATATATATATATATATTAGTAATTTAACTAGAAGCTCTAAAGATACTTCGTATTTTTATCCTAACAATCAGTACGATCCAATTAACACGTTCACTGCGTTGCCCTTTTCAAAAGACTCTCGGGCAAAGGCGTTTGAGATCTCTTAAAGGACCTTTATTGTAGTGCGTATAAGATCTAACAATGTCCTGAAAATTTGTTTTTAAAATTATGTATATTTCGCTCATAATAAAAAAAACACATCTATATATTTGCTGTATGTTACAGATAATTAATTGCTCTATCTTAACATGGTTTCGAACGCAGTTATGGCATACAAAGAAAAAGTAAATATGAATAAAAAATTTGATATCAATTATATTGTAAAAATGTAGACGGAGTGGCTGCCCCCTAAGCGAGAAAACACTATGATAGTCGACGCAGCGCATGGATTAGCCGTAAGAGATGTTTTCGATCCTTTAAAGCAGCGTACGTATAATTGTTGAAATAGTTTCGAAACCAAAACCTAATTAGATATCAGTAGCTAAACATATTATGACAATATCTTTTATAAATCTCATTGTATTGTAAAGCATTATTAACTATACGTGCAATCTATTAAACTCGTGAATAGAGTCTACAGTTAATACCTTTAACACAAAAGTCACAACGCTAATATCCCCCTTAAGCCTCCACATTTTACTAAGATAAAAGTCGACTCCGAATTCAAACACGACAATAAACTTATATATAAATAGTATTATAGTGAACACATACTGACTGAACACAGTGTTTTTATCGAATATACTCGATACGTTTAAAATTTTTAAAATATAAGATTATTCATTAAGGAAACAATTCGCTATAATATTTAAACTAATACAAAAATTTCGACTGTAATTATTAATTTTAAATAATTATGTAGAAGAATATCTATATTACCTATATTTATTAATAAACTTGCTATCATGTCTTACGCATTAACATTATATGAATGTGTTGAATAGGAAATTAAATGTTTCGAGTTGTATTCCCATAACAACTTGGATATTTTTTTACTATAATTAGCACAATACATTTACTATGCAATCGATAACTTATATAAAAAATATAAAAACGCAATTTAATAAGACCGATATATCACGAGTAAAAAACCGTCAATTATCTTTCGATCGGCAGATAATTTATCAAAATTTAATCATATAATAATACCTATGTTTTGGTAATAAGAACTAGTATTAAACATAACGCGTCAATTGCCCTGCCCCTACTTTCGCCCTGGCACCGGTCTTCACGTCTTTAAGACAGTCTTTTAAAGTCAGTCTTAAAGTTTTATTGCATTAATTTCTTAGCTCCGTTGCTTTCTACCCTTCCCTCGGTCTCCGTCGCAAATAAAACTGAAACTCGAGTAATAAACTACAAAATTGTTATCTAATTGAAGGAAGCGTAGTGCCAACAACGCCTCGTTAAACTAATATAACCTAAACTAACGTATAATAAGAGATAGATATTAATCACTACATGAACCGATCAACTTAGAGAACGCAAAAAGTAACATTTTGGAAAAATACTTTTCAAGTTATTATTTAAATTATCTCACATAAAAACATCTTTTAAATCACAATGTGATCTTTATCATATACGATTTACATATTTCTCTTATATAATACATAAATCGCAAAAGTAATTCGACATTATTATTTATTTTATGTGTTATACTGGTGCTGCTAAAATGTAACTATGACTATGTATTGGATGCTAACTTCATACATGAAAGATTAAATATTCCAATATATGGATGGATATATGTATGTAAGTGGAACAAACATTGTTGAAACTGTCTGGACCTTATAGACTAGTGTCGTACGGAAACAAAATTCGAATATACATGGTAACAAAAAGTCATTAAAAGAATTTAAGGAGAATTTAATTTGCGCATAACTTATAAAATTATGAGCAAATACCATTTCTCCACACAAGCTATGCTCGATAGGGATTTTTCCAAATATTAATAATAAAATTGGCACATTATGAAATTAATCACAAATAAAACAAAACAAAAAGAATTAAAATACTTTGGGCCTACGACCCGGGAAGTTTATGTTACCTCAACACATTGTATTCATTTAGTACACTTTGATGTATTGCTTGCCGTGGGAAGTAATGTCGCGGGCGGTATCCGGCAAAGTCTCGAACAAAACGACCAAGTGGCCCTCAGGAGTAAGAGCTACATCGCTAGGTCTGTCCTTGTCATCTAATCCTGGGCTTTTTAAATCAACAGCCCATAATATACGCAGTTCTGAAGTGAATACAAGAACCCGATGGTTCTTGGAATCTGCAACAATAATACGTCCATCGTCGTCAGTCACTATACCTGAAGGCCGATTCAATTCTCCGACAGCTGAGCCTTCTCGGCCAATACAATGTAAAACTTTTGACAAAGTTGGATCAACCATTAGTAGACGGTGATTCTCAAAATCAGATACGATTATGTTGCCACGTGTTGTGAAACATACACCTCTAGGAGTTGTTGGTCCTTTGAGCATTTTAGCAGGGTTGGCTCCTTCAAACACAAACTTTGTGATGTAAGTTCCGTCACTAGTAAATAATTGAATGCGATGATTCCGAGTGTCAGTTACTACAATACTACCAAGAGAGTTGACTGCTACATCCCAAGGATATTGGAACTGCCCACATTCTTTGCCAAACGAACCAAATTTCAAAATAAAATTTCCTGATGAAGTAAAGATCTGTACTCTGTGATTATCTTTGTCAATGACAATTATACGTCCGTAGGTATCTGTAGTTATACCGGCTGGTAAATCAAATTCGCCAGGTCCTGTACCTTTTGTCCCGAACATAGTTTTGAATTCACCTCGACTGTTGAAAATTTGAATGCGATTGTTTCTTCTGTCAGCCACTATAATATTTCCTTCTCTATCTACGCACAAACCCCACGGTCTGGATACTTGTCCTTCATCCTGACCTTCTTTGCCAAAAGAAAACATCGGAATACCAGGCACCGGACTTCTTGTCGGTCTAAAACTAACCGACATCCAATAGCCTGGTATAGCTTGGCCTATTCCATGAGCAGAATTTGAATCCATAGCAATACTTGTTGAGATGGTATGGTCGTAATAGTTAGTAGATCTCGTATGACTGCTTGCGTAATCTGGTACAGTTCTCAAGTTATTGGTTGCACTCATGTGATAAGATAAGGGTGAGAAGGTTTGAACCGATTGTAAAGACTGTAGTGATAGTAAAGACTGACGTGATTGAAGTGATGAAGCTGAAGTTAAAGAATGCATTGAGCCTGCTGATGCAGGTTGCACGTCACACTGTCTCTTTATTTGGTCCACCAAATCATAATTTGGCGGTATGAACATTATTCTCTCTTCAGTAATATACATATTTTTAAACATACAAGAGAAGTAATCGACTTGGGCTCTGCCTTTTTCTTTAGCCATGAACAATTCTATGCCTTCAGAGTCCATGCTACGCACTAAAGTTTCATTTGTATGTGCCAAACCAGCAAGGATACCTCGAAGGGTATTCATATGGTCTGTTAATTCGTTCATTTTGGCCTGTCGCATCTTCTCAACTTTATCTAAAAGATATTTTTCACGATCTTCAATGGCCTGAGCATAACAACGCATCGCTTTTCTTATTTTCATGTTAGCTTCAGCTGTCTCTTTTTCGTACGCCTTAGACAATGCGACTGCCCTATCAATTGCATTTTTTATAGCCTTTGTTCCTGTTTTTGTATCCTCAATAGCCCTAAAAACACCAATGCGGCACATGTCGAGGGCACCTTTGATAGGTGAAAAACAATGATCTTTGTGCACCCATAAAGTACACTCATGACAAATAAAGATAATACATGCTTCGCAGTAGAACTTGACGGGATCACCGTGAAGTTCACAATACATTACTTCTTTATCGTTTGTAACTGAATTCGGCCGTGCACCTATTGGAGATATTTGGTGAATGGGCAGAAGTGTATGCTCTCTAAGTTGACAATCGGATGTAACTTTATGACAACATTCATGACAAAACAAATCATTACATTCAAGGCAACGAGTTGTAGGTGAACGTTCCTCACAACGAAAACAAGTAATTGATACAGATGATGAAGTTCCAGGAGAACCGCTTGAGTTGTCTTCTTTGGATTGATTTTGATTATTATTATTATGATTATTAGAGCTGTATTCACGTATGTTTGACCCAATGGGGTTTTGCAAAGAACTACAGGACGGTAAGGACCAGATATCATACGGCATTGTCGAAGAAGCTGATGTAGATGCTGCCGATTGTAGACTCGATGGTTTGTTCATATTTTCGAGTAAATTGCATATAATGTGAGTCATAGCTAACGGATCTTCTTGTTCAGTGGAGTGGCCAGCGGTTGCGTTAGTGGCTGCAGTTGAAGTGGAAGGCAGGCTCGCTGCTAAGGATGCGGTCATGTTTGCGAACGATGTCATTTTGACACGCACGTCAAGTCATGGGATCTGGAAAAGAAAATTGTATATAATTTTTGATAGAGCAATGAAACGCATTAGCGTCTAAGGTATTAGAAGAAAATAATATGGCCAATACTAATCTGATATAAACTCTGTTCTGATGTTATTCAATTACCTCTATCCACAAAAACATTGAATGAAATCAACCAGAAATCAGTACTAACGAAGCCCCGTAGGACCTAAGGTATGAAGGTCCATAACGACAATCGCTAATGACTACCAGAGTTGACTGTCATTGGTATATTTACTTAAGTCTACATTCAGTGAAAGACAAGTGAAATTACAATATGGTGGACAAACGAGATATCAACGCGGAAATCCTTCCTCTCACATTCTTTTTAATGTTAAATTAGCATGTTCTCTCCAGAATAGTGTTCAAAGAAACCACAGTAAATCCACTTCAATAAATGACAATGACAAAAATTATAAATAGAGGCAAAAAACAACTGTAAGAAGGTGAGGAATCCCGGGCTTGGCACAGTGAGTTAAAAATACACGAAGGTATCTTGTATATACCGTAAAAAAGTTCGAAGGAGAGTATGTAGATGTTGAAAAGCTTGACTGTCGAGAAGAGTTCGTCATCTTGTGGTCCAGATCATTAAGGTTACCTGTTTAAGTTGACATTGCACATTGTTTAGTGGAAAGTGGCGTTAAAATATCGCTGTGAATTTTTTTCGAAACGTTGAGTTATCGTAGGCGACTCAGCTGTGCTAATATTGTTTTATTACGAAACTTGGAAATGATATTTTGATTTTTTGAACTTGACACCCCTATATTTAGGTAAGAAAAACATTTTCGCTGTTTCAGTTTATCTTTCCAAATATGGTTGACAATAATTCTCACAACAAACATTTGTTGTGAGAATGATTGCGTTGTGTGTGAGAACGCTTTAGATCTTTCATTTTTTTGATGATTTTGAAATGTGTAATTTAAATATTAGTGTAGTTTAATTTCTCGATGAAAACATTTATTTTATAATCATATGAGTAAGCAAATTCTGCAGTTTGTTGCATAGATATCGATTAATAATAATTTTTTTCTTAAAAAGTTTTAATTTAATAATGTATATTACATATTTGAACACAGATCACCTAATAAGTAATTCATTTTTAATAATACACGTAAGCTTCTCCTGACTTATAAATTATCAATTTCAAAGACATTTATTACATAACTTGTAAGTTGTACAAAACTAATGAATAATAACTCAATTTACAAAAAAATAAAAATAAATACAAAACTATTTCTCACAAAGTATCTTATTTAAAATTATAAATAGATAAAAAATATTTAAAGTTGTACGACTGAAAAAGACTGGTAATATATGCAAGGCGTCGGTTGCTAGGCAACGCTTTTTTATTGAACATTCTATTCGGAATTTGCCTGGGGTATAGAACAATGATCTGAGATTGTAAATAAGATCATAGTTTTCATCTAACACACTAGGGATATTTATCACTAACACGAATATGGTAATATTCAGATCCGAATTTCTTCATATTTTTCTACACAATAAAGCATGTAGTAAGTAATAAATTACTTAAAAGTAATAAGTAGTAAAAATCAATAGATTAAAAAATATAAAATTATGGCCAGTGGTAATTGATATTGATTTGCTCATGTTCTATATTTTATTTTTTTTCCGATAAAATACCAAAGGTATTAAAAATTTCAACATTTAAAAAAACAACATGTACACTACCGAATAGTTTAAATAACCAAGATTAAAGATTTAACGTATGAAACATAATTTTACATAACTTGCAATATAACATTGAATATCCTTTTTAAATTTTTATAAGTGATTGTGATTCTAAATATAATAATTTATGTATATTAATAAAAAATGGATGTCTTTGGAAGATGTAATTATATACTTACATTACAAAATATCTGTTTAATATTTCATAATATGCACCACATTTTTGTACTTTAATCGCTAACATTAGCGGGATGGCGCCCGACAATCACTAAACAAAATACATTTATGTAGACGGTCAATAACAAACGGAAGGAAATAAACGTGTGGTCTGTTTGGCCCCTCAAGGCGCACTATTGCATTTAACCTTCATTTATGTTGCAGTTTGCGAAAAAAAATATCAGTCCCGAAAACTTGCGCCCTACTCTACCCCTCAGAATATTAGGTAGCGGCATGAGAGTGAGATAGAACGATAGTTATAGAAACGAGTGCGAGTAAGAGGTTCAGTATTGTCGCATTCCAAAATTTTCCATAATTTAGATAAAGGAGGTTTGCTACGATTAGGGCTGTCAATTTTTTTAATAATTACTCCAAAATTATACAATTGAAGGTAACATAATTAATAGAGCATGTACTTTAAAAACAATGAAATACATGTATTGCCAACAGAAAATATTTAAAAATATATGAACGAAAATATTAGTAACCACATATTTCAAACCAAAAATTCATGTACGATGAATTGAGGACTCATACAACTCATACAATCATAATCAAAAAAGTGAGTTGCACAGGCACAGGTCATATATATTCTCAGAAAAACTAGACTTTTTAAGTAAGCAAGATAAAAAAACACAAGAATTTCAAAATGTTTCATACACTTTCACTGATTAAGTTTGGTGTACATGTGCATGAATAAGATTTACAAAAGGTACTCATATAATAAACTTTTTCAATGTGAAGAAGTGTGTATATTATATTGTAGCTTTGGCGGTGAAGGGAGTCAACCCACAGACTGCATATTTGGAGATAATAAGCAATTAAAGGGCGATGGTAGAGGAAAAAAATAATTTTTTGTAACGTTTCGTCATAAATAACTTTAGCAGATAGCTCTAATTACCATTATAGAAATCATTGTTTTTTTATTGTGCTAGTGTACATAAGACAATTTGACCAAAAATGTGACTTGTCCTTTCTTCGCTACCAAAGCGACGATATATCAACATGTTTATTAGTGACGAATAACAGCTAAATTATTAGCAAGTAAAAACATATTGTTCGACAACCCTAATCATAGGTAAAATGGTTATTGAGTAGCATAACGCCTTAGTTCTCGAACGGATATACGAGTGAGAAAAAAGATACGTTTATTGTATGCAGAAAGAGACGGATATATAATAAAGTTCGAAGATTGTGTATTTCGGGCGGAGAGATGGTGTGGTAGCACATGCTGTGTTCGTGACCTTGCGAGGCGAGTACGAGTGAGGCAGGTCCGGACGAGTCCCTACACCCGCCATCTTGCCGCACCCCCGGCTCAGGCATCCCCGCACTGAGGGTGCCAAAAATCGATGTTGCCCTAGCTGTCCTTATATCCCTTGAAACGCGCACATGGATTATCATCGCTTAAAGTCACATCTAGACCTTGTTTCATAGGAATGGTGGTATCATATCTTTAAAAGATTTTGGTATGCCTATAAAACTTACAATGCTGGCTAACTTACAGGTCAACACTTTGCATGTTTATTTTCTAATTGCACAATAAAATATGTGGAAATACACTCCTTTGCAAAAAAACGGGCAGTTTTGATTTTTTCTACATTATTGGTAATAATTTCGTTTTAAACAGTTTGTTATAGCCAAACTATGACACGGGCAATTGATAAAGAGTCTAGGTATATCTGAAAGTTTGGTTTAAAATTCATGGTGAAGACCGATGTCGGCAAGTGTTACGAAGACCAGGGGAACGTTGTGCTGACGTGTGTTTGGAAGAAATCACCCCTTATGATGGAGGATCTGTTACGTTTTGGGCGGACGTAGTTTCCGGTAATCGTACCATAGTATTCATTAAAAATGGTTCACTAAATATGCAAAGGTACATAACAGAAATCCTCTGTCAACATGTACAACCCGCACTGACTGTAATTGATGAAGATGCCATTTACATGGATGATAATGCTCGGGCCCACCGTTCTGGCGACGTAAATGCTTATATGGAAAAGTCGGTATTCATTGTTTGGAATGGCCAGCGCGGATCCCCGACTTTAACCCCATTGAGCACATCTGGGACCTTCTAAAAAGGCCTCCTAAAAAGCTTAAACCTGTGATCTCGGCTAAGTGGGAACACATTCCACAGGATACCATCAAAAACCTGGTGGAAAGCATGCCTTGAGGTCATACTCGTTATTGGTTTCTATTTTTTTTTAATATCGTATTTTTTTATTAAAGTACCATAAAATTACTAGTAGGCTTACATTTATTTTCACACGGATTTCTGTTTACATAGATTCTCTAACACCGATTCTAGGCTTTAAGTATTAAAATATAAAGAAATAAGAGATTTCTTGTTATCTAACAAACCTAATGATAGACTAAAAATATTAATATTATTCTTAGAAAAGCCAATGACTGTAAGATGCCCATTCTTTGGCAAAGGAGTTTATTGGTTTTGAAATATTGACTTTTTTAACAGATATCACTTTTGCTTTGTTAGTATATTTCAATATATGCTATTTATATATGTAATAGTGGCAAAACATGACTATAAGATAATAATGGTTACGAGTACGGTTTTTTTAACAGATATCACTTTTGCTTTGTAAGTATATTTCAATATATGCTATTTATTTATGTAATAATGGCAAAACATGACTATAAGATAATAATGGTTACGAGTACGGTTTTTTAACAGATATCACTTTTGCTTTGTAAGTATATTTCAATATATGCTATTTATTTATGTAATAGTGGCAAAACATGACTATAAGATAATAATGGTTACGAGTACGGTTTTTTAACAGATATCACTTTTACTTTATAAGTTTATTTCAATATATGCTATTTATTTTTGTAATAGTGGCAAAACATGACTGTAAGATACTAATGGTTACGAGTACGGTTTTTTGTGTAAAAGATCGCCGATTAACACTCACAGGCTTCTCGCGTGCAGGCCAAAGCGCATATATTAATATTGTTGATGTGAAACATACAAATAGTTAAACAATTTTCCGCTTTTTTATATGTAAATATTTTTAAATTTTGGATTATTACTAAATATGACATTTAAATAGGAGTGTTCTCCAGCAATCTATCGTATCTCCAGATAATTTGCTATTTCTTGCTGTATCCGATCATTTAACTGACTAGCAATTTTTTAAAAAAATATCTGATACAGTAGCATGAAGGAAAACATGCTCCTGTATCGTCCCCCTCCCGTGTAAATAAATTAAGCTGGCCTACAATATTTCTTCAAAAGTGTAAATTCTATGCAGGTTAGGAAATGATGTAGGAATAACTTTATATTCGAAACAATGATTTTTACATTGGACCTGAAACATTTGCTGAAGACAATCTTCTTTCTACAACAAAAACATTAAAGATGAATATTGTCACCGCTATGAAAACATCAGTAGCTGTACCCTACCTCGCACTAAAAAGGACTCTTGCCAATGTTTCATATAATTAAATATAGTAAAAAATTATTTTGCAAAAGTGAGAAAGGAGTGGTAGATAATAATAATAGTTGTAAGTGGTTACTGAAAAGTTTTTAAAACAAATTAGGCAAAGAGCATTAAATAAGTATAAATTATGTTTAATAAAAACATTAGTTTTTATATAAAACTAGAATAGAAAATTGCAGAACGTATATAAATTTATCTCTACCTGCCGACGCACAAAAGAGACTAAGTACGTAATGCATGAATTGAAACGTTACCTCGAAGCAGGTAGTGGTTGCCCCGGTCCGTTCTTTGAAAATATAAATACCTTTTTTTTCGCTGAGAATGCATTTGAAACAATAGGTTTGCGCAGGTCGAGAAAATATCGACATTAAACGCACCCTCCAAATCCTGCGTTGCAGAATTATTTCGCTTTCCTTAATACTTCGGGTCCAAACCCGCGTGATGACGAAATTAACCAAACAATATAATAATTAAAAACGTATTTAGAAAAAATAGGTTTTAACCTTATATGCAATTATATTTAACCTTATATTTAAACAGTGTAATAAAAGAATAATTCTTGTCTGCCACCAAGCGAATGGACCACTGCAATGTCTTCTATTGACGATTCTATGCTATTCAATCCTTCTTTTTCATATTACCTACATAATAGTTTCTCCATCGTTTACGATTCAAAAAATCAAGACACGCTACGTCGTCATCATTATATCATGTTTACTCTCATCACTGGACATTATTTTTTTAAATAAATGGTGCCTTGGTAGTAACATTTAATTTATACTGTTTAACTGTTTATACTAATACTAACTAATTTATACTGTATATAAGTTACACTGTTTGAAACTGGCTGGTAACGATCCTATTGTCGATCACCAGTAACTATAATAAAACTTGAAGTTTATGGACTTAATACGGTGTCAATAAAAGTAACACAAAATTGATTCAAGCGTTTTTAGAGACTAGATAAAGTTAAGACGCAGTTTGCTCTGGTCGATAACATTTTCGGAAAAGTGGGCAAAATAAGCATGTTATAATAGTAATAATAACATTTCTAATGAACTGAGTATTAACCACAAAACGGTATAATTTATACAGTATGCATATACCAAAATAGTTCTATATTTGTGTACTATATGTTCACATACACTCAAACAGAATTCGTACTTTCATTTGCAATTTTCTCTTAAAATTACACAAGACAATAATGTGTCGATGATCATGGTTAAAAATAATAAACAACATGCACAGACCGAGACGAAAGCCGGACTACCGCGCCAGAGGTGATGTTGTATGTATGGTGGGATTGGAAAGTTATCGTTCATTATGAGCTTTTACCGCCGGGAAAAGCATTCGATTCTTGATCTATAAATAGCAATATAACTAAAGCAAGAAATCAAGGAAAAATAGTCGGAATTTATAAAAAAAAGTTAGCAGTCTTTTATCGTGATAACATCATTATTAACAGCCCAGATGTGTCTCATCGTTAGCCCTTTTATAGGAGCCTCCAAATTACTGAGGAATTGGACATTAACCCACCACGATTGTCCAATGCGGATTGGCGGGACATCCAAAATCGTAACAAATACCTGTAGCTCACACCTATATTTATATTTATTCAGACTTATCTATACTCAGAAAACATTATATTTGCCATTAAGCCTTTTAGGACGTAATTAAAAGGTAACTTCAATCCGAAAATTTTTACAGCTAGAGAATTGGTAAAATGTTATCAAATAAAAGACTTTAATATAATACAAATAAAATACTTTAATATAATGAAACTCTGAGCGACTAATAAAAGCATTTTATAATTATATTATAATATCATTGAAAGTCATCAAAAATAAAGCAGATTTTAATTACATTTCTTGACATTAACTCATATTATTTTATTAACAGAATAATTACGAAGTTACCCGAGGGGCCAACTAGAATATCTGCGCGCATGCGCTATTTAGACAGTAATACTGTATGTAGTGTAGGGTGAACTTCCAGGAAAGGCTATCATTGAAGATAGTTACGTAAGAGAAACATGAAAACAATAAAAATCAATAAGATTATTTTTAATGATGCTGTACAAAACCTGTCAATATAGAATCACTACAAAATCGTCACAGACAATTAATTGAAACCTATTTGACGTTTATGATAATCCATGATTGTGACATAGGTACAGATGCAAAGGCTTAAAACCACATTAAGCGTGAATATAATGTGAATTACCAAACAACTACTGCAGTAGACATCGCGACTTCGTTAAGTGACTGCTCAAGAAAATAAAAAACCTTTAATTATAGGACCAATGTTTAGCGAAAATATTATTATAAAAATCATCTTAATTTCTTATTAAATTAGTTCTACGAGCATCGCCGCCAACCATAGGCTCGCAGGGGCTTTTGTTGCTTAACTTTTTGGTGGAGCTTCGCCCTACGCGCAGCGTACACGGGTCTTTTTCTCTAGCGTTGAGCTCGTTCTTCTACTTTAGAAAATTTTGCAATGCCAAATACTGAGTTTATGGAATTTTATTGTACAATTTCAGACTATAATATGCACTATTATATTTCTACTCACGAAAAGTTTTTCTTTCCTGATATCTTTTCTCTTGTCTTTGTCGAAATGAAAACATAATGCATATTAGAGAAAATAAGTGCGTTTTTCTTTACATATGTATGTTTTGCTTTAATGTTTTTGTATATAAATAGCGACTATAGTCATTATTTTCATAACTTTAAATAAATCATAGAATGACTCAGCTCATATACTTTTTCGCAATACCTTCTGCATTCGCTGCAGACCTCCTTAGTTAAAGATCAATATATAACTATGAAAATAAACCAAAATAAACTAATCCAGCTGTGTCTATATAAGTAAGCTATATAATTTTTCACACATAAAATGTCACAAAACTAAATTTGCTAATCAATTGTTCTAAATGTGGCCTCCACTTAAACTTAGAATCAACTGTAATACAAAAAAAAATGAAGCAACATACATAGTCTATAGCCTTATTTGCTTATATCTAGAGTCCAAGACACTCACAAGAATGGAAATTTAATATTTTTTCCTTAAAAACAAAAATTGTTTACTAAATTGCAGTTTGATTTTGTGGTCTTTATCTTAAGGTCAATTGGGACTGGATTATTTTTGTGAAATTTTAAATATGTTGTTAGCAAAAATCACAATATCTGATTTTTTAACTATGTATGGGATATCACTTACATGAAACTTTTTGTTTAGATAAGATATTTAAAACATCCTTACTTCTAAATATTGCTAAAAAAAAGCTTAAATTGAATTTTAATTTACTAATGTAATTAGTAAATTAAAATTCAATTTAAGCAATCAAAAGCCTCCGGAACTCAACTACTCACTGGATGAATCGTGGGAGCTAATCTACAACTCAGATGCCGGTTTTCTGCTGGAGTATATTACCTCCTCAGGCAAGCCGGACCATTCAGGCTACAGACAAATAATATGCCATTCTTGACAAAGCAATCATTAAAGTTTACACATTAAACATAACAAAGAATAATGCATGAGCAAAATTTTCTCCTTTCCACACTCCATGGAGACAGGTCCGCTCCATAGGCATACATTTTCATTTTTCTCAATAACTTTACCAACATTAAGTCCGCCTTCGTACAAATATATGTACAAAAATAATAAATAAATAATAAAGTAGTAGATAAATTCAATTATAAAGAAAATAAGCCCTTTTTCGGCTACCTGTCCCGTTGTCCCCAAACAAAAATCCGGGTCGCCAATAAGTGCCATTTTCCAAAAACATGCAAAAATTTAAAATTATCACATCAGACAAGAACCATATAACTAAAAAAATTGGAAATGGAATTCAGTTTATTGCACAAAAACTATAGTGTGTGCTGTAAGAGCTATTGTTTCAGGATAAAAAGCATTCACAGTTATAATATTAACATGAAAGTATGGGCCTCCTGTTTTTTGACTGACCATGTTTTTTAACTCAAAAAAAAAATGGTCACTTGTGATGTATACAGTAAGATTAGAATTAGAATAATCCTTTATGAATAGTATAATGATAAATATGAAATAAAATGATTATGGAACAGTATACATTAAAACACTATTAATATAAAATAAATATTTTCCTCTCAATGAAAGAGAAATCATATCCAAAGATTTTGAAAAGAGATTATCTCATAGACAACTTATATAAAATTAAATTTATTTTTTTAGGTATAGGTATAAAAAAATTTCATCCCTGTTAATAAATTAGGAGGGTATAAACAAAACTACTTTTTAATTAAGAACCTGTAAGTACATATTTAATAAATAAAAATGTCAAATGACAAAAGAAAAACGAATCGTAATACAGCACACAAAGGCGTGTACAGATAGAGAAAGTTAATACTAAAATGGTATCCGGTGCAATTTCCGCTTCAAACATCGAGGTAGATATAAATTATCTAACAATACTAGTTCCAGACAAGTAATAATCTACAGAAGTTTCTTACCTTAAATTAGAACCGTTCTTGCAATGTGTCTGAAAGCTCACAACGGAGCGTATAAATTACGCATATAATGCATAAAAAAGTATTAGATATTCATTGTCCTTTCAAAATTACAAATCATAATGTCGCATCACTACAATTATTCACAAAATACGCCTGACAATGTAGGTAGATTGCACAAAATTACTTTCAAAATAGAAATTAATACTAAATTTTAATGTTGACTACGACACTTATATTGCACTAATTTTAAATACTACTAATTACCGCATTGTTTAGGGTATTATTTCGCTGTGATTGTGTATATTTATTTATTATCATCGAAAACACCACGAAAACAACAGCGGTGAATGAACGATCAATTGATTTAAAAATAAACATATACTCTATGGAATTGCAAAAACGTCGACAGATTAAAAAGTCAATAAATTCAAATATTAATATCCAAAAATATGATTTTTCCCACCTTGTTCCCCTGGTTCTCTTTTCTAATTCAATAGAAATTTGTGAAATAATTAAAAGTATTCAAGTATAAACAACTGGCAATTATAGCAAAATATGGATTGTAGTAATACAATTACATTAGTATACAATAGTTATACCTTATAACATAATGATAGAACTTATATTTATAGTTTTGTAGGTAACTATTTACAAAATTCACTTTAATATTACACTAATCTAAAGAGTTTTCATAAAGTTACCTCATTAGGAAGAAGGAAAAATTACTTTCTGAACCTTAAACGAAAAAACTAGATATATCTAGGTAACTTAAAACAGTATACAAAAGTAATGTGATATAGTAATCTGTATAGCCATCATGCTAATTCAGATCCTGAATACGCGCTTGCATGTAATGCTTACATCATGCAGGAATTAATATATTACAGCTTTGAATGTTTTCCTGTGTTTGAAAATAAACTAATACTAACAAATAAACAAATAAAAACCGTGAACTCTGTGGAAAATGGCTGTTGAGATTATTTTGGTTGTTCTTTATACTATAAAATCATCTAATTCTGATGATGCCTCGAGTCAAGGAGAAACATGTCATATTAAAAAGTGATATTTTGTGTTTTAGTAGTTTTGTATTAGAGATTTTTTGAATATAGTGATAGCGGTAAAATGAATAATAAATTTGGCAACGGTCGTTTTTGGACGGAAATTTAGAATTATATTTTGTGCATATATAAAATAGTAAATATGAAATATTATATTTCTAATTGCGGATAACTTATTTTTTGTGGTTCTGGGAAAAGTAATTTTTTAACTATCCATTTCTTACGGTTATCATATCATATCATATTTGGTGTTACTTTATTCCTCTAGATAAATAAAAACTGATATGTTTTATTTTACAAAAAAGTATGATTTTAAGAATATTTTGTTACTCCGTATCTCATATATTTTAAATGAAATTAAGTTTAGAAGAGTATATCAATTAATCAAGTAACACAGCTGTTTAATCTACTACGAATATGTTAAAATATGAGTATGTTAATAAGTATGTTAAATTATACAACACTAAAAATGTCAAAAATATTTGAATTAATATTTAATCATCTTCAAGTTTTGAAATAGTGGAACCATAATCTAAGATATAGCTTATTATAAGATTTTTAAGGAGATAAGACATTTTTCTAAATTTTTTTTGGTAATATACACATATCGTAGAAACATATTCTATCACATTTTACGATTACGTAATGAAAACACTGAGATTTACTCTGTGGCTGTAGGCACAATCGTACTAAAAATTTATACGTCAAAGTAATTGTCAATATTTAAGAAAGGTTTTTTCGCGCCAAAACGCAGTTGTACTTGTGTGATTTCATTATCACTTCAAATTTAAATTTGATGAAATCTTGAGCAATGTCGACTCCATCCAAACGTCCATCATCACGTGCATCATCAGATGCAGCAACTCCTTCTCGTCGATCTAGATCACAACAGTTAGTTGTACCGGAAACCCCTCAACGATCAACTGGTACACCTTCCAAAGGTAATAATGGTTAATATAAAACATCTAATTGAATGTTAAACATAAACATTAATAGACAACGTGTTATAAAATTATTATTTTAGATTTTTTATTCGTCTATGAAAGTATTTAGGTTATAAGGCACTGCTATATCTTTATTTAGAATGGTGTTAATCTATGTATAAGAATGCTACATAAAAAAATATTTTTAACTTTTTATAAAACAAACATGTGATTAGATGGCACTCCTACAACTCCCCATGGCACTCCGAGAACTCCGCGTGGGACACCCCGAGCTACTCATAGTGCACAAGTTCATAGTACATCACCAACTCGCCCCTCAAGTCCTCTTGGTATGTTCATAGTCTATAATAGGTAGTAAAAGTAGTTGTTTAAAATACCATTTTATAAAATGTTATTTTTAAAAGAAATTATCATTACTTTAAGTTCATTAGTTTCATGTTAAAATAGACTCTAAGCAGTGTTATGTCATATCATCTTATGACTATGCAGGTTTAATTTTTATCTGGTAAAATAATAACAATGTTGACAATAGTCAAGAGAGTCCATTAATTATTTGGAGAATTTGTAACCAAATTTTCTAAAGTGAGGATTCATTAGAATAGATATATTTGTATATTATTAACTATCAAAAGGATATCTTGAAATAGGGAATGATGTTTAAAAATCAATAAATACTGAATAAAGGATATTATGTTCATGATTATGTGATGAATACATCTATCATGTGCCTACATCAGTAGGCACATGAATAAAATTAAAAAAATTAATAAATTCTATACTATCATAGTTCATGAAGTTAACATAATGTAGGGTTTATGTGCCATGATCATTTTCTTAAATTTTGGAGAAACAGACACATGTCTCAATGTAATGGGATTTTTTTATAAGACTACATTTGTTTAATTTACTGTTTTAGGAACTGTAAAATCATAAGTGTCTTAAATGATTAGTTTTACTATAACTGATTTAGTTTTCAGAACAATATAGTAAATTTAAAATGTTTATTTGTTTAAACTGACTATGTTTTACAAATGGGTTACATATTTTGCTGTAGTTTATATGTACATTTGACAAGGTAACCTATCTATAAGAATGCTACATTCACATTTTGAATAATATTAATAAATAACACATTTAACTAAGCTCTAGACATTAATATTTCGTAAATTAAATAATTCCAGGAACAGACATTGACTTGAGCTCACCGTTGAACTATGGAACACCAAGTTCACTAAACACACCTCACTCTAACGCTCGTGGTGTAATGACACCTGCAAGACAAAGGGCTGACTTAAGAGGTCACCATCTTGGCCCAAATGTACCTGCTCCTACACCTCCTAGACGGGTAAATTAAAATATCTGTTTTATTTTATGATGTATTATGAATTTAATTCTAGTAAATAAAGCCTCCAGGTGATTATTTTAAATGTTTGAATGAACTTAAATGGTATTTTCTCTTAAAGATACTCCATGTTGATAAACACTATCCAATAATCCTGTTACACAAATTATTTGCTATTTGTTTGTTTGCTCTAATATAAGGAAGGTTTATGACTAAAAAAAAATAGAAGGAAAACTTTAAAAAGCAGCTGGAAAAACCAGAAACTCAAAATTGCCATATTCGACTTCCAATTACTATCAATAGATGGCTATATCGTCTAATTGACGTGTCATACAAAACTGTCGTTACTTTTGTGCGATTTTAAAACATTTAGTTCATTTTAAATTGTTTTTTTTATTAGATTTTTAGATTCATTTTAATATTTCATTTCATAGATATTTAGGTTTATTTTAAAAATTAGTAATACTAAGAATGGATCGACGGATCGGTCGATGGATCGATCGATGGATCGGACGGACGGAGATTATATAAAGATAGATAGATTTTTCTCCCAATAATGGATAGATAGATGATATGTATGCATAACTTGATTTTGATTAAGATTTAATTTGATTAAAGTAAATTATAATATTAAACTACCGGGGAGAAGATGCTACAAGGAGTTATAATTTACCTTTTTTTAAATTTAAATTCATTACCTTTCTCCCAACACTAAGATACAAGGGGAACATAAGTTAACAAGAGATTTATTGTAAAATTCGTTTAACATATAATATATAAAATATACACGTAAAAAAAAAAAAAGAAAATATATATTTTAATTTTACTTAATAGTATAAAAACCAACTGAAGGTAAGCTGGCAGGAGATAATTTAGAATTTGTTGCATATCTCCCAATACAAAGATACTAGGAGAACGTAGTTACCAGGAAATTATTTGTATACACATGTACCTATCCGACGATTCATAATCATTATACTAGTGGTTATAAATAGGGTCCAAAAATAAAGAAAACTTAAAAAAAACTAAATGACTGCGAAAATAACTGAGTTACCATGTTTTGAGCATGAACAATATATGTCGCGTGTTCGTTTCGCGTTTCGGAAAGCCAGCATTATTGCATATTTACGCACCGGAAAACAAAACGTAGCTTATCAGAAAGATTCAAATTAAGTAATTGTATTTATCTTTCATTAATATCCATTATTAAAATATAGATAATATAATAAAATATGTATATACATAAGTTATGTATTATCTACCTCACCATTATATATATCCACCACCTAATGGGTTGCTGGCCTTTTGAGAAAGGTCATCATCCCTCCATCATTCAGTGAGGTCTTGGTCATCTCTTTATATATTTTCTGCTATTCAGGGTAATGTAGCTGATACAGATACTACATCAGGCGAGCCTCAATTAGTAGTATGGGGCACAGATGTTGCTATTGCAGAGTGTCGCGAGAAATTCATTAAATTCATACAACGATTTGTCGAGCCAACCGCCGTGACGAATGAACCTTTATATGAAGTAAAATTAGAAGAGGTGAGTAAGTTAACGAAACAATAACATACATATTATTTTAATAGAATGAATCAAATGTTCAGTAGAATGAATCAAAAATTTAGTGGCCATCCATAAATTACGTGAAGTAATAACGTTAAGAGATAATAAAAAATGATTAGATCAAAATGAACAAATATTTAAAGTCAAATCTTAAAAAAATAGATAAGATAGCACATTTTCTATGATAATGATCGTCAACCTTATTTGGAAAGATAAATCTTAAACAATGAAAATGTCTTCCTAATCTAAATATAAGGGAGAGTGGTAGTTCAAAGAAAAACAATTTTATTTCTTAATTTCGGAATAAAACAATATTATTACAGTTGTGTGATTGATTCGTGTGTAGCTTTAGCTATACGAATAATTTTTATTGAATATTTAATATATAATGTGTAATTTGGCTCAGGTATAAAATTAGCACCTTGTAACGACTTCTGAGTCACGTAATCTGTTTTTAATACTCTTTTACAAAAATAAGCAATTTAATAAAAGAGGTGGTCACTTGATGGTAATTAATTACTGCCACCTATGGCCCTTTAACACAGAGGGCATAGCAAATGTGTTGTGGAGAGTAGAGTGAAGTACTGGAGGATGAAAGCAGTAGGGTTCAGTTTTCTGCGTGGGTGTAGTACTTTTTGAATGAGTTGGGTCTATCCATACTACAGGCCAAAAATTAAATCATCATACACCATTGCTTTACTGCATAAAAATTCTGCTATGCGTTTTGTTTTATAGTCCATATATGTTCCACTATTAGACATTGGGCCTCCATATTTTTGGAGATGCATACATTTACCCCGATGCAAGAATTGGACCCGAAACCACTGACTCCAAATGCGGTATTTTAGCTACACAGGTGATTGGGCTAAGCATATATGAATTTTTTATTATTTTTATTTTGAAACTAATAAAACAATTACAGATTCACACTTTGGAAGAGCCATTCTTAGATGTTGACTGTGAACATGTGAAAATTTTTGATTCGAAACTACATCGCCAACTTGTATGCTATCCACAGGAGGTGAGTAATGTAAAATTGATACAATTAACATGTTATCACACTGACTTGTCTATTTGGATATATGGAGATATGGGTATATTTGGATTTAAGTAATATTTTATATTGTAACTTAAATTTAAGTAAGTAATTCTTTCAGCAATGAGGAAGGCTGTACCTTCCTCATTGCTGAAAGAATGTACGTTTACCCTGTATGCTTGTCCAAAGGGGATTGGCGGAATCGAGACTTGGAATAAGTACTTGTAGGCCTATGTACATATATATCCGCGACACCACAGGAATCACGGAAGCATTTGCCGGCCATTAAGGTATGTGTAGGCTTGTTTTTTGAAGGTGCCAATGTATTATCGGTTCGGAAATACCGTCGAAGCTAGCCGGTTGCACAGAGTGGTGGTGCGTGGAAAGAAGTTTCGGAAGAAGTGCACCGTACTGGATCGCCCCTCATCCAGATGGTGGGGATGAAACTTTTCAATCAAGGTCGTCAATAAATAAGAGTTACTACACATACATAAGTTACAACATTATATGACCTTTTAACAGGTCGTGCCAGCATTTGATGCAGCTGTAAATGAATTATTTTTTGAGAAGTACCCAGCCGCAGTTCTCGAACATCAGATACAAGTCCGGCCTTTTAATGCGCCTCAAAGACACATGAGGGATTTAAATCCTGAAGGTAATTTAATGACGTATCATGTTTCTTTTATCCATCTTTTTTTTTATTTAACTTTTAGTGACAAGAGAAAGCAAGTACAGGGTACAAAATGTTATAAATAACATTCTATTGAGTTGGCTAATTTTCTGTAATTATTTCGTGGTATCCATTTATAGTTTATTTCTTTACTGAAATCAACAGTATACACAGAAAATATTGTATATTGATATTATCACATCAACACTGTCCTGCATTCGGTACGTACTGTAGCGTGCCAGCCGTTGTTCTGCTTACGGCGACACCCGGGATCTTTAGGCGGGTTTTATCTTCGATGTAATTGAAATCCTTCCAAGTCAAATTAATTTTGTTTTTCTATTCATTGTACATTTGTATAATATCTTATTCGTACTTTATTCACACTTTTCACTTTACATTTCATATCTCTATATAGGAAATGGGAATTAATAAATAACGACGCACATGACAATATAAAATAATTATTATATGGATGAGATCAATAAACGGAAAACAAAGCTTTTTTTTTCAGTTACGGCCGTTCTTAACTAAATTATCAAAACACGATTATACATAGCACTTTACAGCTTAACACCCACACAAACAGTAAGACGGTATACAGAAAAATTTAGTTTAATTTGTGTATGCCGTATCAAATAGGTGTAAATTATTATTAAAAAAAAAACATATTCTTTACATCTGTTAGAACAAATAATCGTCACCGGAATTAATTGCATTATTTGTGCTACTCACAATTTATATAGGTGTATGTATACCAACAAATTATATCATCACACTTTAATTTAATAAAAGACGTGAGTCGAGTCAATATTGTTCACAATGATGTTGGGTTATGTGTGGTTCCATGCTTTCAACTTTATCATACCAAAGTTGATTATTAATATTATGTTCGGCTTTAAATACTTAAATATTATAAGTATTTCCGTTGTATTAAAAAATATAATATGAACATCATAATATATTTTAAAAACATGTTTTAATTTTTTATAAAGTGAGATGATATTACTGAATATAATAAATATTATTATAAAATTTAGAGAACAAGAAACTACTTGTAATTACTTCGTAGCACTAGTGTACGTACTTCAATCACATTTTAACGCAAGCTCTCCGTAGATAAATACACTTGTCCATATTTCCAGACATCGACCAGCTGGTAACAATATCGGGTATGGTGATACGTACGTCGGGCATAGTGCCGGAGATGCGCGAGGCGTTCTTCAAATGCGCGGTGTGCGGCGCAGCGGCCACGGCCGAGTTAGAGCGCGGCCGCGTGCCCGAGCCGGCGCATTGCTCGCACTGCAACACGGCGCACTGCTTCCAGCTCGTCCACAACCGCTCGCACTTCAGCGACAAGCAGCTGGTGAAGTTGCAGGAAGCACCCGGTTAGTTCCTTAATCGTTCTTATAACATTATCGTTTAACACCAATTTCGCATTTTCATTTGTGTGAAGACAAAAATAAATTTTAATGCTAGTAACTTGTACATTTTTACTTGTGTACGAAAGTGATAATAAAATTTACCACGGTATGAAAGGAAAATATTTTTTCACAGTCCAGATATGAACACGAGCCTCCTCATTTCTGGAGAAATAGACATAAAATCCACCACGTTTGTCCAAGGTGGATTTGGGAGTACCCAAACTCCGAACCTTGAGGTTTAGATAACTCCAAAACAATGTTTGGCAACGGGAAACAACTGCACTAAATTCCCAAGAAAATCATGAAAGTTACGAAGAAAACAGCGAGTGTGTCATGAAATGGAAGAGCCTAACGAACCGCTGGGTGAAGTCTGGTGATCGCGATCTTCGGACATGAAGGATCGAACAGAGAGAGACAGAAACGTCGAATAAATAACTGTAAGCTATACATACAAAACGGCTCTCCGTTAGCCGCTTCTCGCCCCCGCGGGAATCAGGACGTGTCGGGAGGCGAACCACGTCGCCATTATTTTTAGATATAAACTTGGCTTGTATAGAAATATGCCTCTATAAACAATTTAAACTTAAAGGACTATTTTAAACAATAACACACCTCTCCACTCCCACATAATATCTTGCGGGTAGGGAATAGCTGTAACTTTTGCTAACAGGGGAATCCCTTTCCCTGTTAGCAAAAGTTGGGCCACTTCTTTTGCCTAGGATAAGATCATATTTATAGTATAAATAGTTAAGTATAATATAAGTATAAAGTTTAATGTAAGGCTATTTTATACATTTTTTTTTGTATTTTCTCTTATTCTGCCAATTAAAATATTTTTATTTATATATGTTTGTTCAGATGACATGCCAGCGGGCCGTACTCCGGCGACGGTGAGCGTGATGGCGCACGGCGCTCTGGTAGAGGCGGTGGGTGCCGGCGAACGTGTGGCTGTGACGGGCGTGTTCCGCGCCGCGCCCGCTGCCGTGCACCCGCGCCGCGCCACGCTGCGCGCGCTTCATCGCACGCACCTCGACGCGCTGCACTACCGCGGCGTGCACGCCGACCGCCTGCACGACACTGACGAAAAGTAAACACACCGCGCTACTTTTTTTATGGGATAGGAAGGCAAACGAGTAGGCGTATCACCTGATGGAAAGCAATCAAAGCCGCCCATAGACATCTGTAGTGCCATAAGCATTGCAAAAGCGTTGCCGGCCTTTAAGGAAAGTGTAAGCTTGTTTTTTGAAGGTTCAAATATTGTATAGGTTCAGAAACATTGTTGGAGGTACCTGGTTCTACAGGGTAGTGGTACGTGCAAGTTTCTAGACAAACGCCATTCATCCAGATGGTGGGGATCAAACTTTTTCTTGTGGCGAGTTGTGCGGTAGGAAAAATTAGCTGCCGGAATTATCCCTGAATAATTCCTCGGGCCACTCCTCGTGGTAAAATTTATAAAAGATGCTGAGAAATGAGATAAAATTAGAAAGGATCTAGCCGTTCTGTGAGATCTTGGTTAGCGTCTTTCTTCGTTTCAACTTCGAACATTGAAGAGTAAGCTTATTCGTCAAGTTACCGTTTTCGTGCCCAGTCGTATCGTAAAATAAAGGTAAATGGTTTAACAGAGGTGTATTCATGTAGTATTATCAGGGAGCAAAAGTTCGTCATAATCTGAAAGGCCCTTAGATCTCTCCTAGCTCTTCGAACCCTACTGAAATAATAAGTCATCACAAGAATAGGAGAGTGACTCTTATTCTCATGATGCGTCTTTCATCGTTTTAACTGGGTTCGAATACTGAGGAGTAACTTTCTTCGCCTATTTATCGTCTTCGTGCTTAGTCCGTAAAAATCAATAATGATATTGCACTAAAATAACTAAAGTATTTAATCACTTTTAGTATTTAATAATTATTTTTAATTTCATAGTAAAGAGCACCAAATTATTTTTAATTTCACAGTAAAGAGCACCACTTCCCTCCGGAGCGAGTGGATCTTTTCAAGACTCTAGCTGCTCAGTCCGATTGCTATGAAAGACTTGCCCGTGCTATTGCTCCATCTATTTACGAAAATCTTGATATCAAAAAAGGTGTGCTGCTACAGTTACTTGGAGGAACAAAGAAGAACTTCAATGCGGCTGGACGAACACATTTCAGGTTTATTTTTTATCTTACTTATCATATAGTCAGTTACTAAACTGAGAGTGGACTTTGCAATATCATATTGTATATAATTGTATTTATGTATGCTTTAAGCTGACTTTAACAACAAGTAAAAATTACGCATTTAATTGCAACTTGATTGTTGCATTTAATGTATGGAAAAATGACATAATGTACATGTGTGTGTATGCATGTAAGTGAATATATGTATATTATTAATTTTCTGTAGCCCATATATGTCCCACTGCTGAGCTTGGGCCTCTCCATTTCTGGAAGAATGGACAATAAACCACCACGCTTGTCCAATGCGGATCGGCGGGGCTACTCAACCTGTGGCCCGCTGGGCTTTTGTGATTGGTTCATTTGGTGCTACTTTATTTTAAACGAATTTAAATTTTGTGTAAAAAAATAATTGAGAGCAGGCTGAGTAAATATATTCTACATAACACCGCCGCGCTGTGCTGAGCAGTGCTATTATTGATGTTTCGCATTGGGCGATTTCAGTTTCGTATCGAGTGACAGAGACCGCAGGAATTCTGTTCCCTTAGCTTCCATACTTCCAAGTATGCGTCGTAAGTTTGTTTGCTGGTCGTGACTTGTGAATTTATTTACATAATCCAACTGTGTCAAAACCTAAGCAGTCATTACCTAAATTTTTTTTGCGGCCTGTGACACGACTAATACGTGTTTGTTGTGACCCCTATGAAAAAAAGATTGAGTACAACTGGTCTAACCACATACTTTAATGTTCACAGATCAGAAATTAATATCCTCCTGTGTGGAGACCCGGGTACTAGTAAGTCGCAGTTGTTGCGCTGGGTTCATGACTTGGTGCCTCGCGCGCAATACACGTCAGGGCGAGGCTCCTCTGCCGTCGGTCTCACTGCCTACGTCACCAAGGATCCTGACACACGACAGCTCGTGTTGCAGACGTACGAATATTTTTAAATATTGAATATGAAAAAACAGGGGGACCTTCACCGGTACTGATCATGAGAATCGTGGGCGGGGCGATGGGCATCGAAGACAATGACACGCACTTTGTAGACAACGGATTATAATTTTCTTCAGTATACTATTGGTATAAATCACTTTAAGTATAGGATTCAATTAAGATCACTTTAGATTTTAGATATAGGGGTGGACAAAAACCACCCATTTTTTGTTTTTATAATTATGTGCCGTCAAATACAAAATGATAATAGTGATAGAGCCATGGAAGTACCACACCCACACTATCTGCGTTTTCAATCTTCTTCAAGTGATAGCATTTTACTGTGTTACCGCGTCTCGTATAAGTGCTGAGATCCGGAGATGCAATTCCTTTCACCTTTCTTTATTTCCTTTTTCTTCTTTCGTTAGTTCCTTTTGCCTCTCTCATTATGCACATATTTACTTGAAAGGTAAGCGACGCATCTGTAGTGCTTCCGTGTTCACTTACAATTAGGTGACTAGCTTCTTTGTTTGCCTATCGCTTCGATAAGTACTAATATATATATATTCCTTTCACCTTTCTTTATTTCCTTTTTCTTCTTTCGTTAGTTCCTTTTGCCTCTCTCATTATGCACATATTTACTTGAAAGGTAAGCGACGCATCTGCAGTGCCTCCGTGTTCACTTACAATTAGGTGACTAGCTTCTTTGTTTGCCTATCGCTTCGATAAGTACTAATATATATATATATATTCCTTTCACCTTTCTTTATTTTCTTTTTCTCTTTACATTAGTTCCTTCTTCCTCTCTCATTATTCACATCTTTACTTGGTAGGCCACGCATTTGTTGTGCCACCGGGTTATTTATCATCAGGTGACCCGCTGGTTTGTTTTACTATCGCTTACATAGCAAAAGACGATTGTTAAACGATTTACTGCGCATTATCAAAAAATAAAATGTTATTATAAATAGGACAAGTATCTGACAATATAAATAAGTATCTCTTTATTTATAGTGGTGCATTGGTGCTTGCTGACAATGGAATATGCTGCATTGATGAGTTTGATAAAATGAACGACTCGACGCGAAGCGTTCTTCATGAAGTAAGTTTTGTGAATAATCTTTAAGTGTATATAGAAAATTGCATTCACCATCAGAAATTTAAAACTTTCGATATTTCCCCACACTGAAGAGCTGTGGTACTGTTTTAAGGGTCTGATGAAATAGAGTCGTTTCTTTCTTCTGTGAGTCTACACATTTCACGTGAAGACATTTCGGCGCGTTGACTGTTCTGTAAGGTTATATCTAAAGATTTGAATCCTTATTAGATTAGGACCTTATTCCGATGAAAGAATTTATTAAATGAAAATCATAATGAGCATAACCTTCTTATATTTTAAGTTTTAATTAAATTGTTATTTTCTTTCTAGAGCTAGCATCGTAAAACCCATTTTGAAACTAGATAGTGTATGGAGGTAATATTAACCATTGTGTTACCAGAGAGTTTATTAAGTTGATAACTAGCTTAACACATAAATACTCCGAAATTGATTTAGTCTTTAGGTCTAATGTTCTCTAATAAGGCATTGGTTTGAATAAATCCAAATTTTCAGGTAATGGAACAACAAACGCTTTCCATCGCAAAAGCCGGTATTATCTGCCAATTGAACGCTCGGACCTCAATACTGGCGGCTGCCAACCCCGCGGAGTCGCAGTGGAACAAAAACAAGACGATTGTCGAAAATGTTCAACTGCCGCATACGTTAATGTCCAGGTATTATAACATAAATATCATACAAAAATTATGATGATGGGCTCATGAAATAGTTTAAAAGAAAGAATTTTTTTATGGAATAGAAAGGCAAACGAGCAAGCGACGTAGTCTAATGGAAAGCAATCAACGCTACCCATAGACATGTTTAGGAACACAGGCATCGCAAAAGTGTTTCTGGACTATGAGATATATAGGCTTGTTTTTTGTTCCAACATCATATCAATTCGGAAAATCTGATGAAGAAAGCTGGTTCCACAGAAAGTTATATGATATTGAAATGTAAGATTAAACCTTAGATGGCCAAAAGTAATATTACATTAGCCAATTCCGCTATATATTCATAGACAATTAAGCTATTATTCTAATAAGTACTAAAAGGGTCATATATGCAGCTTGTACATTTAAGTGTCTGGAATTTAGAAGCAAGTAATGAAGTAATTTTTCATCCATATTATCTTTTATCCAATAGATTACATAATTTTGATTCCACGTGAATAGAATTTCAATGCAATCTTCGTGATCCTATAGTTTTACTTCTTACTTCCTGCAGTGCTACAACATTTTATGGGTCTTGGCCTCTTCAACGATCTTTCACTTTACTCTGTCTCTAGCCTCCCTTTTCCAAGATGTTTATTTTCCAAGCTTCTTCAGATACTCTTCAACGTATTCAGTGATCCTATAGACATAGACAAGTTACATCTAAATAATTAATGGTAGAACCATGGTAGCACGATTTGGCCAGCTCGATTGGGGAAGTATCACACCCATTGTGCGTTGAGTGTTGAGATTGAGAGGCTCAATTCCTTTATGCTTCGTTGACCCCTCCTATGACTTACTCCGGCCCCTCCCATTATTCACATTTTATAGGGCCGAAAAACAAGCGCGCGGGCGTCGCGAAATAAAGCGTTCTACTGCCGTACTGTAGAAGCAACCATTTTCTTGTGATTTTTGAAAGTTGGTAGACGTATCTATAAGTATCACAAATGATTTCACAAACACTTTTCCATGCCTCTTGTTTTATAAATTTGTTTTTATGATTTTCGTTACTTGTATCCCACAAACAAGGGTGTTCTCGAACCAAAAATAAATCTATATCAACGTCAGACATTTTAATTTTTAAACTGCTTCCGGGTTGACACGTGTTGTTTACAAGCGTGTTAGAAGCAAACTGTGTTGGTTGTCACCAAGTGTAACGTCATAACACTGGAATGTGCGGCGCGATGCACGTCGAAAATTCTACGTAGCGGCTAGCGGTGCCGAGACGTGATTGTGTTTCGACCCTTAAGGTAGGCAACATAACTGCAGTGTTTTTAGTCCTGCGGATGATCGTAGGCTGCGGTGGTTGCTTACCATCAGCTGACTTCTTAGAAAAAAAAACTCGAAAATGTATTTGAATATTTAAAATTGTGTTTCACAAATTTAATTTTAACTAGGATTTGAACCAAGCAGTTGTCATACGTATATATGTATGTTTATATCGTTACTTTATTTCAGATTTGATCTCATATTTTTGGTATTGGATCCTCAAGATGAAGCGTTCGACAGACGTCTTGCCTCGCATCTTGTTTCCCTGTACTTCAAAGATCCAGCAGATTCACAGGAAGATGAAGATGTTGTGGTATATAGTAATTTTTAACCTTTTTTATTTTTATATATATATATATCAATATCAATATCAGCCCGCGGCAGTCCACTGCTGGACATAGGCCTCACCCAAGGCGCGCCACCTAGCCCGATCTTCGGCTACACGCATCCAGTCTCTGCCAGCCGCCTTGCGCAGATCGTCGCTCCATCTAGCAGGAGGGCTATCTATATATATATATATATACTATAAATTGTAATTATAATATATATATATATATATATATATATATATATATATATATATATATATATATATATATATATATATATATATATATATATATATATATATATATCACTATCAGATTCACTTTAAGATTATTCATTATTATAGAAGTGAGAAAAAATGTTTTTGTGGAGTTAAGAATTCTGATAAGTAGGCCGAAGATATTTTTATTACTATTTCCCTCTCTTTCTTACATTCTCTGTCTGTATGTTTTGCTGGAATATGTCTGATTTTCAATACTTATGGCACTGTTATTGTTGTAGAACATGAGCCTGATGCGTGACTACATTGCGTTTGCCAAGGAGCACGTCCAGCCAACCCTCAGTGAAACAGCCCAACAGAGACTGATAGATGCCTACGTTGACATGAGGTCAGATGCAGATTTATACGTGTGTATATTGTGGACTATATTATCTCTCCAGCCATTCTAGTCCGTTGAAGTTGAACCATCTCGGGTAATAACTGAAGTGAAAAGAAAAGTTTAAAATGACGTGTATATTTTTAAATTAACACTTATGTTAAAAATATACACGATTTTCTTTTTCTTTTCTTAAAAAATTAATACGTAAATAAAGTTCAAATTAAAAAAAAGCAATGTTGTTCAAATTTTTACAGAAAAAAATTCTTTTACACAATATTTTGTAAAAATAAAAGATATTACTGTTTGGAAATTTACAAGTGGCTAAATTTTTTATATCGATACGAGGACACTTACACACACTTATGTCATATCAAACAAAGAACGAGGTGGCTCATGAAAGAATTGAGTGGAAAAAGTTGCGAGAGCCCTTTTTTGACTGGCAAATAGATCTACAGAAAATTAATAAACAACAAATATTAGATTAGACTAGTTTAAGTTTATTTTATACTGAATAATATGTTTAGAGTTTGTAATTAAATATATAAGTGGACCAGAATAAAAGGCTATATTCATTCATACAATAAAGTGTAGTGAATTAAATTTTCTTTATTATACAATCGGTGTGTATATTTCAGACGTGTTGGAAGCGGAAGAGGTCAAATTTCGGCGTATCCCCGACAACTCGAGTCTTTGATTAGATTGGCCGAAGCACACGCGAGGCTGCGCCTCTCGCCTGTTGTCGAAGTGATCGATGTCGACGAAGCAGCTCGGTGAGTGTACATTAGATACACAGAGCCATATAAATAACTTGCTAATGCTTGTACTAGACGTAACCCTAAAATAAACCTATGTTTATGCTATTTTTCTAAAAGGTGTAAATATAGATAATGTATTAAAATATAACGCTTTTGTAAGTTAATTTGTGTATAGAATCACTGTGGTAACATACGAGTACGCCCCCGCCCGAAAAAGGTGTCGAGCGCAAAGGTTTACTATAGATATCATATCCTTATAGTCCAATCATTTTAGGGGTTTCACCTCGGAATGAAAGATAATAAGCTGAAAACTCATAAAGACCTTTTTTTTTGGCACACTAAAACTTTTCTCAAGTCTCATAAAATCTCGTATCCGTGTCTGAAGATATTTAAAAATTTTTTTAAACAAAGCTATAAAAATTTTCATTCGATACATGTTTATAATGTATATAAATAGCATTAAAGTCGTAGGAAACGAGATATTTGCAAATAACAGTTTTTTTTTATCTTTGACTCTGAATATCTTAAGACGCAGACATAAGATTTTATGAGACTTTCAAGTGTGAAATAAAGGTCTATACAAGTTTTCAGCTTATTATCTTTCATTCCGAGGTTGACTCTTATTTTTGACCTATATGACTATTAGAGGAATATAGTTCTTATATTAAAGGCTACACCGCGAGGCGTTAAAGCAGTCCGCTACGGACCCGGCGTCGGGGCGCATAGACGTGGGTATACTCACCACGGGGCTGGGAGCGGCGGCCAGGCGGCGTCGGGCTGACCTTGTGGCTGCTCTCAAGGACCTTATCAAGCAGTACAGCAAGCCACACACACTTACACACGCGAAGCTACTCCAAGAGATCAACGGCATCTCGCAACTGGTAAGTTTATTTTAATATTTCTAACTAGCTGCTCGTCCCGGCTTCACACGGGTCGTGTACCTAATGAAAAAAATGAGACAAACCTCAGAGGAAAGAATGAATGTTAGCTCGGGCGATTATTTTCTTTATTCAGCATGTCAAGTTTTTCATAATCGTTTTTTTATGGCGGCTCATCTGATAGTAAGCAAGCAGTGTCGCAACTGAACATACGCAATATTAATAGCGCTTTGCGTACCTTAAGGTAAAGATGTGAATAATAGAAGGGGAAGGAAGTAATGAGATAGGGAGAACATAATAAAGAGGGGGAAGAAATTGGTTTTGCTTGGAATGTACATTGTAATTAAATTGGTTTGCAGACGGTTTCTCGCGACCAGCTAGACGAAGCTTTACGAGATCTGCAAGACGAGGGTAAAGTGATAATAGTAAGTCACACTCATCTTCGCCTCTGCTGAATTACCACTGGAGAGTTAATGAAGACTACAAGGATTAGATTTGCTGCAACTAGTGCAAATTCTACCCAAATGTAATTCATGTGTAAGCTAAGGTGTTGCATCAATTAATCCATTTACATTTCTCTAGAATTTAAGACAGTGCCATTGCATTTATAAGGAATTAGATTAAAAAAACTTTTATAAGCTACGGTAACATGCTTCACGCGTACCTGCTATAAATAAACGTTATAAGACAAATAACAGTGGGAATCAATTACTTCATAAAAATAATTGCTGCAAAATAATGTCAGAGGCGGCTTTACCTATGGTGCAGGGTGTGCAGTGCATACGGACGCAGCGGTGTTAGAGGGCGCCAATCGTGGCACTTTCAATGCTAATGCTTTAGGTCCGTGTTATGACGCCGGGCGTTACAACTTAATTCCATATTAGGATTGCACACGGGCGGAACATGGGCTAGAGACGCCTGTGAATACTATTAAATAGCGTAAGTCCCTGCGTTGTAAGACAAAAAATACTGTATTTTTTTAATAAAAAAATTTGAAGTGCATTTTAATTTAAAATAACATCATTTATTTTCAAACTGGACATTTACTTGAAAAAATATTCGTAATTCTGAAAGTCGGTAATTTAAAAAAAGTACGAAATATTGTGTAACATATCTTTATTGTAGTTGATAAAGTCCCTGCGTTGTAAGACAAAAAATACTGTATTTTTTTAATAAAAAAATTTGAAGTGCATTTTAATTTATAATAACATCATTTGTTTTCAAACTTAAATGTCCCACTCCAGTGCAAAGGCCTCCCTTCCGTCTCTTCACTGGCCTATCTGTTTCCAAACCCTGCAGTGGAATTTCAGTTGAGTATACAATGATAACAGTCACTGGCTGCAGGTTTAATTTCTGCTTCGTGATAAGTAAATGGATGGCCTTTTCCGATATTTAATTAATCTAGATCCCTCCGAAGCTTCCCTAGATAAGTGTGATGAAATGTCCATTTCTCTAGAAATAGGAAGATCCTGTGCGGAATGTTTTTTTTAATAGCTAGCAGATAACATATACCCCGCCCACGCGCTTTTTGGTCCACCTTTGATTTTTGGCAACAATCCATGTATGATTTTTGTATTTTATGACAATTTTTAATAATTAAAAATAATGGATGGAATGGATTTTTTTGTTTAGTATTTTAAGTGCGCAACTATGTTCTCGCTGTTTATCACTAGATGGCTCCAGCAGTAAGTGGTGGTTGATTGATACATATATATATATATTCAATAAAGCACAGCCACAATTTCATAATGTTTGTATTAGAGAGTAAAATAATGAAACAATTTGTAATAAATATATTTTATTTACAGTATAATCGCGTATCAAAAAGAGAACGGCAGAATAGTCTTAATGTACATAATAGTGATAAAGCAGTTTTACAAGTTCTTTTTGTAACATTAGAATATAGTTAATGTTGTAAATGCTCCTATTTAATGGTAGTCCAAACGAGTAATATACATAGCGAGTAGTGTAAATATATATATATATATATATATATATATATATATATATATATATATATATATATTCACACACACACGTGTCCCGTACATGGGTGTATACAGAA
Source organism: Baronia brevicornis (assembly GCA_031353405.1). Classification (NCBI taxonomy): domain Eukaryota; kingdom Metazoa; phylum Arthropoda; class Insecta; order Lepidoptera; family Papilionidae; genus Baronia; species Baronia brevicornis. The sequence goes on along the minus strand of JASFAT010003357.1, from coordinate 925,106 downwards.
ATACTTAAAACATAAAAAATTAATTGTGTCATATAAAACAGATTTTTGTTACCCACAAGAACATTTTTAAAATTATTTAGTAAAACTAAGAAATAGCGATGTATAATCAAATAATTTGTATACTTTTTGGGAATTGTGCATTGTTGCTACAATTTCATATTTTTCTGTTCTCGCGAAATTTTAACTAGGTTAACTCTCAATATAAACTAAACGTCAACGTTTTTTCAAGCTTACCCCTGAAAAAAGAGAAGATTATGTGGAGCATTGGTGCAATAGTAATGGATAGCAGTTGTGAAAATAATCCCCGAAAGGGGGAATCCCACCTCTCCGCCACAGTGGTGAGCAGTTCCTCGTATTCTGGGAGGCAGCAGATGCTCTATAGACAGGCGCTCCCCGCCCGTCTTCGTAAACACGACCCGAGCTCAACGAAAAAAATAACCCTAGCACGACAATGGTACAAAATGCAGGAGTGTACCTATCGGAATCAGTCACTTATAGAAACGTGAAAACGATGACATGTGAATCAACGGTTTTGGCGGAAGAAAGCGAATGCTCCGAATGCAACATGCTCGGAATCCGACTCGGATGCTATAATGAAGAAAGGGAAAGTAAAGATAAGCAGAGGCCGCCCGCATACAACGGGACAGTACGTAAGCCTGGCAAAGGCAAAACAGACATTAAGGGTTGCTGAGAGACAGGAAGATGTCATCGTCTCTTTGAAATCGCCGAAGAAGTAACCCAAGCAATAGAAAAGACGAGGCGCACCAAATCTATGTGTCCAACACGCATGTCTTAAATTTTGGACGGTAAGGTTGACGACCAATTAGCCTTGACCCTCAACAAGCAGGTGATGGATTGTGTGGACATTATTAAAACGGTATCCCGCAAATCCAGGCACCTGAGTGGTCCTTTCCAAAAGTCCCTAAACGAGGCAACTCTGGGGAGTACGCTCCATCTCTGACGAAACGGCAAAGCTGCAGGCGGAGAACACTTGTCTGCCAAACAGAGATCAACGCATTACGCACAGTTTGCAAAATTAAGAGCAGAGCTGACACAGACCCGTCCTACCTCACAGATTGGTGGAGGAGTTGGCCAGATAGATGTTGAAGCACTGTCACGATCCATTATAGAGGTCGGATCCATGATAAATGCCAGATTCGAAGGCCTAGAGGAGAAACCACCCAGAACCTTGTCTTCAGTCTTCATTAGCTGCGAATAAGGTACTTGAGCGGAGGACAAAGGCAGTCCGAGTAGAGCCTGTAGCAGCCTCTGTATATGTACATATTTCAGAGGTTTTTTTATTAGAACTGACTATGACCAAGAGAGCAAGAAAATATGTAAGATGCGTTTCTTCACTTTCGCGCCACCATCTTTGGTCGAGATATGGAGCGCTGTCGTCAAAAAAAAGAAAAAAGCAGGAATACAAAAAGCAGACGGGCGCTCCCACGCCTACATCTTCGAAGTCGAAACTATGCGAACAAGCCACGGCAGCGGTCCCTCACTCACTACTCACAGAGGCAAAGAAGCGTGTTGACCTTCAAGGCCTCGGCATTGAAGTGATGCGCTTTAGCAGAGGAGCTTAAGAAAGTCCCGAGTGATGAAGTGATGCGAGTGCAACGGCCCAGGAAACGCGCTGACTTATGTGTCATAGGCCTTGACGATACGATTACCGTGGAGGAGGCTGCTTTAGTCATAGCTAAAGAAGCTTGCTGTATGGCCGATCTTTTTAAGACTGTGCTATCGTTGTGGAAAACAGATCATAAGAAGCGTGACTACCAAGGCAAACTGCACTGCGCTATATGTGCAGATGCCGGAAAGCTCGCAATGCACTCGATTGGTGGGAAGGACTGCCCTGAAGGTGTTATTAGATAGAAAAAAAACGAAAAGTAGGGGAGAATGTTAATGGCACAAACGTCTCACATCCATCCCAACGACGTGCGTAGAATTCCATGGAAATTGCAGGCAAATGACGCTTTCATTTCTGCAATCCAACGTCAACCATTTCCTCAGGACTTTCTAATCCAGAGCATGGCAGAATGGGAGGTAAGAATAGCTGTGGTTGCTGAACTGTACCTTGTTTCTGACCGAAAAGACTGGATAGGGAACCACAAGGATCTGGTAGCCATAGCGATGTCAACTGCAGGCTCCCAACCGTTTGATAAAGACCAGGCAATTTCCCAGGATATCAGTACCGGGGTGAACACTCTGCCCTGGGAAACGGTGAAAGCAGCGCTGCGGTACCACAATGTACAAAGATACTTACGGAGAATCATGGTCATGTGGTGCATCACAAGGTTCGATCATTGGACCGCTCTTGTGGGATGTCGGCTACGTCTGGGTATTGTGCGAAGTCACGTTGCCAGGTATCACCGTGACGTGCAGACGACACGCTCGTGACAGCCCGCGGTGATAAAGGTGCAGTTCGTCCCGCTACTGTGGGCGTTGCTCAGGTAATGCTGAAGATCCGAGCTTTGGGGTTAGAAGTGACTTGAAACAAATTCGAGGCATTCATGGGCCTCCACTTGGAGCAGCATTAATGGTGGATGGAACTTCTATTGCCGTTGGGTCCACTATGAAATATCTAGGACGAAGGCAAATGGAAGTTCGAAAAGCGCGCGGCGCTTGGTTTGCGAGAATGTCGGCAGTTGGAACACTAGGAAGAATTTTAGCGAATCTGGGAGGTCCTGGGACGGCGAGTCGGTGTTTCTATTCAGGCGTGGTGGGTTCGATGGCACTTTATGGAGCGCCGATATGGGTGAAAACACTAAACAATAGAAGCCTTACCCTACAGCGGCGGCCACAGTGAGGTATGGCAATCAGGATGGCCTGAGTCTATCGTTCGGTATCCTGCACTACGGTGTGCAGAAGCAGTTCGGCCTATTTTTGGGTCGATTGCAGGCACAGCACACCTTCCATCTGGTGTAGATACTGCCTGGGAATGGATGCTTCGATGAGTATCTGTGCCGAGTGGTGGGTAGAAAACCAACGCCAACGTGTCATCACTGTGACGTAGATATCCCAGATACAGCACAACACACGTGCGAGGAGGCCTGGCGGGCGGTTGAGACTTTCTGCGGCACAGTGATGACACAGGAAAAAGCGGTGGAGTGGAGACGAGAACAAGTCTCGAACTCGCTTCCACTCCGTCGCAGAAAACACGGCCGGTGGAGTTTGGCCTATGCGGCCCGAATGACACCCTGAGCGGGACTTGCAGTAATGGATCGGGGGGTCTTTTATTTACTAAGATCCCGAGCTGGATAAAGGATTTCCCCTGGGTCAAAAAAAGTATATATTATTAAAATATTATATACATATATCTATTTCTTCACCCGTAATAAATTCTTTGTACATATGAACTATAGCTCTTTAAATTGATCTAATGAAAATAATATAATCTATCTCTATAAATAAATAATATGTATATTTATTAAAGAAATTATTTACATACATTTGAAATAAGGTACGGTACTTAAGTTTGTGTTATTGAAAAGGAATTTGGTTTTTACTCACTTGACTTGTATTCAACAAAAATACATATTATTAATAAATTTTTTTGGAGACTAGCAATATTATAATATTACTAGAATTCTTGTTAACCATCCCAGCTTAGCTTATAATGCGTGAGCTAAAAAAATCATTTCAATGTACAATTATATAATGGAACCTATGACCTTAGATCATAAGTGCAGCTCTAACCAATTGAGCTATTACTGCATCTAATTACCTCAGATCACTGATTACTTGAATTATTTTACGTAGTTTTGTAAATATTTATCCGTAATTGGCTCTGGAAGTTTTCAAAATTTATAATAGTCAGTATTTTGTTATAAATACATCGTATATAAATAGATAAAAATAGGCACAATTTTTAAACAAGGCGATATTTGATTTCTTATTTAATACATCAAAACATATAAGATGTTAGTTCATTATTAGAAATAGTCAATTATGATAGATACTTAAATATCAATTATCAATAAAAATGAAGAAGATAACTTTTTATCAAAATTTGTTCTCTTTTAGTATATGCTGAATATATCTAACATAAGTCGCCATTATTAAAAAAGCATTATAAATTTTAGATTGTTATTATCTTTTAAACATAAATATGCTTAAAACTGTGTCAAAATATGCCAGAGAAACGATGTATGATTTAACATCATTAATAAGGGAATCGGGATAGCGAGCGCTGCCGAACTGTTTTGAATTGCTAAAAACAAATAAATGGTTACCCTGATTAACTGCTAACCCTCGATAGACGGAGATACACTGAAAGAAATCATTGTGCACTAAACACTTGTTATGTTTGGGAGATCGTCAACAAACAGAAGCCGGATTAGTTTCCTCAGTATTCTTGTTATCACCATTGACTTTATTTGCTGTACGAGGGTCATACTCGTCAGCTCGGGTGCACGCTTCGTGAACAAACTTGTTGAATAGTTCTGGCTTGTCCAGGTATACATGGTGTCCAGCTCCATTGATGATCTAAAAATTGATAATCTTTTTTATGACTTATACTGTGCGACTGTAGGAGAGCCACAAAACAATGTCACACTTGACATCATGCTCTCTGTGCCCAGTCATTTGCTCAGCAAATGATCTTATGATCGCAACGGATGATGCGGTGTCAGTGGCCAAGTCCTGGGCTCGCAGCGTCTGATATCCGCTGACTCGAAAAAGAAGAACATGAAAACTTCTTTCTCATGTTAGTCCAAATACATTTGTAAAATTATAATAACTGATTGAATTAATGGCCGGTTTGTGAAGTTGTGAGTTACCTTCTCAATAGCTAAAGTTTCTATAAAGTTATGTGTAAGATAGACGGTGTTTATTTTGTGTTTCTATCAAACGATTCATTATATGTGGAAACGTTTACCAATTTTTGTGTCGCTAGATGGCGCTATTCTTAATGCACATTAGAAATTGTGTTTTATAATTATAGTTTGTCACCTCCTTTTGTTGGGACTCCGGAATTTAACCGCTCACCGTATGAAGCGCGGTAGCTAAGCTACCACCACTCAGACGCCGGTTTTCTACGGGAGTGTGGTACTACTTCCCCGGGCGATCCGGCCCATTCATGCTTCGGACAAATAATATGCCATTCTTGACAAAGTATTCGTCTGCAGTGTGGCTCTACCACTCTGAAATTACGTCCAGCAGTGGGATTTATTTATCGTTAATGTACATTTTTTGGAACAAAGGCATACTTTTATGTCGAGAGGCATTCTCTGCCCGTAACTGATATAGATCAATTTATTGTATAGACCAAGGATGAGCAACGCGCGGCCCGTTAAACATGTTTATGTGGCCCGTCAAGCATTACTAAAATTGAATTTATTTTATCGACTTTCTCCCATCAATATATTGAAATAAAATTAATTATAATAAAATGGTAGTACATACTAAACCGTAACTCGTCACAATTTTTTGTAACGAGTTACTCACTTGTTTATTTTTTTATTCTAATGTTTATTATAAACAAAGTTTTGTAAATTATTAATAAGTGTTACTTTATGTGCGGCCCGCCAAAAAATTTTAAAAATTTAAATTGACCCATTGATTAAAAAGGTTGCTCACCCCTGGTATAAACTACCTATTGAGATAGACCAACTATACTCAAGTTACGGCCCGCCGGGCTTTTATCGTTGACCCATCTGGTGTTACCTTATTTAAAACCATTTTTAATTTCACGTCCATAAGAAATTGAGAGCAAGCTGAATTAAGTAATTCTACATTACACTACCGCGCCGCACTGTGCAATGCTATTTATTTAATATTTTTTTAATTTACAACACAGAGATTGTACCACAGCAACATGTCATTCTAGTACTTTCGTAAATACGACAAATCGATTAACGATGTTTTGCATTGGGTGTTTTTAGTTCCGATCCGATTTAGATCGAGCGAGTGAGATCGCAGGAATCCTCTTCCCTTGGCTTCCATACTTCCATGTGTGTGTTGCTTTGTTTGCTGGTCGTGACTTGTTTTGAATTTATTTACATGATACGACTGTGTCAAAACCTAAGAAGTCATTATCTAATTTTTTTTTGCGGCCCGCGACACCACTACTAACACGTGTTTGTGACTCATATGAAAAAAGGTTGAGTACCACTACGATAGACTATTATTATTTATACAATTTTACTAGTAAAATAGATAGAAATTGATATTTTATGATATGATCACTTATGTTATAATTTAGTCCTTGTCAAACATTACCTGGACATAGGTTTTGGAATTGGGTCTGCTTTCAGTGAGTAGCTGGCTGGTACTGTTGTCCACCCAGGACCGTGAACCGTAAAGCACAGTTATTGGTATAGCTGGATCCAGCTGACCCACTCGATGCACCATTGGATTTTTGGCCCAGCCAAAACCGTGCATTAGAGTGTGGAAGGCACTTTCACCGCTGGAAATAAAACAACAATTTTGTAAGAAAAACTCATTGCCTACTCAAAAAGAGCCAAGCTTGAAATCTTCAAAATACAGTGCAAACTCTGTATAACGACCCTCAAGCCATTGTGCATATTTTGACGTTATAGAGAGTTATCGTTAAATGGAGAGAAGAAAAATCTGTATCAGAAAAAGAAATAGTTTATTTCAGACTAGTGTTAGTAATTACATAAAAACAATTCTTATTTGATCGCTATTGAGTATAATCTGTTATTTTTGTCTGACGTCTTTTGCTGCACTAGTAATTTTGTTGTATTTTTTTGATTATTTTATTCATATCTTGGGATATTGAGGCATCTTGGTGATTTTGGCAACTTACAAAGTACTTTATATAATTAAATTGCTGTCGTTATTGAGAGTGGGTGTAATGCGATATAGAGTGTATCATTGTATGGGAAACAAGTTAAACCAAAAAAAGCCGAGGGATATCGACGCTTTAGGGAGTTTGTCGTTAAATCGAGTGACGTTACATGGAGGTTACACTGTATATATGGCCTTCGTCACATATAACTCTCTTTATTATAACTCATTTTTATCAACAACAAAGAAAAAGTGCCACTGAAGAAGTGTGCACTGTTTTGGTGCTTTACAAAATTGTATGTAAATATTAGAATGTTTAGAGAACGAAAATCCTAAACACAATAACGAAACAACCACAGATAATACAGAGTAAACAAAAGAATATTTTATTAATTCAACAAGTTATATTGTAATTACAAACGAACATGATTTTCTAGCACATACCTTTTTTTATATATTTACTTGTTGTAAAACTATCTCATAGTTTCTTCATTCAAATGATACTTTTTAATCATTATGCTTAGTCAGTTGTGTGGATAGCAATTAACGCCGTCCATAGACAACTGCAACATCAGAAGAAGCACAGCTGCGTTGCCATCCTTTAAGATATAAGTAGGCTTGTAACAGTTCGGAAACACCGCTGGAGGTAGGTGGTTTCATAGGGTGCGTGAAAAAGTTTCTAGAAAAAACGCACCATACTGGATCGTCACTCATCCAGATGGTGGGAGAACGATAACTATTGGAGTAGATGAATTATGAAGTAGTTACCATGAAATACCGCGGAAGGCAGCTTGTTCCATAGGGTGGTAGTGCGTTGAATGAAGTTTGTGATCTCATACATACATACATACATATATATCGTCACGCCTTATTCCCGTAGGGGTAGACAGAGACCACAGATCTCCATCTGTTATGATAGGGAAAAACTTCCCCTATCAATTCTATCAACCTATATCCACATCCGCAACCGATATGATTTTATCTCTACAAACATAAGAAATAAATAAGGTTTCACCTGGGGGTTTGCGAGTTGCACTGATATATATAGTCGGGTATGAGTTGATCGGCATCTGGCAGGAAGGGCGCGAACTTGCGTGAGATGTCGGGGCGCGTTTTGCCCACGAGCCAGCGGCCGGCAGGGCCCGCGGCGCGCACCGCCCATAGCGGGTTAAGCGGCTGTAGCGCAGTGGCGACTGCACGCAGCCACAGCGGCACTTGATGTTTCTCGTATGGGTTCGATGGCTTCTCCGGGAAGCCCCATGGATCCGCCAGAATTAGGTGACGGACTCTATAAATACACAAATCATATATCAAGTCAGTAATATACTGGCATCTCATTTAATTTTACTCATAAGAAATGTTCTTAATAAATCTTTGTCAATCATTGTCAATATTTAATTATTTAGAAAATCCACAGCACTTATAACATTATAAAAAAATATTAACATATCGTACTGCCAATGAAGTATTTACATTATATATACAAGTATCATTTAAATTTAATGAAAATAACAATTGAAGATTAACCTAGAGCAAATGACATTAGTTTCACCTTTGCGATATTATGAGAATAAATGAATGATGTAGTGTGTGTACGTGAGTGTTTGTGAGTATATGTATTTGTATAAACTACATGTAAACGCAGGAGGGCCTTTCACCAGAATTCAACCTGAGAATCGTGGGCGTGGCGACGGGAATTGAACTCAATGATACACTCACTGACAATGGATTATAATTACTAAAGTACATTTCACTTTACTTTAGATATATAGCACTTTAGACACCAATTACTTATTAAATCGAACACTTAGCGGTTCGTCGCAGTCACGGTGCGCTGGCGGCACTTTAATTCGAACTGTGTCGAATATGGCCGCCCTACGTCCATATATACAACGTTCCGCTACAGGGGCGCACAAAGACCACCCACTCTATGTTCTTGACAAAGATAAATCACTCTCGACGCTGATGCGCCGTCATATATAATATTATTTGATATTTTCAATAAGTTTGCGTGCATTATTTTTGAATAATTTAAAGTTCGAGTGAATAATATGATGATATAATATGATATGAATAATAATATGAGTGAATAATATTGTTTCCCTCCAATAACTCTCTCCTTCTCCTCCCATTATTGATACTCTAAAGTAGGCAACGCAGTTGCAGTGACTTTGATATTGCGAATGTTCATGGCAGGAAATGTTTGGATACAATCAGGAGGTCCACTTGCGCGTTTGCAAAATGATTCTATAAAAAAAAGTATAAAATTAAACACCTGTCGGGGTACTTGAGTGCATAGGCAGTTGCAATGTAGCCACCGAGGCTGTGACCCAGTAAGATAATCTGGTTGAGGTTCACTTCTCGTCGCCACTCTTCGACTGACTCCACCCATTGTGCTTCCACTTTCGAGGCATCAGAGGCAAATTTCGGACGCGAGCTGCGACCAAATCCTTTTGACAAAAACTTGGTTATTATTAATTACATACATAGATACGTATCGTCACGCCCGTTTTTCGTAGGGGTAGGCAGAGACCACAGATTCATCCATCCTCTCTATGTGCCCAAACCCTCTAAACATCCTTTTCTCAACTTTTGTCACGACACCTTCTTTTACTTTTATATCTTTATTCCTTTTCTATCATTTAAAGTTACCCCACACACTTCTAAATGTTCTCATTACCGCATTCAGTCTGTTTTCATGATTCTTCTGCCACTTCCACTGCCGTACATCAGAGTCGCAACAAATACTCCCCGATGAACCGCCAGTCGGGCTGTTTTAGACACATTCTGACTTTTCATAAACGAGAACAGGGCTCTATTAACCTGATTACCAGCTTTTGCTTGCCTTTTAATTAATAATTTGAATGTAATTCTTGCGTGGTACTTTTCATAGAAAAAGGCCACGCTATTTCTTCCGTGTGTGTCTTATGAGGTGATTATGGGAACAAATACCAGAAGATGGGCAGTAGTATCTATTATACTTAATTAAAATACATTGCCCGTCAAGTCTAGGGATTATGATGGCATTACCCTTCAATTTTGAGGAAAGTCAATATCGAGCAGTGGACTGTTATGACTGATTTGATGCTCATAATCAATTTATTATCAGTTTCACTTGTGATAAAATTGACAGATAAATTAGTATTTTGGCCGTAACATTAGTAAATTGGCCGTCATTTAATTGTAGATCAAAGCGTTGCCACAATTTTTCTTAATAGACAAATTCATTTCATCTATATGGATGACCTTAAAGATAGTTTACAAGATTACGAGCGTCCAAGACACTTCAGCATATAAGTAAATAAAACAATCCTCTCACAGTTCATCAATTTGTTCACACGTAAAATTTTAATGTAATATAAAGCACATTAACAAGCCTCATGCCTTTAGGACTGGGAGAATGATGTCATGCTGCCACTTTACGCTACGCCGACGATTTAAGGTTCAGCCATATTTAGAGACGACGTGAAGCTGCCCCAGGACGCCTTAAACTGCCGTTTTCCATGAAGCAGTTGCCCCCTGAGTTTCCGCCCGTGTAGAGAGGATTCATCCCCGGAGCAAGCTTCTACACTTTGTAAACGCGGCAGAGTATATATGTCATGCTTTGCTTGCAAGCTCAATGCGTTTATTTTAACAACTCCATTTTACCTCGTATTCAAATAAATCAATGTCAATGCTACGCAATTACCTAATAAATCAATAGCATACACAGGCCGTTTATCCGCGAGTGCGTCGAGGTTGGGGCACCAGAGTGCCAGCCCTGCGCCCATGCCGTGCAGCATCACAAGTGGGATCTTTGAGGTCTCGTCGTTCAGCGATATCGTCCATATCTTGTCACTTACACCCACCACCGACCCAATGTCCACGTAGAACCGTTTGTACGCTGTCTTTACACCTGTGAATACACCACATATTTATTAAAAAATAATACTCATAAACAATATGTGCACAAACAGTATATCTCATTATCATTAGGTTTTAAAAGCTGGAACTTTAATTTATATGAAACTATAATAGTATATTGTGGATTATTATAATTAAACATATCCCATTTATGTTATTTACTTCGATACTTCTGGTATGCAAGAAGTTTTTGGTTAATATTTTATTAAAATTTTCTTTAGAGTTGACATCATTTTCTGAATACCTTTTATGAGTTAAGATGCCATGATGATTTTTGTCATTTTTCGCTTCTGCAATTCCTATGTCGTTCAATCGTATTCAATTGCGCGGCGCTGATTGCTTATCATCAGGCAAAAAAAAATCCATTGACGACATACTTGCTCGTTTGCCTCCCTATCTCAGAAAGAACAAGATATGGAAGAAAATTCTAGTATCAGATCATTGTATTACAAATATAACGTAATCGATCTATTTTAAAACTAGTAATACAATTTTGGACGGCATATTTTTAATAATATAGTTATTTATATAGCACGAATTTATAATGCAATTATACTTTAGTTTAATATCTCTAATAATATGGATCACATTTTATATTAATTATAAAATCATTGTAAATAATTTGCACACACAAAACGGAACTGAAAATACATATCTGTAATGCAAATCATTTACTACCAAGGTTAAATGTAATCTAAAGTCTAAAGTATTGTAGGTTACTGTAGTAGTAATAATTGATATTAGGCCTTATCTATACGCTTCCATTACGTCAATGAAATTTAATGCAATTGAAACCAAGCTGTTTTTGTTATTTTGCCGAAAATATTAAGTCACATGGTGGAGATGACAGTCTAAGTAATAAAAACAATCTGCGACCCCAATCCGTCCATTAGGTTTGGGGTTATGGCATCACTCAAGTTTAATCCTTTAAGCTACAACCACGTGGGAAACTCCTGTTTGGCTAATCGGGTTAAAAATCATTATCACTGGCCTGGCTCACGGTGTATTGTTCAGTATTTAAGTCGCGATTTCTGATGTGCCCCACTAGGAGCAGCATAGGCCATCGTCATAATTATTTCTTAGTATCTAGCTGTATTGCTCTTATAATATCTTTTTATTATTCATTTTTGGACCTGTTATTGTTTTCATTTATATTTAATTGAATGGTAATAAACTTTTTGTGGGCTTTATCTACACCAATTATTATATAAATTTATAATAACTTATCAAATATGTCACAAAAGTAAACCAAATTGCTCCTTACTCATGTATGATTAGAACAACTTCAGACAAATTTGTGAAACAAGGAATGGCTTCTAGTTTCGGAAACCTTGTTATTATATAATTAAATTGTTGCTTAAAAGGTTAAGGGAAGTTAATGCCCAGCAGTGGTCTGACAAAATATATAGATGTATTGATGATTAAGCTGGTATATGTGTTATTCAATTAAAAGTTAAATCTTTGTACATCTATTTATAAACCGATTGGCTCAGTGGCGGGGCCCTCCGCCCGCGGAGTCAATGGTCACGGGTTCGATTCCCGCATCGGAATAAATATTTATATGGATTTATAAATGTTTATTCCGAGTCTGGTAACCCCCCCTCCCAATCCGCATTTCTTTTTCTGCCCCTTCCTTTCTTCTCTGTCCTTCCTTTCCTATCCGCCAATCCACGGTCTGCCGTGCCAATGGATGCGTGGCTAGGGGCGAGCCTAGTCGCAAGCGTGCCGATCGTCCCGGGATCGGGCTCCCCCAGGTACTATAGTGCTTTGCCTCAGCATGCAGGGCTCTGCTGGGGCTGACTTCTATCCTCCCTTGCGGCTCGTGGGATTCACTAAGACGAATTTGTCGAAAATGACGGCGACGTAGTTCGCCACCCGTCACATCCTGATTCTCACGAGGGCGAAAAGCGACCAATGACGAGCCGTTTCGCTGCGATGAATGGCAGCGGATGGAGCTCTGTGGTCTCTGCCAACCCCTGCGGGGGATAGGCGTGAATATATGAAAAAAACAAGAAAAATCTATTTATTGTTACTCTAAAAAATAAATCTGTATCTACATAAGAAAACATTATATTTGTTTGTCTTTTTTTATTCCATAACCTATAGAATTTCAATTTAAAATACTTTTTTTTTCAAGATTTACTTATCAAGATGCTCAAGAAATTTCTAAAAAACTACACACTTACATGATAATATTTTCTTCTCAATGTTCCTTAACATTTCATCCGACTGACGCGTCCAGCTGAACCATCCACCAGTCCAACTAAAATCAAAATAAAATTTATTTAAAAAATTGCTAAAAAATTTTACAATCAATATTTTAATCACAAGAGAGGTATATATAAATATTTATAAAAAAAAATAACTTACAATTCACAATATTTAATTTTGGTTTACATTTTTATATAAGCTTTATATTATATATTTTCATTTTTCAAAATATGTTTCACTTACCATGTCTTTAGTAATAAAATAAATAAACATTTATAAATATTAACTTTCTAAAATAGATAATATACAAACTACATGGCTATAACATATTGTAGATTTTTACCAGTAAACCTAAATTTAGAGACTATCTTTGATATTTTAACCTAATAACAGTAATATAGACATTAAAAAAAACCCGAGACCATCAAGCAAATAGATTGATACAAGCATACATTATCACAAGAAATAAGAAGCAAAAATGGATATGAGCCTTACTTCCACAAAATGGACAACACAATTCCAATCCATGTCCTGCTTACAGTGCTGAAATTCAAAACAACCGTAAGTTGGCATCAAGTGTGAAAATATATAAAAGGTAACAAGAAAGGAAGTATATGACATGCATAAAATATACATAAATATGTATACTTCATCTCATTAAACAGAAACAGATTTTTTGCAAAAGAAATAGGTAAATGAGAAAGCATATCACCTGATAGTAAGCAATTACCACACGAACATGGACATTTACAATAGTAGGGCACTGCAAATGCATTGCCTATGTTAGGGTAATAATATGAATAATGGGAGGGGAATAAGGAAGTAAAGGAAGCTGCAACTTAACTCAGACTTATTGTGTATGGGTGTGGTACTTGACAGTCAAGCCAGCCCTTTAACACATGGCTCTATTAAAGAAAGAACCAGAAATATATTTAATGTAAAAATAACAACAAAAATTTTATAATAAAACAATCTAGATTAGAAATTGCTATAATGTGGAACACATATCATATTCAAAACATGGAAATGTTTCTAAAAAGTTAGTATGTGTGAAATAAAAAGTTGAAAATGTTCGAAATGAAACAATTGATATTTAAAGAATCTTATCAATATTTGTATTTTTTTTTTAAAATGCGATGTCTATATGTATTAGCTGGTAAATCATATTTATATATGCATAATTCCTTTGTAAAAACTGGAGACGTATGAGACATGCCAGAAAATCTAATTTTATGAAAATCGTGTGTCATTAGGTTCATACACAATAAGATTATTTTTGAATAGAACATAACACAGAAAAATAGGAGATAAAAGACAGAGAAAAATTGTGGCATGCAAGGATAAATAAAAACGAAAATCCAAAAAAAAATGTGACTTGCTTGTATAACCCCATGGAAGCTGGGCTACTTTCTATCTGAAATTTGAAGGAATTGCTTTAGGTAAAACTCTAAATAGGAAAATGTTATATCTAAGAAAATCAACAGTTAATTATAACATGTGAAAATTTAAAACACATTGCTTACATAATTTAAATAATACTTAAGTTTTTTACCTAGTTTTAGAATTTCTGAGTATGAAACTCAGAAATATGTATAGCTCAAAAATTAATAACAATCTATTTTTAAGTGCTTTTATTTTCACCTTTAATATAATATTTAGGATAGTGAACCTTTATACAAGAATTTTGACTTTATCAATAAGGAAGATTATATAAATAATTGTAAGAAAAGATAAATGTTTATGAGAAAGGACTACTATAAACTCATAAGCATGGAATAAACAGATAAAACATATATGAATAGAAATAAGAAAACACAAAAAATGAGTAAACATGATAAGTGCAGTAATAAAAAAGCTTTTATTGAAGACTGAATATTACTACCCTAGTAAGCTTTACCTTATAAGGTCAATAATGACTTGATAAATCAGTCATATGACTTGCTATTCCAAATATTGGGTTGTTACATAAGTTTGTTTGTATTTTGGGGAATAGATATTGACACCACGATTTTCATAATGTCAGTTGTAATCAGTGTAGATATTGTCTGTGATGGACAAAAATCCACATTTTACACTGCATGAGATAGCAGATGTCGTGAATGTGTCGCACAGTACCATTCAAAGACACCTCCACGCTGAAGGCTATGTGAATCATGCTGATGTGTGGGTTATGCATGATTTAAATGAGCACCAGCTGATACAACATATGCTTGTTTGCGATCAGCAAATTAAAAAGAACCAGGAAGAACCACTTCTTCAGAATATGATTACTGACGAAAAAAAATATATGCTATATAACAATGTTGTGCTCCTTAGACATCACCAAAGATTAGTCTTCACCTGAAGAAAGTGATGTTGTGTATTTTGTGGGATGTAAAAGATGTAGTCTACCATGAGCTGCTACCAAATATGCTACTTGACAGTCTGAAGACAGCTGTTGCACAAAAACGGCCTGCAATGTTTAATAGACAACAAATATGTTTCCAGCATGACAATGTACAACTACATACATCTGTAACCATCATACAGAAGTTGGTAGGTTTTCATGGTATATTCTACCTAACCCTCGCATCCGACATTGCACCACCCGTTTACCATTTATTCCACTCACTACAAATTTCTTCTTAACGGAAAAAATTAGCATCTTTGGACGACATAAAAATTCAATTTGAGAGATTTTTCAAGAGCAAAGACAAAGCTTTCCTGAGAGATGGCATCATGCAATTGTCTGATTGTTGGGTTCGAGTGATACAAAATAATGGACAATATAGATAATAATAAAGCTTTTATTTTAGAATGTATGTGGCTTTGAATAAATTTTAAAAAACTAAATTAGGTGAAAAGCCAATATAACTGATGAACTGATTTGGATGAATTGCCAAATCCGCTTATATACTCAATGTACCAGACATTAAGTATATAAGTGAAGTATTTGTAGAACGTCTATAAACAGAATTTAAAGTGTAATCAAATTTAATATTATCGCGTGACAAGACAAATTTATACAATAACATGATACTTTTAAATTGTTGTGTAATAATGCGTATAAAATGTTTCGTAAAGAGAAGCAATATTATATAGTAGAAAAGTACCTGGATCTAGTAGTTTCTAAATTCAATTCACTACCCATTTGGCTAAAGTCACAATTTCTTCAAGCATATCACGGAGAAGTAACGTTGTGTTTGAAAAAAAAATATGTAACACGTCTAAAGTTTATTAAAATTTAATTCTAACTATATAAAGAATGAATTAAGCCAAATTACTCATAACACTTTTTCGAAAATTAGTTTCCTCAGAAGTCATCACATTAAATGACAATATGATATGACAAATGATAATAAAACTAGGAATGCTAGTACTACAGTAGTCAAAACATCGATTTTTAACATCGATATAATAATTTTGCATGTTCCAAAACAATAAAACATGTGAAGTATTTACTTACTAGAGTAGAGGTAAGATAAAAAACGTTAGTACACATTACAGGCGCTACTAAAAACAAATATGCAAAGTCTAAAAAATTACATTTATGTGATTGAAAACAGGTATTGCCTATATATCGATATCATTTATATGCATGTTGTTGTTTTATAAATATTGGGTTGTAGGTATGTATAATTGAAAAAAATGCATATAGCAGCACTGTCAAATTGAAATTATTAATTTATTTAAATAGAATTTTATGAAACATGCACAAGATGTAAATTATTCCTTATAAAATATATACTACGGAGCGTACAATTCTTTTTTGTGGCTCAATACTATACATATTTGTACATACACCATAGCCAATATATATTTATATGCATGTTGTTGTTTTATAAATATTGGGTTGTAGGTATGTATAATTGAAAAAAAATGCATATAGTAGCACTGTCAAATTGAAATTATTAATTTATTTAAATAGAATTTTATGAAACATGCACAAGATGTAAATTATTTCTTATAAAATATATACTACGGAGCGTACAATTATTTTTTGTGGCTCAATACTATACATATTTGTACATACACCATAGCCAATATACATATACGCCCTATTTATCAGAAAATAAGATTAATTTAATTTTAAATACAATCACACCAAATGTATTCGGATGTGAAAGCACTATTAGCCAACATATTGTATTAACGTTTTGGATGTTAAGGGTTTACACAATATTGGCTTCTGTTAATATCTTAGCAACTATAAATATAAACATATACATGGAAACAAGAGTTATAAATGCTTTCTTAAGTAAAACCATGACGACAACAACCATCAACATACATCTTTACATCGTTTACATAAAAGATTATTGTCTATAAAATAAATCAAAAATGTCGATGCAGATTTTAACAGCACAGCCAGTGTTTAAATTAGAATTAAATCACAAAGTTACACCAGGTGTTGTTACCATAGCCAAATATGATGGCGCACATCCCTGTCTAACTGCTTCAGCTGGATACGATAAAGTAGGTTTTAGCTTAAGTTTTAGTAATATAATATAAGATGAAGACATTTTTGATTATTGCAAGAAAGAAATATTTTTATTTCAGATTATAATTCATCATCCACATAATGCCATGGTAAGCGGTCGGGCTCAACGATCACATGCACATGGAGAAGTATCCGAGTTGAACCTGAGCCAAGCGGTAATAGCTCTCGCAGCCGGTTCACTCCAGCCTGATTCTACCAGAGATATGTTGCTGATCGGATCTCCAACTCAGATACTCGGTAAGAGAAAATGACGTCAAAAAGATTCAGAACATCATCCGCCTGACGCAATCCACTGCTGCACTCAGGCCTCGTTTAAGTTGCGCCATTTAGACCGATCTTGGGCTGCACGCATCCAGTTTCTATATTTATTTTATTCCTAATTAGTATATCACAGCATGTCAGCCTGTCCAGGCCGGGATTGAACTTATCTTTCGATAATTTGCTGTCTTGATGCTTGTCTTCTGACTTTTCATTGGGATACCAGATTTGAGGCCTTCGCTAAGTCATTGAGGTTGTCTCTAATCTGTATTTAAATGTAGATATCGAACTTTAATTTGTAGACCAGTCCATATCATCGAACTGATCTTTTTCTTGAATCCTGTATTGGTAACTTTAATATAATTTTTCCCGCTATTTTATATTAGTGACAGGAAGAGGATTGATTAGAAAAATAGAAGGCTGTCTCAGCACATGTTTGGATACGTCATTTCAAACCCCAGAACATGTATTAACTTTTTTCAGACAGTTTCTTTTAATTTTACCATTTGCTCTTTTTACTTCTTACCCTGTTGATTTTTAATGTATATTATTTCATTTTATGAAATTGGCCAAAATTACGCTTTTAAGCACGTAACATTGTGTTTCAATTTTCGAATACTTGAATCATCTGAGCCAATATTGACTCTTTGTGTAGATTAGCGTTGTTTACCCTATAGCCATTACAATTTCGTGGGAAGGATTCGTGAACAGAAGGTTCGCGCATGTTGCGGATTGGAAACAACGATGACGACTCGGCAGCGAAAGCTTGGAACCATTGTAATATTGACTAATGTATTATCTAATTTGTTATGAGTAGGGAATAAGTTTAATAGTTGTTTAATGTTTAATTTGAGGAGAGCCTTGTAGGTTTACCTACCAAGATTATATTGTTAAGTAATCTAAGCTTGTACATAAATAATATATATAATTTATTTTTAATTAGGTGTAGGAAATTGATTCCATACATAGATGAATACTTAAATAATTGTGTGTTACGTTATGTTATTATGAGTGCCCAAATTTAAAATCTAAGGCATATATTACAAGAACGTTTTCCCTTTGTCCTGATTATTGAGCCAAGGATTCTGGATTGAACGTAAAAATATCACTGAATTTTCCTCCAATCGTAATGAATATTTTTGCATTAAATCCATTGGCCATCTATAAATAACGTCACAGATTAAATGGGAGGGAGGGGGTTAAAAAAAGTGTGACGTCGAAGAACACGAGGATGAGTCTTAACTTTTGTGGTATACATTTTAAGAGCAAAAACTGTAAACTACATGTTTGAAGACTCCAATATCATGAAATTTAATATATGACAATTTATGGACGGCCCCTAAAGGACAAGTGTCGTTCATCTGTGTTTGCGCATACACTCAAAGAACTTAAAAATATATCCTGCGCAGTTAATGCTTTGAATATTTATTAGAATCGTCGTGGGCGAATCGGCTGCGATATTTTTTTTATAGCAGAGCAGACATACGAGCACGCGGGTTACATGCATTGCCGGTCTTTAAATACACATACATACCACCTTTATTATTTAGAAGACTCCGTACACTTAAAAGAAAATAATAAGAGTAATTTGTTGCACTAATTTGCCATTATGATATATAATTAGGTTAAAGAACAACGAAAAAATAATTTATTTAAATTATTTCTTTAGCTTATGATGTCCACAATAATTCGGACCTATTCTTTAAAGAAGCGCCTGATGGAGTGAATGTTATAGTTATTGGTACCTTTAGTAAATATAACGAGATGATGGCAATAGTTGGTGGCAACAGCTCCGTGCAAGGACTTAACTGGGAAGGGAAAGAGATATTCTGGAACGTAGTTGGTGGGAAAGTACGCTCTATGCTTTCTTTCGACTTCGATAAAGATGGTGAGAATGAGGTAGGTAGGTTATAATATATTTTATTGAATTCCATCTTGTAAATAAATTAAATTTGAATGGAATTTGGTATTTTTGAAACGTTCCTTGGGGATACTCATACACCTTATTAATTACCTGGTGTAATGATATGAATAGAATATGATCCTTTATAGGTCTTAGCGATCCTCAACGATTCTCTTTTATTTTGTTGTCTGCCTCGTTAAGTTAGGTAACAGTTCTTTTACCATTAAATTTTCTCTAGATGCAATTCTTCTAGTGTTTCCTAAGTTTTCTGCTGGATCTCTTCTTTTGCAAGGTCCAATTGTAGATGGTTTTGATAGTTCTGTTGTCATCCATTTTTCCAAGGTCCATCTAAGCTTTTCGACTTGCAGAACCTGACGATCGTTTCTTTATTAATCAGTTTGATCAGTACATGATTTACTTTATTCAATATATAATTCAAATAAATAGAACTTTTATTTTTTAAGGTGAAGAAAAAATATATTACACACATTACATTACACAATATATTATGAAAAAATAGACGCTATGGGCTAAAATTAACGTCTAAATCGTGAAATTATTAGAATAATGTTACGAGCTGGTGTTCATGGATCGGAAAAATGAAATCGGCCACTAGTTTCACTTTTCTTCACTTTACTTCCACTTCTTCTCTTCTACTATTTTCTTCCGTATTAAACTTTTGAACTTCTCTTCGACCCACCTTCGCACCTTTATATAGGCAAAACGATCGAAAGTTCTAGCTTTCCCAAAATTCGAAAAATGTTCCAGTAATGTGTAGTTTTTTCTAGACATCGTCTCTTTTCCGCGCGTAGCTATTTTCTAGTAACTATTCTTGTCACGCATTGACGAACGTCTTGTCAATTTATTTTTAAAAGCTGTAATGGCCTTACTTGACCAGGATTTTGAGATTTCAAAATAATGTTTTAATCGTTTTATAAAAAAAAAAGATTTTTCATATGTGTTACGCAATAATAATATTTTATAGCTCTTGATCGGTTGCGAGGATTGTTATATAAGGGTTCTGAAAAACAATCAGTTTATAATGGAGCTAGCTGAAACAGGCCCCGTGATATGCCTAACCGAAATAACAGAAGCCAGATTTGCATATGCATTAGCAAACGGCACCATTGGGATATACGAGGAAGGTATACGATTATGGAGAGTTAAGGTAAGATATTCCAAATAATATGTATCTATTATAGTTATAAAAGAAATTAAAATAAGGCGCAACAGAAATATTCCAATTCTTATATTTATCTTATATTATTAACAATATTACACATGTAAAACATCGAAACATATGTATAAAAGGTATTGTAGATCTCTGTATAAGTAAAAAAATACCAAAACTAGTACCTAACCAAATTGAATAGTACAAATTTTAATTTTTTTCTATGGGATGGAGGGCAAACAAGCAGGCGTGTCACCTGATGGAAAGCAATCAGCGCCGCCCATAGATATCCGCAGCGCCATAGGCAGTGCGGAAGCGTTGCCGACCTTTAAGGAAAGTGACATTATGGGAGTAGGGGGGGAAAGGGAGGGGGAGGGTGTTGGGCCTCCAGAACTCAGACCGCTCACCGCACGAAGCGCGGTAGCTAAACTACCACTCAGACGCTGGTTTTCTGCGGGAGTGTGGTACTTCCCCGGGCGAGCCAGCCCATTCATGCTACAGACAAATAATATGACATTCTTGACAAAGTATTCGTCTGCAGCGTGGCTCTACCACTTATATATGTCATTTGCATGTGAGCTTCAAGATCTTTATAAATAACGATAGATGCGTTAGACTCATACTATACAGGGGAGGGGAAAAGGAAAGTATTATATTATCATTTTCATACGAAACAATATTTACTGGTTGAGCAGATTAGCCATTGTGAATAGCATTATATTCACATTTGAGACATTGTTTGTTGCAAACGTCAGGTCATTCAAAACTTTTTTTAAGCAAGATTTGTCTATCCTTGTAGTTTCTCTCTCTAAAAAGCATGGAAGAAACGTTTGTCTACTTTAAGTATTTTTATTATCAATAAAAAAATACTGACTTTTTAGTCGAAACAGAACGCAGTTGCTCTACAATGGTCAGGCGAGTCATTAGCATGTGCGTGGGCGAATGGGCGAGTGGACTGGCGCGATGGTAACTCAGGGAGAGTATTACGCCGTATACAGATGCGCGCCGGTACGGCTGCTATGCTTTTAGCCGATTATCGCTCTGTTGGCGCTCCAGATCTCGTCTGCGTATCGGACAGAGGCGAAGGTACCACTCAAAATAAGACTTTTACCCCATTTCACCTTTTTATATAGCATAATTTAAGCATAATAATTTATATAACATAATCCCTGCGGGGGATAGGCGTGAGTGATAGGGATATTGTGGTCTCTGCCTACTCTTACGGGAAACAGGTGTGACGATATGTATGTATGTATTTTCACTGATTTGATTATCTAAATATGATCATAAGATTATCAAGCTCAAGTCATGCAAAGGCAAGGTCTACTCAAAGTACATCACTGGCCACTTGTTGAAAACCACGTGACCAGTATTGGCATTTTGGAACAAAGTTTAAAACATAATAACATGAATACAATTTAAAAAAAAGTAGATTAAGCTATATTAAGTACGTATTGTTTTCAGCATTTCCCAAAATTAGTCAATATCTTTTGTAGTTATTCATAAACAAAAGCTACTTTTTATTTAATTTAGCTTTTATAAAAAAACACAAAAGCAACGACAGTAGTTCCTATTCAATCTCAACGCTTCTTTCTTTACCCGCACGCCTTAGCTTAGTTTATATATAAATTGATAGAGATACATATAAGCTAAAGTGCATTACTGAAAAATTTCATTTGCTATCTTACGCTCTCATTATACTCAATGTATCGCACCTCTTGCCCGCCGTCATTGTGATCATCCACTGTCACATCGAATCGAAATCTTTGAAAAAATTCACCGGTCGAGCTGACCTATTATCGCCATTATTATTTTACCACTATTAAAACTGATATACTTAATTTGGTGTCTTAATTGCGTAAATGATCTAAAACGTATACTAAATATTTGTACTATTTCAATACATAAACTAAATATATTGGTGACAGTTCTGGGCTATCCTCCGTACCACGAAAATAACGGTTTCAATACGAAAACTACGAATTTGCACTCCGAAGAAGATCGGCTAGCGATTACAGAACTTTTGAATAGGAAACAAGCGCTGATGGTAGAGTTGCAGCACTACGAAGCGAATGCTGCGAGTGTGAACTTAGAAGCAGGTGAAAGGCCTTCTACTGCGATGCCAACGAACACTCGTTTGCAAGTAGCTGTCAGCCCCAATGAAGATGAGGTAATATACAGTAACTTCAATGAATCTTAAGCTAAGATTGCGGCATATACACATTTTGTCTATTAACTCTTCTTATCACGCATTAACGGACGTCTTGTCAGTTTATTTTTAAATGGTTGTAATGGCTTCCTTGACCAGGATTTTGAGATTACAAAATAAGTTTTTAATCGTTTTATAAAAAAAAATGATTTTTCGTATATGTGTTACGCAACAATATTATATTCTTTTTCCTACACTTGCTATTGGTTCAAAATGAGTGAGGCGACGCATTTAACGTAGAGGCATTATTACTGTGATATGCAGTATCTCTAACGATTTAAATCTTTTCTCTAAGCTTATATGTTCTTACATATAAGCTTAGAGCCACCAAATATACAAAAAAACAATTGTCGTTCTATACGGGTTCGAATTTGGCGGGACTTTCACGAGAAGACAGGATTTTGTGTGAAATGATCTAGGCCATGTTTATTACAGAAAAGTAAGATATTTTTTTTATAAAAATTGATAAAACCTACAAATTATAAGTGCGGTCAAAATAACAAGGCAGTTTGTTCATTAGTTTCTAGATGCTATGTTTTGTAATTAATTATCCTATTTGAAAACAGATGTCACACAAAAGTACCGAAAGAATCACGAAGACTATATTATTCATAGCTATTTATAACCAATTTATATCGTACATATACATAATTCAGTCAGTAAAATATGTCTACTGATGGTCTTTTCCCAACGAGGGAGGATTATACCACTAAGTTAGGCAGAACGCGGAACTATCTACTGGGACAATCTACAGCTAGCTTTCATATTCGGAAGCTACAAAGGGAATAACAGATATATAAAATTACATGTTTAGTCTCAAATAATAGTAGTAATATGAATATGAAAAAATGTAATTCATATATAATTAAATATGTATGTCATTTGGTGTAGCAAAGTATTGTTGGATGGCTGATCACACAAGTTTGGAGGCAACTCCTTTCTAATTTGCATAGCCATGATATACCGGTGAAAATACTTTCCAGGGTTGTTTAGAACTAGCCATATCGACCAATAACGAGACAGTAGTAAGAGCGGCTCTAGTATTAGCAGAGGGAATATTTGAAACAGGAGAGACATTGGCAAAACATCCACCCGTTGCTCAACTACGCTCCATAATCCATATTCCGTTAATGCCTCCACGAGATAATCCTGTAGATATTCATATCAAGGTAAGTTAAGAAATATAATAGAATAGAAGCATATCTTATTATAAATAATAAATGGAATGAAATTCACAAGATCTAACTTTTCGTATAAGATATTTTAGTTCATAAAAAAACTTTATTTTAAATTAACCTATCTTAAGGTTTATTTCGAGGACGAGAAGCGACGAACGAAGGGCCGTTTCGCTACGAAGAATGTGAGAGGAAGGATGGATGAAAAGATGGATGAGTGTGAAGGAAGCAAGGAAGGTGTGTCGGGATCGTAGCGGATGGAGATCTGTGGTCTCTGCCTAACCCTACAGAGTGTATGTATGTTTTTATGTAATATTTGAGATATTAATAACTTTAAAGAAAGCCTTAGGTGTGTTTTTGATTTGTATTATTGATTGTAAAAGTATTGTTTTTAATAAATATATTTATACAAAGAGAATGAAATCATTTGACCTACAGATGTAAATTAGACTGGAAAATTGACTGCCCAAATTTTTCAGGCCTTAGTTGGGTATGCAGATAGTGAACAATATCATATTTTTGAGTTAACAAAACAACTGCCAAGGTTTGCTATGTATACTTTAGCGTCTCCCAGTTTAATCAGAAATGATATGGACAGCTATGTAACCTTTCACATCACAGAAAGAGTTCAAAGAATTTGTATTTGGATCAATCAGAATTTTATATTAGAGCAAGAAATAGAACTCGATAGTGATGTTACTAAGGAGCTACACTTATGTTTTATATGTCTCCGAGACAAATCTCACTTGTACATAGACTTTGCAGCAGATGGCCATGTAAAATTTACAACCCATGACATAAGGTTGGCAGGTGATCTTGTCCAAAGTCTAGCTATTTATTTAAATCTAACAGATTTGCAGGTAAGTCTTATGCTTTTATTTTTTAAAAATACTGATTAGAGAATGACAACGATTTCAAGACACTTATCTGCATTAAGTTGGTTGCTTACGCTAGATTTTAATTTAAATATAGCTTACAGTGTTAAACTACTGCTGTCATATCTATGACTGCAATCAAATGTTTTAACATTTTCAGTCGGTAGCCCAATTCTCTAAAACGGAAACAAAACTGCGTGAAGAAATGATTAATGCGTCTGAAGTCGGAGAAACGAGGTCGCGACTAGCAGCAGAAACCGCTGAAAAAGCACAGCTTATTACTGCATTATTACCTGCGGCTCAAGATGCAGCCGCCTATGACTTGTTTGTATATCTTATATATTAACATTTAAATATAATTTTCAATCTTATGCAGCGTTCAGCATATCTGGTAAATATTAACTGCGTACAGGTTATAAAATAATACACATTCTGATTCCCTAACTGTTCGAAGCACTACACTGTAGCAAATGTGTAGAAAAGTTATGAAGCAGGAAAATAAGAATTTTTTTTCTCCCAATTAGTTTTAGTTAAAGCGATGTAATTTTGTTTAGCAATTGACTATTAACATTATATTTTGTTCATAACCTCTGCAGGGATGAAATGCTGAACAGGTACAAAGAAGTGATATTGTTAAATGAAGAGTTACTAACTAGTTGTCACTTGCGCCGCGCTACACAGGAACAAGCTGTAAACTCACTAAAAAACTTACATGTTATTTTACGACAGGCGGCTCGATTAAGAGGCAAGCTCATACTTTTCTTACTTCCACTATGTAAACCGATTATGCCTAGAATTTTTCTTTTCTTCCTGTCATATTGACGTCAGTTTACACTCATTTGCCGTAGAATTAGAGTCATCTAGAAGAAAAGGTAACATCACTACCCCACCTCGGCAATTGGGTTGCGTTGTATGTATATTTTTACACAAAAATGTAGCGATTAATTTAAACCAAATTTTTTTATGTTTTAGTTGGAAAATATAGTAAAGCTGTAATCGCTGCGTGCAGGAAGGCCGTACAAGACAACAACGTTGAGGCTCTTATCAAAATTTTACAAGCCGGTGATTGTTAACAAAAAAAGAAATTAGAAATGAAATCTTTATCTCTTTATTATAAATCTTTATTACAAATTAATATTTTATAAGTATGCAGAAAACTAATACTCATTGAAAAAATATAATAAATGAATAGTATTGACTCCATATGAATAAATTAATTTTAACAAATATTATTTTTCATTAATCATTATTATTGTAATTGTATTTTATTAACATAAGAAAAGATCCTTTAATTAATGTCAGTCTAATTGTGGCTGTACATCAACTTCCCATTGAGGACATTTTGATAGGTTACCAACCACGCTCTTTGGTGAAATAGTCCTCTGAACGAGTTTAAGCATATGCCAATACTGTATCACTAATAATGTTTACAGTTGCAATGACGTCACTGGTCACATGTACTGTACGCATATTAAATTGAGAAACGGGACATTATTCATTCACTCGAATGTGCCTTTGACAGTGCCAAAATAGCATGAATTATTTCGCCAATGTCATGTGGAATGGAGATGATACGAAGAAGATTAAACGGTACGGTTGAGACAAGGAATAGAATGGAGAGGACACGTAGGAGATTGATCGGTGCGGTCGAAAAATTAGAAGTAACACCATATCGGTGTCTTAACATGTCAACCTCGCCCGCATGTAATTCTATGCCCTATAACTAAAGAGGTTCTGTCGACAGGCTTTTACTAATGACAGTTTTGAAATTAAGTTTAGCTATAAATAGTAACAAATCATTGAATATTGGGTAGCAATGGTCACAAATCATTGAAGGGTTTCTACTTCATTGCTCTCACCAGTACTTGCTCTACTGCTCGTGAGTCCTGACGTACTTGTGATGCTCTTAGGGCCAATAACGTCATTCCGCACAAAAAGGCCGTTCAGCACATAAAATTAAATTCTCCCTAGTTTACGAAGCGCTAATAGGTGAAGATGACGATTGAAGGGAAAAAATGTGACTATACTCTCCTGTTTATATCCCTTACATCCATAAAATAATTCTCTAGTCTAACCTTACAACAACAAAATTGCATAATCGTCAGAATTGACGCCTCGTCATTAAAATAAAAAATCGAGAGTTGCCCGAGAAAACCCAAAATAAGCAAAGAAAAATACAAATTAAATACTGCGCGAATTTTTAAAACAAACTTATTCTCTAGTCTAATCTTATAACAAAAATAGTATCTATTATTGTCAGAATTAACATCGCGTAATCAAAAAAATAATTAAGCGAAAGTTGTCGCATCATTTGCACAAGAAAAACTTAGATGCAAGAAAGCATGAAAGAATAACTGAAGTTATCTACAAATTGAGTGCTATGCGAATATTGCTAACCAAACATATTTTCTAGTATTATTGTATATATTATTTATAAGAAAAGCAACAATCATCAGAAAATGACAAAGAATATGAAACTAGACGAAAATTATCATTCATTTGCACAATTACAATACAAAAACCAAACAAAGAAAAATGCAGATTGAGCGATTCGCTACTTTTAAACTTTTCTCAGGAATTTCATTAACAAATATTGAAAATCATACTGAAATCTGTTTCGTCGCATAATGTACGTCATCAGTGGCGATGGTTAACAGTAGTCTCGGCTCCGAGTACTTTGGCTCCAGCAACAGCAGTTTGATGGCAGCGAGACGCGAGCATATGGCCAGTGCTTGGGAAGGCGTGGGTGCGCGAACGCTACTAGCTGACCTATAAGGCCGTCCGTCTAACGCCACTATGGCCGCTGCTGTCGCTAAGGCACGGGATAGTGTGGTCTCTTCGGAACCAGTTCTTTCCACCTGAAAACATTCAATATCAAAATAAAGTTAACCATATTTAAACATTTTGTCCCAACTCCACCCTGTTTTGCGCCATCTCACACTGCGCACCATCGTGAAATCTAATTATGGATTATGGATGGATTCAATCCAATTCTTCAAAAAAATTAAAATCCGCACACTCATAATTACGTGTTCCCCCATTCTAAATAACTCCAACACTACATACTCCAAATTAGATCCATTCTATTTGTCTATCAGCGATTTAAAAAAAAATATTTTGGAAGTCAAAAACCATTAATAAACAGATTTTATAAATGAATATCTTATTTTTAATAGTAATCTATCTATATCACACTTGCATATGTCCACAAAAAACACACAATCACATGCATATACGCACGTACATAATTAGCTTAAATTCAATAGCTAACATTACGTTTATTCTTATGAGAGAGCAGTAACTGGCTTGAATGTTACACAACTGTCTTATATTATATAATAATGTATTTTGGAATAAGCTGTTGTTCTCACATGAAATAAATAAATAAACTATTCGATCGAGTCAACGATGGAATATACATCATCAACCGCCTGCGGTAGCCCACTGCTGGACATAGACCTTCCCCAAGATGCGCCACCTAGCCCATCTTCGGCTTCACAAATCCAGTTTTTGCGAGCCGCCTTGCGCAGATCGTCGCACCATCTAGCCGGAGGGCGTCCCACACTACGTTTACCTTAACGCGGTCTCCACTCCAGCACTCGTTTGCTCCAACGATTGTCGGATTTCCGACAAACGTGACCAGCCCATTGCCACTTTAGTTTGCTAATTCGAAAGGCTATGTCGGTGACTTTAGTCCTCTGGCGGATTTGTTCATTCCGAATCATATCTACCAGAGAAACTCCGAGCATAGCTATCTGAGCGAGTCTGGGCTTGTGAAGCAGATGGACTGTCAGTGTCCACGTTTCGGCGCCGTAGGCGAGTACGGGTAGGACGGAATATACAATGTAAATCAATCTTCGTGGAATCAAACTACTCCATGCCCGTTCTCCTGTGAGACGGCGCCTCTCATGTGAAACCTTTGACTCGCCCCTCTTCCCCGGGCGGTGAGCTATTATAATGACCTTTTCAGGGCAATTTCATTAATTTTTAAATGGTTTTTTTTTTCACAGCCCAAATATGTCCCACTGCTGAGCACGGGCCTTTCCATTTCTGGGTGGACGGACGTTAACCCGCCACGTTTGTCCAATGCGGATTGACGGGGTTATCACACTCCGAATAAATATCTGTAGGCCATACTTATATTTATTCCGATGAGGGGATTGAACACACTATGTACGTGGGCGGGGCCCCGCTACTAAGTCAATCGGTTGTCTTAAATGGTTTACGAGAGGCAAAGGAGCATTATATAATACAAGTCAATGACTATGACGTAGATCATTTTTAAAAACATTTAAATGTCTAAACTCGAACATTGGGCACGGTGAACAACAACGTCGTGCTGTTCGAATCGTCGATGACCGGGATCACACCCAATGGCTTGATTCTTTGGCATTACGGAGGTATGTCTCATATTTCAGCATCTTTTATCGTTTTTACCACGAAGAGTGCTCCGAGCAATTATTCGGAATAATTCCTGCTGCTGCATTCCACTGCGTTTTATCACCACCGTCTGGATAGTGGCGATCACGTACGGTGCGTTTTTACTGAAACTTCACACCACGCTATGGAACCAGCTGTCTTCGGCGGTAATTCCGAACCGATACGACATAGAAACAATTAAAAAAAACATGCCTACTCATAAAGGCCGACAACGCAAATGTAATTATTCTGGTGTTGAAGATGTCTATGGGATGTGTTAATTGCTTTCCATCAAGTGATATGCTTGCCCGTCTGCCTCTATATCCCATAAAAAAGGTGGCTTCGGAATGCTCAAGTCAAGTTGACTTGTGATGACGCTACTTGCCTCGGCAGCGACCGCTCTTAGCATTAGCCTCTCAGCAGGGGAACAATTACGTATAGCTCGCACGGCGACCCTAGATGTGGCTTCCTCGAGTGCCTGTTGCACTTCCTTTAGACCGGCTTGGTGCTGCCCTGATATTTCCAACACACGATTGCATAGAGCTAGAGCGCGACGAGCATCCCCGGATGTAGCTGCCATTTTTCTGAAAAAAGAAAAAGAATGAAGGCATGAATGCTTTATTATAGGTAAATAGACGAGTTTAAACTATAACCACTGTCTAAAAAAATTATACAGACAACAATATTTTACTTTTACTTAGTATTTCTATATTTATGTGATGATCATTCACCTCTCAATGGTTGATAGATGAATTTATCCATCTATAAAAAGGGGTGATAATAGGAAAGGGATTCAATATAGTAAAGGGATCAAAGATCTTTTTAAAATACATTTAAAAGCAATAGGATCATCCACCTCTTTAAAACTGCACCATGTTGCTGAAACGGTTTATTGACATATGTCCACGAGACACAGATAATTCACACGTTTGTAATCGTATGAAACAATATTATTTTGTATGAAAAAAAATATAGGACAAAATAATTATTTTTATATTCCTCTGGGAAAATTACTACTAAAATAAGTGGGTAAGTTTTTTTCTTACACTAAAACCATTTAGACTATCTTGGCAAATATACATACACACATATATTGGTTGCATTTCAGCACAAGTGCCATTTTTTCTCTTTTCTTTTATAGCAATTAGTTATAACAAATGTGCCAGTCTTAAGTCAAAATGGTGGTTTTGCTACCAAAACCTTCTATGGGTTTTGCAGTCAACTTAAAAAGTCACGATACACGCATTTATTTCGTATCACTTCACTTATACGCCTTAATCAAACTATCTTTTATAATATGCCACCATAATTAAACGATACAACTGATAATAAGATTATAAAGAAGAAACAAAAACACAAGGTCACTGATGTAAGTTTGCGGGGAAAAGTCTAGTGCTGTTTTAAAGAAAATAATAGTTACATCATAGAGATTTTTCGATGACTTTATTAATGTGGAATATGTCTCACCTTGCAATCAGCTGTATAGCATCAGGTGTCACATTAGCATCACTAAGTCTCATCTCAACAATACGTTGTAATTGTGTATGTGTGTATGGAAGGAAAGTGAGTCTTGTAAGGCCCAGACGGGAGGCCACGCGTGAAGCTAGCGCACGCTCGGGAAGGTCCATTGTATTGGCCACAGCAAGCACAGTTAGCAACGCCGTATTGTGAGTTGCCCAATCCATTATACTATACAGTACATCTTGACGGCGGGTACACAACGCGTCCAACTAAAATTAAAATGATAAAAATTTATTCATATTGCTGTCAGAGTTCGTTTTTTATATTTATGGAAGAGGTAGAAGAATGTGAATGGTGTGGATCACTTGATTGTAAGTAATTAGCATGCCCGGATTGAAGGCGATTGGAGCTATTGGACCCAATCGAGCCCCGCACTTAAACGGGCCTCTTCGCATCACCACCAAAATAAATAAGTTTTTCGAGATTTAAAGCAAATTGCTTTTGACGATAAAGGATAAATTATTCAAATAATTGAATATGTATTTTTTTAAATTGAGTTAGTTCATCAAAAAGTTCAAATTTTTATCGGAAAATCAGAATTTCCAAACTTGTTAATTACTCTCCAAATATATTTAATAATTCCAGTTGGCATTTCTTCTGGACACAGGTCATTTTACAAGCTAAAACTAATTAAAAAACTATTTCAGATCGTTAGATATCTTTTATATCGTTAGATAGTTTTTTAATTAGTTTTAGCTTGCAAAATGATCTATCTCCAGAAGAAACGCCCTTTGCTTACAAAAACAAAATCCTGATACCCACCTCATCAACAACTAATACTGTAGGAATCCTCCGCGGTCCAGAATTTGTAAAGCGTTTCTCTAAAAGTGAGCATGCCTGTTCCCATACTACTGACTTGCCTGTAAAATGTAATAATATGTTTAATTTAATATTATAATATAATTGACGACCGATTGGCTCAGTGACGGGGCCCTCCAGCCGCGGAGTCAATGGTCGCGGGTTCGATTCCCGCATCGGAATAAATATTTATATGGATTTTTAAATGTTTATTCCGAGTCTGGTAACCCCCCCAATCCACATTTCCTTTCCTGCCCCTTCCTTTCTTCTCTAGCCTTTCCCTTCCTTTCCGCCAATCCACGGTCTGCCGTGCCAATGGATGCGTGGCTAGGGGCGAGCCTAGTCGTAAGCGTGCCGATCGTCCCGGGGTCGGGCTCCCCCGGAGACTATGGTGCCTTACCTCAGCATGTAGGGCTCTGCTGGGGCTGACCTCCATCCTCCCTTGCGGCTCGTGGGATTCACTAAAAGACGAATTTAATATACCTAATTTGTCGAAAATGACGGCGACGTGGTTCGCCACCCGTCACGTCCTGATTCTCACGAGGGCGAAAAGCGACCAATGACGAGCCGTTTCGCTGCGATGAATGGCAGCGGATGGAGCTCGTGGTCTCTGCCAACCCCTGCGGGGGATAGGCGTGAATATATATATATATATATATATATATATATATATATATATATATATATATATATATATATATATATATATATATATATATATATATATATATATATATATATATATATATATATATATATATATATATATATATATATATATATAATTAAACTTATATGAATGGACGATCAATTGACTCATTGGCGAGGAGCCGAGAAGGAATGAAATAAACTAAATGGGCAATAAATTGGGCCTTTGGATTCCTGCATTCACCACAATATGCGGAAATGTGGTAACACCGAAAATGTTACCTCTTAACACTTAATTATGTGAGGGTATGGTAATTAAATCGAGCCATCCACCATTAGTGAAAGTAATCTATTCCAAATTTAAGCATCATTTGATATGTTAACACACTTACTTATTACACATTAATTTATAATATGAAATAGTTATATTTTATTGTATGTTATTTTATATTAAATGAAAATAAAACCTGTGAGTTGTTTATATATCTGCACATAAGCCTGCCTCGGTTCTGCTATTCTCATACCATTGACTTCAATCAGTTGAAAGTCAGGCAAGTCTACTTCCTCCTTAAGTATTCTGAGTGCAGAATTGACAGTTGCTGTTTTGCCAGACCCAGGAACCCCAGATATATACATACATCTGTTACCAAAGAAATTTATATACTGGCAGTATTTTTATGTTACTTTCTTTTAAAAATTCTAAACTAAGACAATTCAAATATAAAAAAAATTACTTAAACATAGCAGACGGCTGGAAGTTTCTTGAGGTTTTTAAGAGATTATAGAAGGGCATTAGTATTTATAAAAAGAAATCTGTGTTATGTCTAACTTATTGTTACTTAAACACAACAAAAGTTACCACAGCTTTTGCATGATAAATTGTATATGGCATAGTGTTAACGAAAACAATCTTGGAATCTTGAGAACACTTGTAGTATTTTTGCTGCTTTTTCTCTCTTCAGAGGAATGTAATTATGTAAAGGGGCTGAATTGTTAACATACTGTGTTCAAACTGAAATGTAATTTCCCATGTCAAGGAAAAAAATAATTTGAATTCATTAATTTTCTATATTTATAATAATTTATTTATATAACAATTAATGTTTATTTCCAAATTATAATATAAATAAAGAATGTATAAAACAATGCATCAAACTAGGACAATGAAAAAGAGTGGTTATAGTGTGTAATATAATTACTTACAAATAAAATAAGAACATATTTTTCATAATTCAAACTCACCCACTGATGCCGTCCAATAATTTAGTACGAACAAATGAAAGTATCTGTTTCATTTGGCTTTCTCTTCCCGGAAGAGACTTATTCTCATTTAACAGATCTATAAGAAGAAAAAATAATATAATATGTGCAAATGGGACTTTAACTTTTTTATATGGAATGACATTGTTGTTGACTTTAAGGAATTGTTAGCTTAAATAATATGTGTACTAAAATGTTATGGATAATTACCTTGTCTATTGTCTACATTGTGAGCTCTAGAGTGTAATGAAGGAGTCAGTTCACTTGTTATAATTCTCTTAGTGACACTCCTCTTAGGAGTTTTTGCAATTGATACTCTAGAAGTTTTTGGAGTTTTAGGGGTTCTAGGAGTTTTTGGACTTGGTTGAAATTCATCATCACTGTCATTTTTATTTATTTTACGAACTATATAGCTTGAAGCTCTTTTAACAGGAGATAATTCCTGTTCAGTGTAATTAATGGGATGTTTTGATATTCTCCCTGATCGGGAAATATAAGCTTCATTGTCATTGTCTCTAAAAAGAACTTTATTTGGTGTTTCATTGCTGGGTTTCACCTGTGACAATTTTCTTTTTGGTGTATCAGATGTATTTTGTCTTATTATAAGTGTAGGCAATTCATCATCAGAGTTTTCTTTCAATTCAATAGCCAGTAACTCTTCAATGTCATTTCTATTTAACTTCTTAGGGCTTTTAGATGATTCTATGATGTTAGCTGTAAAATGTGTCATAGGTTTGGATGCAATTTTTTTGGGGGAGTCCTTTTCATTTTTATCTGTTAGAACAGCCCTTTTGAGTAATAATTTAGTACCATCACTTTTACTGACATTCCAATCTTTTGATTCTGATATTATGATTCTATTCATTTTTTTTATCAAACTACTTGGCGTTTTTGGTGTCTTGCTGTTGTTAATATTCTTTTTGGGTGTGGCTAGGAATTGCAAAGCATTCCTCTCTTGTTCAAGCACAGGTTCAATGTGGACTTTTCGTTTGCCGATTGCTATTAACCTATATCGACACATATATTGATATAAAGGACTTTCTTTAATAATGTCTGCAGTATCTTTTGTATGTGTGCTTATTATAGAGCATTTTTTGAAAAATGTCTCTATTGACACATCAGTATCAAATGGACGATGATCTTCTATTACCTGAAATTGTATAATTATTTTTTTGAAAGATATGCCACAACACAATTAATAATACACAAATAAATTATAAATAAACACATATATTGTATTAAGAATTAAAGTGATAGCATATGTATGATCAGCAGATATGTTGATTAGTGAATTGAATTGACATTGAAGTGACATTTATTTTTATAAAATTTAATATAAATATATAGCAGTTGACTAATAAAAGCGTCTTGGTCTAAAAAGAAGATAGAAGATATGGTCAAATTTGACATGATTGATAGATTATATTATTGTGAGGCAGGTTTTTGCATTAACGGAATTAACTTTCTCCTTCGAGTAATAACTTAAAAAGATTTAAGTTAGCCCATTGTAAAATAGTTTATTGTAACATAAAAATTGCATATTATCAACAGTCACAACAGTTCATAGCTGGACATATAATGCTCATATATAACACATTGGTTTTTATAGTTCAGATTGTGTAACAATTCTGAAATACCTCTTTTTCTAAGAACTTGACAGGTTCCATTTTATTAAAGCAACCTTTAGGCAAATCATTTGGTTTGGAATACCATTGCACTTTAGCTCTGTATGGGTCATTTTTGTTGGAAGGGTCTTCATACAATAAAACAATTTTTGCAGCATCACATCCCTCCTCTGTATCTGGTTCTGCTGCATCTGCGTTTGAAATTAGTACGTAATCCCCGATTTCTCCCACAATATCTTTGAATTGAAACTTCCTGAAATTAATGTAACTAATCATTTTATTGATCTATATAGGATAAAAATATTAACATTATGAAAAATATTAATTTGGGAAAACTATTTATAAATTCGAATTTTCTACGTTATAATGACATCATACATACCCGTAGTATTTGAAAGTAGCAGATAAACTTTGTTCTGTGCTTATTTCTTCACTCAACCATGTTACGGCTTTTGATTTTAGATGTCGTCTAGGCATTGTCACTTGTGCTTATTGAGACGTATGGTAAATCAGAATTATACAGTAATATAAATATCGTCACAAATAAGGTTATATCATAAATAGTACCAATACATCTTTAAATTCATCTACACCAATTGTTTTTGTTATTGTCAAAAATTTCGCGGGTCTATTACGTATCAAATACCTTTTTTTAATGGCTTTATGGCTCTGATTTCAAGCTTTTTTGGCCAGTATAGTCAAATACATTTGTTTTTTGTTTTTAACAGTTTTACAGTTCTGGGTTTAAGGTCTTTTGAGCCCCTCTTATAATTTTTTTAATAAAATGATGGCTATTCTACAAAAACATTCTATGGACTTTAGCATCAATCAATTTAAGAAGACACGATACACGAATTTATTTTATATCACTCTACTTATATGTTCCAATGGCATTATAATTTACAATATTCCACTACAATTAAACAACATTAGATTATGAAAATGAAGTTAAGACACTTCACTGATGTACGTTGGCGGGAAAAGTCTAATCAAATACGATTTAAGTATTGCTGCGAACTTTCATTTACCTTTTACTTTAAATTATGACTCACTTAACCATGGATTTTATGTATTTCCAAAAAATGCCATAATGAATTTTCAGTGAAATATAAAATAAAGAATTTTAATTTTAAAATAAAATGACGTAACTAAATAATTTTCACATTTCATTAGCATAACAAAATAATAACTTCCACTTAGATTTTTTTACAATTTTCTTATTCTGGGCCCCTCTTATGTAAAGTTATTAAATTTGTTAGGGTATTCTGAATATTCTAAAATTTAAGCTGTGATAATGATAGAATACTGTTTTTAAAACCTTATGTGAAATTTTAAATTTTATGATTTGTGACTGTCATCAGAGCACTTAATTATATATAATAATATATAATAATTATTTCAAACTTATAAAATTTGCTATAGATTAATTTATAAACATTTGAAAATTATTTTATGTGATTGCTTAAATGACGAAAACAATATACATCAATTTTTATGTTTTAATGAAGCAATATAATGGGTTAACCATATATAAGGTTAAACGATATATACAATAAAAAATAAATAATGAAAAAATATAAGATAGATAATTATATTTTAGTTTTTTTTTACTTATTTAATTTTATGTTTCCTTAATAACAAAGAAAGAAATATCTAATTTAGTAGTTTTGAAGATTTTTGTGAGTATTTTAAGGGTAATTCTTAAAAAAACTAGGTTAAAACCAAAATCTTACAAATCAAGTTCAAATGAAAACATTTATTTCAATCGATTCGATTCGAGTTGGGCTCAAAAGAATTTGAATCCAGACGCGTAAAACTATTAAATAAAATAACTAATTCGAGTTTTAGGTTATCCATCGAATACTATAACAATAGTAATACTGAAAAATGAAATTCAAACATAAAAAGATGCATAATGCCACTTTATCAGAGAAAATAGCTGATGCTCTTACTATTAAGCCTCGGTTGGACATCGAAGACGATCAAGTTTTTAACACGAAACCTAAAACACTTTCACGTGCAGAATTTAGTTCTTCTGATAGCGAAGATGATCCAATCATAAGTGAATTTAAAAAAAGAAATGTTAATTTGTTAAGTGAAATTAGTAAAAAATATGAAGGCCGAGTAGTATCGAGCAAAAATGATAGTAACGATAATGAAAGTGATGATTCTATAGAAGAAATCAGAAAATCAGGCTTTCAAAGTAAAGATCTCAAACACCCCAATCAAGTCAATGATTCTGATAAAAGTAATTCCGATGGCTCTGATTGCGATGATTTTAGTATTGTGAAAACCCAAGAGCAAATTTCTAGTTCAGATGAAGAAAAGTCGGATGAATCTGTTGGGGATGGAGAAGATTCAGAAGAAAGTGAAAAAGATGAGGAAGGCTACGATATCAGTGAAATGCAGGAACCAATGAATGAGAATTTTAAGCATATAAGAAAACAAAATATTTCAGAGGAAGCTAAAAAGGGTGCATGTGTAAGAAATCAATTACTGATTTGGGAAGGACTGTTAGAGATGAGAATACATTTACAAAGATGTATAAACAGCGCTAATAAGATGCCATTTGCAGATACATACACAGAACTAAGGGAGAATAAGAATTTTACTGAAGAATGCAATACAACTATAAATAGTATTACATCAGTATTAGATAAGTGAGTTGTTCAATCATATGTACCACTTTTTTCACAGCTCATATATGTCCTACTGCTGGGCATTTGCAATTGAACCATGATCTATTAAGTTAGCCACTTGGAGATAACAAATACATATTTCATTAAGAAATTTAGTTGTCAAAGGAGCATACATAGTAATATAATGAGCATCTTCATATTTATTGAGTGTAACAATGATAGGTGATTGAAGAAGTAGTGAAATCTTGTAACTGCAACTAAAATATGATACACTCTTATGACAAGAGCAGCGGCATCTACTTGAGTTATAAATCTGTGATTCCCAATTTGCATGCTAAGCTTGGGAATTATGGTAACAGTCCTCATTTGTGAAAATAGCCCATGTCCAGTAGTGAAATTTTATGGCTGTAATAATTGATTACATACTACCTTGTTTAAATGAAACCGTGATATTTATTTTGTTAATTTATTTTTCTTTCAGGTTACTAACTTTACAAAATATGCAATTTAAAAAATTTTCTGAAACAAAATCATTATCAACAATCACACCTGATTCAGGATTAACACAGCAGAAAATAATAGATGAGGGTAGTGATGAGGAAATACCAAGTGACACAGACAATGAAGAAATACCATCAGATTCTGAAGAAGAAGTAGAGGCAGCTGCAAAGAAAGCGAAAGATATTATTAAAGTTAAACCTAAGAAACGTAAACTTGAAGAATATGAAAAGGAAATAGCAGTATCACATAAAGCTTTCAAAGTGTTCAGAAACTCTACAATTCAGAAATGGAATGAGAAAACCCGAATAGCTACTGCAGCTAATATAAAAAATGCCCCGACAAATACAATACTACAACAAATTGATTACATATTATCAGATCATAATAAACTGATTAAGCGCACCCAGTTAAAGCGATCAGAATATGACATAATTGGATACAAAAAGACAGTGTGTGAAGAACATAAGCAAAGTTCAGTAAGACAGGATAGAAAGGAAAATGATGAATATATACCTGAAATTTTTGATGATAGTGATTTCTATCATCAGCTGCTAAGGGAGCTAATTGAATGTAAATCAGCAGATATTTCAGATCCAGTACAATTAAGTCGTCAATGGATTGCGTTGCAGCAAATGAGAAGTAAGATGAAGAGGAAAGTGGATACAAAGGCTACTAAAGGCAGAAAAATAAAATATGTAGTTCACAATCCATTAGTAAATTTTATGGCTCCAGAAAAATCGATTACTTGGAATGAAGAGAGCATTAAAGAGCTATACAGTTCATTGTTCGGAAAAATTTTTGAACACAATAACATTGGATTAAATGTGAATTTAGAAAATATTTAAATAAAAGCAATATATTCACGTAACTTTTCTTACTAAAAAAATCTCAGTTATGATTTAAGGTCATGAATTCATATCTCCCATTTAATTATAAAATATATATAATTTATAGTAGAGCAGGCAAATGAAGATCTGGGTCACCATGGTAAGTGATCACCGTGGCCCATAGACATCCACAGTGGCAGAGGGATCTCAGATGCGTTTAATATACATACATATTATCACACCTGTTTCCCATAGGGGTAGGCAGAGACCACAGATCTCCATCTGCTATGATCTTGGCATACTTTCCTTGCTTCCACCAGACTCATTACTCTCCTCATGCAAGCCCGCCGGTTATGGGTACTCTTGACTTAGCCTTTCTTAAAAACTTCAGCAATTTGGTCAAGGTATACTTTCCGTGGTCTTCCCCTACCGACCCTTCTATCTACATTCGCAACGTAAATTTCTTTTGCCAGTCGTCCAGAAAGCAAAGGAAAGAAGGTGAATGTTAGTAAGACGAAATTGATTGTTTTTGAAAGGGGAGTACGACGCAGTGTGAGGTGCTAATTGCAGTAGAAAAAATTGAGTTAGGGAATGAGTTTATATATTTGATATATTTGAGATGGAAAATGTGAAGGTGACATTACAAGGCGAGTGATAGCTGGTAATCTGGTTAATGCAGCCCTGTACTTAAAACGACCCGACTGGCGGTTCATCAGGGTGTGCGTGTTCCGACTCTGATGTACGGTAGTGAAAGTTGGATTTGGCAGAAGAGTCATGAAAGCAAACTGAATGCGGTGAAAATCAGAGCATTAAGAAGTATGTGTGGTGTAACTTTGAATGATAGAGTAAGAATGGTTGGTTCTAGCTGAAAACCAGCGCCAGGTTTTCCAATAGAAGTGGCCTGGCATATGCAGAGCAAGAACAATTTTATGACACTTGTTAAATTGCATTTTTTATTTTGTTAATTTGTATATTATAATATTATTAGGGTTTTAATTTTAGCTATTGTAAAAAAGGTGTCATGAATAAAGATTTTTCTATTTCTGAATGCCCGGTTTGCTCGCCCTTGTTCGCCGGGGTGTATAGACCTCTATAGTTACCATTCATAATTTACTGTCACAATACGTAAGGTATATAAGATGAGACATACAGGTAATGGGGCGTATTATGAAAAAGATGTGCTATTGAATTTAAATGTTTGATATGTTGGCGAAAGGAAAAACAGTCATCAAATTTTATCTGTAGTGTAAATTAAAAAAATATATATGATGGTAAACTGAAGACTAAACTCAGTGACAACGATGTTTAATTATATGGAGAATAGTGGCAGATTTGCACATTTGACAATAGGCTATTCTATTTATGCCGTCCCTACCCACCTCTACAAATCGATACACTAGTAAACAATCATATAATTTACAGTTTTTTTGTCAACGAAATTTTTACTTTATGATTTTTGTACAACCGTCTCAATCACACCCTCTTTTTCACGTAATTAGCATGATTGTGAACTATGGGATCAATGTATCATCAGTTCGAAGGTTTTTTTCATAATCTAACGATATATTTATTATTACACAAGAAATAGTTTTTTATGTTTATTATATATGGTATTTTATTAGGTATGAGCTAATAAAAGCTCAATCATGCTGCTAATAAGGCGGTGTAAAGTTTGCCTCAATACTACTTACACAATATAATACATTCGGTAATCGTAATTAAATAATTCTTATTGTGCATAAGTATAATTATTAATAACTAATAATAAAAGTTTAAAAAAGTTGTTTAATTACACAATCCGACTGATGATGGCCATAAAATTCGACGACATTATGAAAGTTCAACAATTCCTTATTATTTTTTGATTTCTGTACGACAAAAAATTTGACCCTAAATTCGCTGCTCCTAAAGTCTGCCAACCTAGGCTCCGCTTAGCCTGCTGACAAATCTGCCACTGATGGAGAGTGAGAGATAAACAGAACAAAATGGGACGGAAGCTATTTATGGTATTGAATACGGGATTGGGGTGAACTATTGTAAACAATTTCTAAGACTAAACACGATAGTCTACAGGATACATGGTTTACACAATATGTTCGTCCTCTATTGATTTCAGTTCAAGAAATGTTGTTAAAATTGGAGTTTGTTGATTATAATTAAAAAAAAAACTCTCTTATTCTTAAGATGGCTTACCACGTCCGTATTTACTAATGGTTTACTACGTCAGTATTTACTAACGATTTATTACGTCAGTATTTACTAATGGTTTTACTACGTTAGTATTTACTAACGGTTTACTACGTCAGTATTTACTAACGGTTTACTACGTCAGTGTTTATTAACGGTTTACTACGTTAGTATTTACTAACGATTTACTACGTCAGTATTTATTTAACGAAAAAAGTCCTAAACAGAGATTCGAGATTTTGGATATTGTTTATATTGATGATGACTGCTGAT
Organism: Baronia brevicornis; assembly: GCA_031353405.1. Taxonomy (NCBI): domain Eukaryota; kingdom Metazoa; phylum Arthropoda; class Insecta; order Lepidoptera; family Papilionidae; genus Baronia; species Baronia brevicornis. The sequence continues at coordinate 883,473 of JASFAT010003357.1, read as the reverse complement.
AGCAAAACCTATTAAACTATTACCACAATTGTTCTATTTACTACCTACATTTTCCATATTTTGTTATAATTGTTAATATTTACATTTTTATTCTAGATAGATTTATTTATTTCGCTCTACGGCAACACACAAGAATATACATTAAATTATCATAAAATAAAAAGTACATACAGATGGCTCAGTTAAAACCTCCGCAATGAGCAGAGAAACTAATTTTCTACCTCCGCCCGACCCTCACGGAGATGCACTGCAGCGCAACTTGAGAAACACGTGTCATATATATATATATATATATATATATATATATATATATATATATATATATATATATATATATATATATATATATATATATATATATATATATATATATATATATATATATATATATATATATATCTCTATGTATTATAGAGTCGATCACAGACTCGTGTCTGTGATCGACTCTATAATACATAATGCAACAAAAACAATACGTGACTATACAAATACTGCTGAAATCTGACTTTTGTAACATGTTTATTTATTAATATAGCCTTATACTTTTCTTTAAACATTAAGCCGTTTTCAAGACACCTAGAAATTTATATGCGGTAGGTGATATGAAATAAATACGTACACATACATATCGTCACGCCGTTTCCCGTACGGGTAGGCAGGGACCACAGATCTCCATCTGCTACGATGTCGGTATACTTTCCTTGTTTTCTCCACAGTCATGACTTTCTTGATGCAATCTCGTCGGTAAAGGGTACTCTTGACCTGGCCTTTTTACAAACTTCGGTAATTTGGTCAAGGTATGTTTTCCTTGGTCTTCCCCTACCGACCATCCACATCCGCAGCGTAAATTTCTTTTGCCAGTCGTCTTTCATCCATCATCTCTATGTGCCCAAACCATCTATGCATCCTTTTCTAAACTTTTGTTACGACATTTCTCTCTTATATCTTCATTCCTTATTTTATCATTTAAAGTTGCCCCACACATACGTCTTAATGTTCTCATTTCCACCGCATTCAGTCTGCTTTCATGACTCTTCTGCCCAATCCAACTTTTACTACTGTACATCAGAGTCTGAACAAGCACCTCCTGATGAACCGTCAGTCAGGCCGTTTCAGACTCATTCTGACTTTTATGGAAATTTTATTATGAAATAAATAATAATTAATACTGTATTACTACTGGTTTTCATTTATAGCTCAATGTCGAGGTAAATAGTTATATTATGAATGTTTCATGAATGGACTTCCGTGAATGTTGTTACATAAGATGACGATCCAAACATATCGGCACGCTACCTACCCGTGAGGTGCGGTAACTTCATGTCGTAGTTTATACTATATACTAGGACTACTGACGGAATGCCTATATATTATATATGTAATTATGTATATGTTTTTTCTTTTATCTGCCAACAAAACTGGAACGGCTTTATCGGTATTATCTATGCTCTATATTTTTTCACTAATTATATTACTAATTTATAATTTTTAATTAATATTTGTATTTTAATGGTACCTACCCACTTACTTTATTATTTAAACTCTATGATTTGCAGCCAAGCAGTTCGTATCCATAATGCTGCGTTACGTTACCTTGCTCAGATCAATATACATATGTATGCATAGTCCGGACCTACTCTCCCCGATACAAACGTCCCGTTTACTCTTCCGCTTGCTACAGCACCTTGCCCAGCATGCCTTTATTAATAACCATGTGACCTTTATATCATCATAATCATCTTCAATCTACGGCAAACGTCTGCTCTCTCAATGCGCCACCTAATCCGTTCTTTGACTACACGCATTTGTTCTCTGCCAGCCGCCCTGCCGTTTCATATAGCCGGGGGGGCGTCCCACACTATGTTTGTCGATTCCCAGATGTGTCCAGCCTTTTTTTTATATCTTACTTGTTCATTTTTTTAAAAAGTAAATCGTTGGGCTCAAGAATTAGAGAAGACTTCGGGTTAAAAATTTCTGGCATCAAAGAGCCTATATCACGGGCTTGATCCCCACATCAGGACAAATATATGTATGGCCTACAGATATTTATTTCTAGTTTGGTTACTTTTCATTTTTCCCAGAAATTGGGAAGCCCGTGGCAAGTATAGTATATATGGAATGTAAAAAAAATATTGTAATACATTTTGGCCAAAATAGAATCATACAGCATATAAAACTTATCTATAATCGTACATACGTAAAATTTGCATGTGTGTGCGAGTGTATGTTGAAATTAATCAAAATTGAAATTAATTTATAAAATACAAATTTATTTTTCGAATCTGTCTGTAATTTGTGTGTAACTTGTGTCTTGAGACACTTCATTAAATTATTCCAATAATCGTATTAAAAAAAAAAATCATTAATTTAGGAAAAGAGGACTCGAACGGGACAGTTGCCTTTTGGTTTGTGCACTCACTTAGGGCATTAAAATATAGTATATCCTGCGCAATTGATATTTATGGGAGAGATTTGAGATATGGAATGGCCCAAGTTGGCAAGGGTAACGTGTTATTTTTGTAACAAAATCTTTTTATATTAAAATATCAGTTGAAAGTATAAGGTTAATACTATTTACCCTGCGACATCCGCGACGTGATTATCTACGACGACCTCGGACAAGCACTTGGGTTATCGCCCACACATTAAACAACGCATTTCCAACTATCAGCCAATAAAAGCGACACTAGGTTCTGATTTTCGGCAACTTTATTACGAATGGGCAATTAATTAAAAGATGGAGTCGCAAAAACATATACTTATTTATTTTTACCGTATGCAATTATAAACAGTGTGCTTCTCATTTTAGCGTGCGATATTGAATGATAAAAAAATAATCTGGTAATCGAAAACCAATATGAAAATTAAACATATCGAACCTATATTGAAATTAAGTATTAAATGCTTTCTATTCGGAATTACTTCATTAAATGTGGAAAAATTAATGAGTGGATTTGTTAAGTGTACCCGTCCATTGATGCATTACCTGTACTTTGGTCATTCCACGATCAATCATCATCAAGACAAAGATCAAGTTCGTGATCAAATATCTTAAACTCAATGATATTATATAAACTCCTTTGCAAAAAAAAAACCGTGCACCTTACAGTCATCTGCTTTTAAATGGATAATATTAATACGTTTAGCATGTCGTTAGCTTAGAAGACTATAAATTTCTTTTTTAGAATTTTTTTAACACTTAAATCCTAAAATTTATGATTTAGTCATTGTAAAGAGAAAACCGAGTAGAAATGGACATTGTTATGGGTATAGTGAATTTAGGGCTACGAGTATTTGTATGGTACTTTAAAAGAAATTTCTAGTCATCTAAGCTAATGAAGGACATTAAAAATATTTATATTATCCATAGAAAATCTAATACCTGTAAAGTGCCCTTTATTTGTAAAGGAGTATATACGGTAAATAAAGTATATTAAATTATAAATACTCCTATGTATAATTTAATATACTATATTCACTTAAAAACACAATTATTCCATGTACCTATGATGAAAACGTATTATTCACAGTATCAAAAGAAGAAGTAAGAAAAGCTATTTTAAATTACATTTAAAAGATGAGAAAAGCAGTTTTTATATTGCTGGGAAACATAACAAATTCAATACACAGGAAAAGATGCGAAATATACACACGCACACACACATGTAAATTTAACGTATGTATGATAATTTGTTTAATATTATATTAATTTTTATATGCCCTGTGTTTCTATTTTGGCCAAAATGTATTACAATATTTTTTTTACATTCCATATATATCATATCTACTTGCCACGGGCTTCCCAATTTCTGGGAAAAATGAAAAGTAACCAAACTAGGAATAAATATCTGTAGGCCATACATATATTTGTCCCGATGTGGGGATCAAACCCGTGACCATTGATTTCGATAGCGCCAGTCCTGCCACTGTGCCAATTGTTTGTCGACAAAAAATTGTTAACATTTAATTTATTAGAAAAACCATTAGATTACTAACTTTATAAATAAATAATATCATTTTATATTCTTTTAATATAATTAAGTTTAAAATATTTTAAATCCGATCTCCATTCTTCATTGTTTTCAGAAAATAATATCGTTAGTTCAACGAATATTTTAATTATATGCTAGTCATGTTCTTGCATTAATGGAGGCTGTGCAATATCAATCGCACTTTGTTTACTGTTAAACGATATACAAACAACTTTTAAGCTTTCATAAATTATCACAGAACTTTCTACAAATAAGCAGATGCGCTTTTTTAATAAATTTAAATACAACTCTGCTAAAAGAAATTATTGAAAACCTTAAACATACAAAACATCTATCGTCAACAGCCTGCGGCAGTCCACTGCTGGACATAGGCCTCCCCCAAGAAGCGCCACCTAGCCAGATCTTCGGTTTTACCATCCGGTTTCTGCCAGCCGCCCTGCACAGATCGTCGCACCATCTAACCGTGGGGTCCCACACTACGTTTACCGAGACGCGGTTTCCACTCCAGCACTTGTCTGTTTCAATCTTTGTCGGATCTCCGACAAACGTGACCAGCCTATTGCTACTTTAGTTTGCTAATTCGAAAGGTAATCGGTGACTTTAGTTCATTGGCGTAAATAATAAAGTATCTATAATTAAGAAAAAATTTTCATAGCCCATATACATAGATGCATCGAACCCACGACCATTGACTCTGAAACTTATAGTTCTTCTACTAATAGTAAAATTATTTTATGAAACAAAGTGTTCACGATAATAAATGACACTTAGTGTATACTAAAGTTACGTAGTCTCTCAAATCGAAATAACTTTAAATTCTCAGCGTTATCTGTTTCAAATTTTATTTATTCCGCTGGTTCAATGACCAAAAGTGGGTTTCGTCTCCGATAAGAGCACTTGCTTTAAGCTACGGTCCTGTGTGGTTTCTAGCCAGTTCTCTTCCGGCGAAGGAACCTGGGACATGACCTCCAGCTCTTAAAGTAGGCGTAGCGCAATATTAAAATGACTACTACCCAGAAGTCAGTTTTGGTTTTGAGTTTGATCGATAGTAGACATATTAAAATGATAAAGAGCCGAATATCGCAGTGAATTAACGGTATTTTATGGCCTCGAACACGCTAAAGGCACTTCAATGTATATCATGCGTTACTATGTTTAATCTAATATCGATGTGGGTATTTTCCATAAATTAGTCCTATGACAATGCATTTAACCGATATCAATATGAAAAATTATGATTGTGAATAAGTTATATAAATGTAATTTTTTGTCACAATCCATATACATATGTACGTCCCACTGTTGGGTACGGGACTCCCCATTTCTGAAAGAATACACATCCCATTTGTCGGAGAACCGACAATCAATCGAGTAGAAATCATATTTTAGCAAACGTAGTCTGGAATGCTAAAGTTAGATAAAGTGAAGATCTACGCAGGGTGATCGGCAGACTGGATGCGTGTAGGTGAAAATCGGGTGAGATAACGCATCTTGAAAGAGACCTATGTCTAGCTGTGGTAGCATCAATTATCTACATATTTATGTTTGTAAGTTAATTTAAGCACATACCATTGCGCGGCCGGAGGGGTGTGACATTTGACATAGTTAAAATTTATATTGAGGAGTGCAGAAACATAAAATTAAAAAAAAGGATTAACTACGATCGAATTTCGACCACTGAGCGACCACCAGTTATCAAGAAAACGGTTTACAATTCAAGGTAATAAAGTTATTTAGAAGTAAATGTGAAAGTGCATCATTGAGCGTGGTAACTAGAGTTGCAGCCACCTCGGCCGCTACCATCATTAAACTGTGTTTACGAGCCGACGGCCGAGTGCGACAATTGATGACAACGGGGAGTCTTGGGGGACATGCAGTCCCCATGGTTGTAAGTTACAAGCTGAACGGACAACAAATATATTTTAAAACATAACAAAAAAAAAATAGATTACAAAATTGAAATTTTATAAGATTTGCATAGTTTATTATTTTAATTTGAGAGATTTATGGGATTATTTTTTATGGGACAAGAAAGCATCGACAACATGATAAGCATTACAGAAGTGCTTATTTTTGAGAAATATAATAGGCTGTTTTTTGAAGGTTTCAATACCGTATCGGTTCTGAAATACCGCTAACGCTGTTATACAGAAGTAGTGAATAGAAAGAAGTTACGTAACAACGCGGCCTACTGCATGGCTCCTTACGCTGGATGAAACTTCTCTTTGTGACAATTTGTGTGGTAGTCGGCCAAAGGAATTATTCCAAACATTTAAATTCATTTGTATATTATTATTTTTGTCAGCCGTGTAATTTTAATGTATGTATGATAAATATGACGATGTTTTGATTAGCGTATCTGGCGTACTAGTTATAGGTTTTGCCGTACGTATGGGCTTCTACACCTAGCCGCATGTGAACTGTGCAGATACATGCCCTTCAATGCAACACTTCACTACATGAGAATCAGCTTTCAAACGTTGTTGCATAAGAAATGGTTTCTACGGTTGTTGCATGCCAAACTTCCTTCAGTAGTATTTCTGGACCGATACAAAGTTTCGACATACAAAAACGAACGAAGACCTTTCACGAAGGAATTGCACATGGATCGCCGTTACCGTGGACGCTGACAGTCCGTCTGCTTCATAAGCTCAAAGTTGCTCAGAGAGCTATGGAAAGAGCTATGCTTGGAGTTTCTCTGGTAGATATGATTCGGAATGAACAAAAGCGCCAGAGAACTAAAGTCACCGACATAGCCTTTCGAATTAGCAAACTAAAGTGGCAACGGTGGAGTGGAGACCGCGTCTCGGTAAACGTAGTGTGAGACGCCCCCCGACTAGATGGTGCAACAATCTGTGCAGGGCGGCTGGCAGAAACTGGATGCGTGTAGCCGAAGATCGGGCTGGGTGGCACTCCATTGGGTAGGCCTATATCCAGCAGTGGACTGCCGCAGGCTGTTGATGATGATAATGATATTATTCGCTCTTATACAGGGATGGTTTATAAATAAAAAAATAAAGAGAACAAATTCAAAATTGTCAATTTTGTATGCGAATATAAAAATTTATTTTTTTATATTCCCATATAAATTTAGATGATCTGAGGAATATCTAAAGTTACCAGATGTATTTAGTTTTTGGTAATCCTCCGCTTGTACTTATGTATTATGCCTCATCAACTCGTAAGTAGGAGATAACATCTGGGCGGGCCGCCCGTGCTCGCGACCACCAGTAGCTAACGCGCGCGCGACTCATACAAACGCCTACACCTGACCCTTCAGCGCATCCCTTGTGACGTCTCCACTGATCTCCGATCTGATTACTAATATTCATTGAAACAGTGTAAATTCTTGTGCAGTTTAAGTGCTCCTTTTGTAATGAGGACCGTATTTTAGTATTTGGATACGAAAACTTTTTGGGTAAGTTTTTTATCGATATATTTTTTTAATTATTTCTACTTTTGAGTATTACTTAATACTAGTGTTTTATCTGTAATTAAATCACTTTTACTTGTATCGTAAGTTAAATGAAGGCATAAGAGTTTAATTTTTAGTATGATGGAAAAAGTTAAATATATACTCGTACATTTTTTTTAATTTATAAAATTATTTTTATGCTTTTTACATATTTTATTAACAAAAATATTCCAAAGGTATAAAAATTTACTTCAAACTAAGTCGACATTAAATAATTTATAGCTAGCCGTAAGTAAAGGCTAGTTTTCAAGTACTCCGACGGGTTAAAAAATACTTTTTCCATGCAAATTAGAATGGGATATAATATAGTGTAAATTGAATTTTTATTTCATAATATAAGACATGGAACTATACTATGAAGAAAGTTGCACATTTTCGACCTCGACCGAATCTAACTTTGATGTTCGACCTATCTAAATTTTGTGCCTATCGACGGAACTTATGGGTCATATTACCCGTGTCCTATTACTTCAATAATGATTATTGATTTCATTCATTTCTTTGCATATTTTATAAGAGGTATGCAAACAAGCAAGCGGACAAAATCACCTGATGATAATTAAACGAATACAAAATTAATTACCACCGAACGAATAAATAGGTGCTTTGGTACTATAACGTGCCAGCCATGCTGATTACGGCGACACACTGGAACTTTAGGGGGTTTTTATCTTCGATTTAATTGAAATCCTTCCAAGTCAAACTAATTTATTTTTCTATTCATTCTATATTTATATAATATCTTATTCATACTTTATTCACACTTTTTACTTTACATTTTATATCTCAATATATATTATTTCAATTTCTTATGCCGGACGGGTGATATTTTTATCGAAAGACGTCAGTTGAACTAATCTTTTTGTTTTTATAATACAATTTATTTCTTTGAATTTTATTTTAAATTTCAAAATTACGAATTTAAAAAGAAGTAATGGAATATAAAAGGTTTTAATATATTAGTGATACATTTATTAATGTATCACACACAGTGTAGTACACACAGTACCTTGCAACTAGGATATATGTATTTATTTATGTATGTACAACGTTGGCTCAAAGTGGATTGGCGGAGAGGAAGGAAAAGGATAGAGAAGAAAGGAAAAGGCAGGAAAGGAAATGCGGATTGGCGGGGGGGGGGGGTTACCAGACTCGGAATAAATATTTATAAATCCATACATATATTTATTCTGATGCGGGAATCGAACCCGCGACCATTGACTCCGCGGGCGGAGGGCCCCGCCACTGAGCCAATCGGTCCTCCATCGCCAATCGTAGAGATTTCTATTTTCCATATTTCTCATTCCATTTCATAGTACTTCCTTGCTAGTTTGCTTGAAGGGAAACAACAAGCGTTGCGAAGGAAATAACTTTTAATAATTGTTATGTATGAAAATTACCAATATTATACAACTCTAAAAAACAAACTATTTGAGTGTTGGATTTGAGAGGTATATTTTTCCGACAACATTTTTGTAAGTAATATTTAAGTCATTTTTCCTGAGATTGAGGAGCCATTTCGCATCTCTCAGGATGTTTTATCGCTTTTATCATGAGGGCACTCCTAAAAATTGTTTGGATTTCTATTTGCCACTGAATTCCACTATTGCACATTCCGCTACTAAGAAAAGCTGTATCCACACCATCTGGAGAAGAGACGATCTAGTGCAGTGCCAGAAGTAGTAGTCTCAAAATCGGCAATGCTTTTGTAACGCAGATATCTATAGGCGGTGTTGATTACTTTGAATCAAGCGACACGCTCATTTGTTCGCCTTCTTGTCTCACAAAAATATAATATATTTCTGAAATAATACCACGCAAAAACATTATTTTCTTTTCCTAGACATATTAAATATTGTGATTGATATCATAAATAAATAACACATTAAATCTTTTCATTTAAATTTTTATTTTTGAGAGAAAACTATGATCATTATTTTTATTAAATGAAAATAATATAATGTAAGAAATCTATAATTCTAATCTAATTTTATACGAGGTGAAGCTTAAAACTTAAATTTGAATTATAGCTCTAAAGTAAACAAATTTAGTACGTTAAAAGGAGTTATGAAACTATTGATTGCTAAATCAATCTGTTTTATATAAACATAAAATACATTTTAAGTTAACTAGGTTTTAGGAAAAAGGAAACTCAGATGCTACAAAGTCTAAGAAGTTTTAATGTAAAGATATTTTTGATGTAGCTTTATTTATTACATTTTGCATTACGATCTTGTATTTTCTTTGGACCTGATTTAAATTTTCCTTTCATTACATTTGTAAATACATATTAAAGGATTGTTTCTCAAATATTCAGCGGAATAATAATAATTTGCAACACCTTTTCCTTTACCTTTCAACTAATACTGCTAGCAACAGCACAGATAGATCAACATTGAAAACCTTTTTATCTCTATAATTAAAGGATTCCCGTGAGATAGGGCTGCAAAATTTGTTTATATTATACAGAAGGGTTTGAAAGTCATTCGCATCTATAAATGGCAGACGTCTTTTCACATTTATCTATGTAAATTATCTGTAGGTATTCTATAACTTGTTTCTGTTCATTATGGATCGACTTATATTTTTTCGCCCCAGTAGTTCGCCACTGCAATTACAGAATTGCGTTGGACAGGATGATATGAGATGATACTACAGGTCAAAGCAGTTATACCTCATATTTTATTTATTTTCTTTTGTAAAATTTTGTATAGTCTCTCCTTATATCATACATTGTGACAAAAACTGTCTGCAGCAATACAGGCAGTTGCCCTTGTTGAGGAGTTGGTAAAGAAAAATAATAAACCTAAATAATTAAAGTAAATGATAAATAGATTATTATTATTCGTGTCATTAAAAATATTCTCGTCTGGCGCAGAGGAAAAGATACTAGAGGGAAACCCCTGGCTGAGGATTCCGAGCGGCTGACATTTAGGCCAACACACAAAGAAATGGCAACCGGCAAATAATACAGGTATTATGGAGAAGATCAGCATTTTGCATTTGAGATTAGAGTGATTAGTTACGGATCCTCAACTGCATCAGGTGTTTGACGAGGAGAATCGGGATAAGAATGTTGGCAGATACAACTAGCACGCCAATTGGATAAACCATCCCAAATGCAATCACCTCGTGTTTCAGGTCCAGATACTTTTTTTTGTTTGGCCCCTGATATTCGAAGATCCTCGTCATATGGACTAGTAATGTCCATCAAAAATATTTTTTACCCGATCTACCACAACGATACAACAAGAATAGTTATACCAGTCTCTATTAGGATCGGTCCCAATAGATCCTCGTATTACTATTATTATTATTCTGTATATTAGAGGGTAACTTCATTTAAACATACATGATAACAAAGTTCTTAAACGATGTTCGGTAATGAACTCCCATATTGACTTTTAGGTGGGTAATGGCACGAATTTATTAAATTTGATAGGACTGGGTAAATCGGGCGAGTGGCACTTCAAACGCTTTTCACTTTACTCAGCCGGCTGTATCGCAAACATAGAGATGTTAGGGATATGAGATTTCACTCGTATGTAATAGGGTTACATATATCGGAAATGTATTACCGGTTACGAATAAATTATATATTCAATTTTATTTCTACATAAAAAACAGAACAAAATTAAAAAAAGGTTAAATGGAAGAACTGTGTGGTTTTTGGGATAAAATTGGGGGCACTTTATTTGTAACCATATGTGACTGGGGTGACTATGAGAGCAAATACCAGAAGACAATAGAAGAACAGCAGCGTCTACAAGAGTAACAACAACCGGTCTGTGGATCCCCTTGTAATCTACTTGTAAGCGTGGAAATTACGACAATACACCTCATTTTTGAATAAGGCCACTGTTCAGCAGTGAAATATGAATGTGGAATTTAACTTAAAAACTAGCTAACTTTGCTGCCGCAACGACCCAGAATGGATCTTGGCCTCCGGACAGATCTTACGCCACCGTGCCCTGTCCTGCGCCAGCGGATGAGGAATTTAGTGTTATAAATTAAACATGACAATGGAGAGCTAATATTTTATTATAAAAATAACATCATCAGTGCTATAGAACTTACAAAAACATAGTGGTGGTGCGTATAAGTTACAACCTGTCCAATCATGCATTATATTCGAGAATAATTGCCTAATTTTTTATCTACAATCCACAGTGTTATGTCGGACCGGATTAGACAGGGTCCGGATTACTGCGGGTCCATTGTGTTACGTTAATGCGAGAAAATATGCCTTATCATCCTGCCATAATCAGCTGCATAATGCACCTAACCCGGACTCCACTCTCTAAGATTAAACATCCAGTCGTAATCTATTAAGACTAGTATTTATATTGCTCGTCTATTTTAAACTTATCAAATTTAAGGTGTCTAAACTGAGCGCTAAAACAGATGGGAAAAATGGAATTTCAAATCATAAAGTACCCCAGATGTTGGGGACACCCATAAATCCCAAAAATACTAAAGTATAAAAATCAGGTACTACTTTACTTTTGTTACAGGCATAATTTTACTAAAATAATAAATATAAAAATGTATTTAATAATTTGAAGAAATGCTTTATACAATATTCTATGTTGGGGTGTGAGTGCCATAACACTAATTAATTATATAGGTATCCAATCAAAGTTGGAACCAATAAATCTTTGTTAAGCCACCAATTTTTATCTCCTTGGAATCGAATATGAAGTTCTTCGGCATTAAAAGCAGTGACATGTAGTCTACGTGAAAATATTTGGATCACCAACGTGTATCTGTCAAGATATTTGATTGCTATATATAATTGGGCAAATATCAAAAAGTAACATGGATATAATGGTATTATATTAAATCATTAGATCGCATCACAGATCACAGATCGGCTTGACATAAATTAATATTTGCACATAAACAAATGTTTATATCCCTTAAGGAAACCTTATTAACAGTATAGGGCGGAAGACCTTGTAGATAGAGGTATTATTGAAATAGAGCCTTCATGAAAGCTTTTATGATTCCTGATCCATTTAGGACCGTCATAAATCACAAAAGCGTGGTTATTTGAGAGTCACAATAATACTATTTGGTTCATATCAACGTTAAGTTTACATATCATTTTATCATCGACATTTACGATGTGGTACGTAATAAATAAAATATTCCTTTACTGGGAACTGTTATGACTATATTAAATAGTGGTAGAGCCATGGTAAGGTCAGAAATAGAATTTCAGGTTAAATGATTGCATTTACTAAAATGTGCTGTGTAAAAGTAGTGGTCCGGAGCCTCCATTCCTTTTCTCTCCTTTGTTTCATTTTCCCTTTCAATTATTTTCTACTTCTTCCATTACTTCATGTTTACTCTTTCACTATTTAAAATCAAAAATTTGAAAAAACACTGGTTTCTGGCATAGAACGTCTGTACAGCTGTACAATTTAGTCCTGGACATTGGCCACCTTCAAACAGACACTTTAAAAGTTTTTGTAATAAAATATTTATTTACTTATTGGAAGGATATAAATGTTATATCATAAAAGTGTTTAATTCTAAAATAAAATGGAAGAATTTTTTAACTGCGTGGGATTTTTCAATTATTGCGTGTAATTTGGTTCGTAAAAGTTTTGTATTGAGCGATAATTTGCTCCCGGAATCTGCTTTTGACATGCTTATCAATAAATGCTTTAAGTTCTTATGACTTCATCACTAAAGGGTTCAGTTCCGTGAATGAAATTTACCTTAATTACGTTTATTAGTACATTATAATCTCATTTTTTTTCATTTTATCTTAAACTGCTAGAAATTCTATGGCGAATACAATTATAAGTTCTGATGTACCTAACGAAATTAAATTGAGGTCGAAATATTTTATGTAGTTACATCTATCCAAGCCTCACTACCCTGGGGTACCAGCTACCTCTAGCGTTGTTTCCGAACCGATATTACATAGGAACCTTCAAAAAACAAGCCTACACTATTCATAAAGGCTGGCAACTCTTCTGCAACGCCTATAGCACTACAGGTGTTCTATGGGCGAGATAGATTGTCTTCCATCTATTGACACGCTGTTAGTTTGCCTTCCTACCCTATAAAAAAAGTTTCATCAATCTATTGTGTACAAAACATTTAGTATTTTCAATAATAAAATATTTATTTGTTTTCATTAATTAAATGTCAAACCGTCTAGAAAAACGTAAATGTCAAACGTCCCTGAAATGTTTTAAGCGCTACAATAGGATTATTTTCACAACGGTAAAAAACAATATCACGAAAAATAAAAAGTAGTAAAATAAAATGACTTCAATAATTTTAAGCTTTATCGTATAATAACATTATAGTGATATTCATAATTTTCTTGAAGTGTCAGAAATAAATTACTTATTTGACTCGTGATTAAAAAAAGAAAGGTTTAAACTTGCTATCACACAAAATCAAAATAAGTATCAACGATAAAATGTTTGTGTAATCAATTAATTCAATTAATTATATATGTTTTAATGTTCAGAATGTGTCCCTTTTTGGAAAATAGGGCGTAACTAAACGATCAGTTAATTAACTTTGCTATACCACCTTTCCACTGTAACTTAAATTAAATGCGCTTTCGAGAAATACGAGTATGTTTTGTCTAAAGGCTTACTTTCAGATTTTAAATCGACATTTGGAAACATTTTTGGCTACGAAATTTTATTTTACGTTTTGCCTGTGTTGAAATTGGAAGTATATACATACATATGTATCAATCACGGCTGATCCGTTTTGTTATTTTAAGTGATGGAGTTGTCGACAACAATCTTAACTTTAAAACGAGAAACTATTTTTTAATCATATACCCAAATCTGATTTTAAAAATTACATAATTATGTTCTAGTCGTTTCATGTATTTTATCTAGGTATGATAAATACCGTCTACTTTGCGGTTATATTTGATATGAACAGACTTGATCTTACCTCTCAAGCAAACAAATTTATTAGTAGGAATATGTCCAGATTGAAGTTTACAATCTGTCTACCCGTATTATGTTGACTTCAAATATTCTTTATAAGTTTCTTCAATAGTTTGTTAAAAGTTTCAAATTAAATCGGTCTTGTGCTTTCAACGTGTTAGTAAATGACATTCTTAATATTCATCCCTGACATATGAGCATATTATATCGCGGAGCTTTAGATATTGTGTGCTATCCACACATAGAAATGAAAACTAGGTAAATTAACAAAACAACAACACGTGCCCTTGTGTATTTTTACGAGATATACATTCTTTAAAAAATTAGCATTATTTAATATTAGATGTTTGTGTAGTATACACTTATTTGAAGAATTTTTAACTCGAGTCCTACTGTGCTACTATGTAATGGCAATCAATTGCCTCTATTGAGCGAAGGTTACAAGATATCATTAAATGAAAACGAGACATGCGATGTCATACAACTTATTAGATAATTTGGTTCCTTGAACGTTGAAAATTTGTTTATGTTCTTGTTTGATTTCGTGATTTATTGCTTCAGTATCATAATCTTGAGTATTATCATAATTAACATCGGGTAAATTATTGCATTATTATTGGAAACATTACTTCATACTTACATATACTCATTTCAAAATAACATTTTACTAACATAATAACTCTAAACGTTCATCGTTATTTTAAAGTTATTACAAATATTTTTTTTAATTGGGAATGAGCTTATGCTTCAATAATTTCTATAGTAGTTTCAAGAGATAAGATCGTGTTTTAGTATTGTTAGGTTTGTGATGAAATTTCCTCAATCCATTTCTAACATAGAAATATTTTCGGTATAGAAGTCCCGGTTTCGAGATAGATTAAGTTTAATAACGATAATTGGTGGGTTAATTTCTATTCCTCCAGAAATAGGGAGGCTTCGTGCCCAGTATAAGCTGTATGAAATATACAAAAAATTCTGAATATGAAGCAAAGTCACTTAGGACGATATATGATGAGACAGATACGCTAAAGGCAAGTTGTTTATCAAAAGAGGGTCACCTCTGAAAGTACAATAAACGTTTTAGTAATCTTCAGATATTACAGGTAATTTGATATCATAAGTCTCTTGGCTAATGCTCTTAAAATAATGATGGCTAATATTATTTGTATCGGCAACCTTGCTACGTCTTACCTTATACTCCGAAAATTATATAGGGGTTAATCTGGCGTTCCAATTTATTTCAAATTTAGTTCACAGCGTCGCATCGATAGTTAAATGATATAATACTTTCTCACAACATGAGATAAAACTTATATTCAGTTGTAGGACATATGAAGTGTATTATTTTATGCTTACCCTTATATGCTATGCGACCATATCTAGTGACCATTCGCATTTATATAAAAAATTTACAATATAAGTGGCCATCCGTAAATTACGTCACATGAAGAACCTCTGACGTGTCATCACATTCATATTTGGCAATTTTTAATTTTGTTATTATTTCAAAACTTTCAACAACAGTACTTTAAAATCATTTCAGTATTTTCTTAAATATTGATAAATTATATTATAGTTTTGCATTTTAAATACAACATAACAAAGCTAATGACTGTCCCCCTTGGTCACATGACTTTAATGACGCCATAAACCAACCAGAGTTTTAAGAGGCCAAATGTCTATGACTGTTTTAGACTTCACCTCATTAAGCATCAAGATTTAAAAAAGTTCACACAGTTTTAGCTGAGTAAATGGATTCTCTACCCAATTTAATAATTTCGACTAACAAGTCAAATAATACGAATGTAAGCTTGACCTTTTTAGTTTCTTTGTATCGGTTGTTTTAAAAAAATGATAAATACAAAAGAAACCGAACATTTAGCTTTAATTCAAGTTTTCTAAATACGTATATCTTGATAACTTAGTTTAATTTTTTATATTGGGTAAATGAAATTTTCTCTATAGAGAGCCTGAAATTTTTCATATTGATGCTCTAATTAGCTCGTTTTTACAATTTTTAGAATCAAGGGTTGTGGGTTCGATTCCTGCATCGGGATAAATATATGTATGGACTACGTGTATTTATTTCGAACCTGGATACTCATCGGTTCGTCTTGAACAAGCGTGGTAGGTTAATTCGGTCCAATCTCCGAGAAAAGGAGAGGAGAGGAGCATTATTAAAAGCAAAATTATTTTTAAAACTAGACATAAAGCGGGTAGCGGTAAAAAAGTATTATTTAATAACTGTATAACTCATAATTGTATTTGTTGTTAATTGGTAAAATTTCATCTTATATAGGTGACAGAATTATGTTTTCAAACGTAACTAATTTAAAAACAAAGAGTGTACGACCAAGGATAATAATATACGACAAGGCATATATAATCCTGTTTGTCAATTTTTTTATTTTAACCATAATCGACCCTTTTTGTTTTATGATATATTTTAAATATACTTTAAATTTACTGTAAAAAAGCAAGGATGAATTTAAATCTTTAGTTAGGTCAGGTATGAAAGCAAATATTCGTGCACAAGATTTCATCAAGCTGTAGAAAGCAGCAAATCGTAGAAGGAAATCAAGGAAATCCGCCTTTTTTAAATTTCAAAAACATTACATAAGTTTCCACGTAAGCTATAAAAAGTTCTATTTAGATATTTTAAACATTTATTTGCTATTATTTTTCCAATATTTTTTTCAAACTCGTGTGATCTTCACATAAGGCCTGGACTCATCGGTCTGCATACATATAAAGTGAGTACGTGTCAATATTTGCTGTCATAAGGGAAACAACTTGAATATTATTATGTACTTGACCTTATTGGGATGATCGAAAGCCGTCGATACACATCGAAACTTGATACCTCTACTCTTACTTTTTTACAGTCCATATAGATATATCCCATTGCTGGGTACGGCTTCTCCGCTATTGAAGGAATAGATAATCCCATACTTGTCCAAGGTGGATAAGTGGTGCCACTAGACTCGAAATACCTGGTGGTCATAGCATAGCATAACAATATATTTATTCCGATGCGGGTGTTGAACCCGTAACCATTAATTCCGTAAAGGGTAGGTTCATCATTGAACCATACTCTGTACCAGTTAGCTTGATCTTTTTGACAGATGTAAATTTTTCTGATCGACATAACTTTGCAATGACGAACATATTATTTTCTTAATTTAATGATTTTAAAAATTGTAAAAATATTAAAAAAATACATATATCACAACAGTCCCTAACGATTCAAGCATTATCCAAAAATTTTAAGTCTATTATTGCTTCAAAGTAAAATTTAAATAGGAATACTGAATATAATATACGCTTGTACAATGTTACATCGCTTGGATGGATGGGACACGAATAACAGGCAGTATACAGTATAGACCGATGTAACATTGTACAAACGTCTATTATTTGCAGTGTTTCTATTTAAATTTTACTTTGAAGCAATAATATATATTCACGCCTATCCCCCGCAGGGGTTGGCAGAGACCACAGAGCTCCATCCGCTGCCATTCATCGCAGCGAAACGGCTCGTCATTGCTCGTCGCTTTTCGCCCTCGTGAGAATCAGGACGTGACGGGTGGCGACCCACGTCGCCGTCATTTTCGACAAATTAGGTATATTAAATTCGTCTTTAGTCAATCCCACGAGCCGTAAGGGAGGATGGAGGTCAGCCCCAGCAGAGCCCTGCATGGTGAGGTAAGGCACCATAGTCCCCGGGGGAGCCCGACCCCGGGACGATCGGCACGTTTACACGTTTACGACTAGGCTCGCCCCTAGCCACGCATCCATTGGCACGGCAGACCGTGGATTGGCGGAGAGGAAGGGAAAGGATAGAGAAGAAAGGAAGGGGCAGGAAAGGAAATGCGGATTGGGGGGGTTACCAGACTCGGAATAAACATTTAAAAATCCATATAAATATTTATTCCGATGCGGGAATCGAACCCGCGACCATTAACTCCGCGGGCGGAGAGCCCCGCCACTGAGCCAATCGGTCGTCGATAGCAATAAAAAGTCTTAAAATTTCGGATAACGCTTGAATCTTTAGGGACTTTTGTGTTATATGTATATTTAGGTCGTCTCTATATAAATTTTATTTGTTATAAATGCAAAGTTAAAGGTAGTTAATGAATTGATCAAAATAAAGGTAGATAATGAATTGATACCATTTAGCCTTTTTTTGTTAACAAAGGATTAAAATACGATTGTAGTGCTATGGTATTAAGGACACCGATCTTACAAAGTATGAATATAATGTGTTTTGTGTAACTTCATTTGTGCACTTTATTTTAAATAAAAACTATTTCTTTCTATGTTTATTTTCAAGATTTTATGTTCAATTTCCTAGAAAAGTGCTATTAGATATTATATATGTCGATTAAAATAAATAAAAAATTAATTTCACTCATCTTGGAAACTAAGAACTGGTTTTCAGTGAAGATTTTAGATTTAATAATCAATTTTTAGATTTTAAATGATTTGAGAAGTTATTATTATATTAGTTGTTGTTTTTTTTTATATTATTGTATTATATTGTTATTGTATACGTTTTAAATTTCATAAATAATTTCACGCATTGTATATGTAATATTAAACTATTATTAAGACACTACGCTAGAATAACCTATACAATAAATATGTAGGCGATGATATTATAAACAAACTTAAATGATGTAATTCGCCATTACCTTAAACATTAACTATTTTTAACAAGTAAGAAGTCCTGATGGTCAAAGAGCATAAACATTTTCAGAAGTAAGAATATTGTAGATGTGTTGCCAACCTTAAGGTAAGGACATGCATAATGGGAGAGGAAGAAAGAAGATAAGATATATATATATATAAGAAAATAAAGATAGGATAAGAAAATAAAGGAACGAGAAAGGAGCTTATCCTCCAGATCTCTTCAGTCACCGTACGAAACCCGGTAACATAATAAAGTGCGATTGTTTAGTTATTCCACGATGCAAAAATGTTTTCATAAAGAAGAGCATATCTTGAAATAAATTATGAAAATAAAAGAAATAAATCTTATAAATTTAATTATCTATGGGTGAAAAATTATTTTATACTTTAGATAAACAATTTTCCACTTACGACTGAGTGAGTCATGTTTACTCAATTTAAAAATTAATTCAAATCGGCACTTTTGTCAACATATTGCTGCCATGTTATTTATTGTAAGGGCACCTAGAAAAGTCGGAGTCAGATATCAGTGACTCGCCGCTGACCTTTACTAAAAGTTCTCGCCCATTATTTGATACTATTGCGTCTTAGTGGTGTGTTTATTTTCAGAGTTTATGTGGTGTCAACAATGTTAAATATTTATAGCACAATGTTAAATATGTATATACTGTATTATAGTTTTTAGGGATAGATCAAATAGAAAATACCTGTTTTATGTGTGTTTTCTGCGTTTATTGCAATTGATTAAATAAAGAGGCGTAGTGTGGTTAAGTTTACATAACACAGAAGTTAACTACGTAAAATTAGATAGTACGTAGAATTATACGATTCCAAGTAATACCATATAGTCATATAGGCGGATGCTCGCTAATAGTTGGATTAAAAGGATGGCCAATGACGAGGTTCTCCGACAAGTCAAGCAAAAACGTAAACTTTTTCAGACGGTCAAAGGTAGAAAAGTTGCTTACCTGG
Organism: Baronia brevicornis; assembly: GCA_031353405.1. Lineage (NCBI taxonomy): Eukaryota > Metazoa > Arthropoda > Insecta > Lepidoptera > Papilionidae > Baronia > Baronia brevicornis. The sequence goes on along the minus strand of JASFAT010003357.1, from coordinate 863,410 downwards.
GTCATATCATGAGACATGACCTGTATAAGTTGTTGCAACTGATCATGATGGGAAAAATCGCGGGCAAAAAACAAGTTGGTCGGTAAAGAAAGTCTTGGCTACGTAATATCAGGGAGTGAACGGAGGGAGTGAACCGGGATAGCGAGTGTTGCTCTTAGAAGAAGAAGAAACAATACCATTCATTAGAACCAGATACCTTCAGTGGTATTTTCGAACCGATACATTATTGGAACCATCAAAAAACAAGCCTACTCATATTTCAAAGTTCGGCAATTCTGTTAAAAACGAAATTAATGGTTCTATTGTTTACAGATGCACGATCATTATAATCAAGTTTTCGCTGCGCAGTTAAGGCGTTCAAAACATATTTATACAGCAAAAATTAAAATCTTAAATCTTTAGTTGGTCATATTATTATGTGTGTTAATGAATCCATCCCCGTTGACCTAGTACGATCTCTGATCTTCGTGCGCTTATCAATGGCACGATGTTTTGAGTAATTAATTAGGTGACTTATTAGCGCTACTTGGACTTTGCTACTTGTTTTAGAAAAAGGAGTTTGCGGAAATAATAATTATTAGTAGAAATTAACCCATTTATATATGTGTATGTCTTTTATTTAATATTAAGACAAAGATATTATTTTTTTATATTCTTTAAAACAAGGACTGCGCTATATATTAACATCTTTGAGGGAAAAGGAAAAGATCGAGGGTCTGTCCCTCCAAATATACATAAGCATCATAAGTGCTTTTCATTCTAACATAGCGGCTTCGAGCCGCATAGCGCACGCACTGAAATCTAGATTTTATTGATATTTCATATTCTTGCGTATTATAGTTCTACCTTCTATTTATTCCTTCACTTTTGTCCCTAAAATAAACAATAAATAAAACAAAAAATAAACAAAAAATATTTAGAACTTTTGATTAGAAGAACGTTTTTTATTTAAAAAAAAACACTTATTCCGTGACACGAATCCAACCGAACTCTGAAAGTTAACCATTAGGAAATTAATTAAAAACAAAATACAAGTATTGATTGCTAAAGTTAAAATACCTCAAACGACATTTAAGAGATTTCACTCCAAATTTATAAAATGAATTGCAAAAGCTTTCAGAAGTCACGAGTTACTTCAATTTATTTGGTCTTTGAAAATTGGCACTCAACGTTAAAGTAAACACTGATTCTACATCAACACATATATATAACAGTGCATTCATTGGTTATAAGTTAACTATAAATTTATTTACAAAAATAAAAACCTATTTAAAAATGTGGCATTGCAGAACATATTTTTCACTATTTGTAAAAGGAATCTCATTTTCGAAAGTCAGTTCTAGACTGGTGTTTATAGTTAACACATCAGAGATGGGCTTGAAAGTGAAGATTATCTCTACCTGTAAATATACTTAAAGGCTGATAATGGCGTTAAAAATTCAATTTCTTTATTTCTACTATTCTACATGAAATCATTTCTGTGTATTAAGTAAATTAAATATAATAAAATTTCAATAAAAAAAATATATTGCAACTACTTTGATTAGAATAAAAACCATGAATTTCTGCGAGAGTATGTTGCTATTCCGGATAATATAATATGTTATAGGGTAAATTTTGTTAGAAACATATTAACATTTTATTGACCTGAAATCGTCATGTAACGTAATGTGTTTTTGTATTTTGAAGTTTAAAATTAATTAATTATCTGTGGTAACGTATAGTTATATGCTGATTTTGTTTTCATTTGATAAAGCTACACTGTTATTCAAGGGATAAGGATAACAGGGTATATATTTTCTTACTGTTTATTGTGTTGTTGTTATTAGATGTAAGCAGATGTGAATTTCCAATAAAGGGTTTGTGCTTGTAGCAAAGTTAGGATCGAGTCTTCTAATATAAATAAATAATGCTAGCGTTTCTCCGGTTCGAAACATTAGATATATGAATAAATAACTACACTCTGAACAAATATTAGTAGGCTGTACTAGCGCTGTGTTCAATATGCTGATTGAATTTTTACGAAATAAACACGCAAACGATCAAGCGGCTCAACTGATGGTAAGCGACCAAGACATCCGCAATACTGAGGGCCCAGTGGATGCGTCTTAGGGTGAACAAGAGGAAAGAAATTGGCTTATGGTATCCCTGCCCTCACCGTACGAAATGAGAGAAACGCAATTAAATGTCAACATATGACGCCCATATTCTGTTAGAATGTAGTATTGTACTTCCCCGGAGAAGCCGACCCATTCTTGCTAACATGGTTTCACTTCTACAATCGTTTCAAATTCTGAACACTATGCTCGTTTGTGAAACATTACCCACCTTGCCATTTTTAAATATTATACTGTGTTCATTAGTTTTTAGGCTTTGGACAACCGTGGCGGGTTAATGTCCTTCAAGAATAGGAAGGCGCATACTTTTGGTTATTGAAAAACAATTTAAATTATTTCAAAATTTTAATATTTATAAACTAAATATTTATATGAATTTTAAATAACTCTAAATTCAATTCTTAAATCTTACTCTAAATATAGTTTGCAGAAATTACAGTGATTTAATATATAAAACCATTATTCCCCAAATCGTCCGCCAACAGATGGCGTCACAAGTCAAACGATATTAGCTTACGATAAAATAACAATATTAATTCTAAAATATAATTATTTTATTACGCCAACGATATGATTTAATGAACATTTGTTAAGTAACTTAGTGGCTAAATATGTGTAATGCTAACAATCAAAGTTCCAAACTATGAGAAGATATTTACACGGAGCGCGGATATATTAATAAAGTTAGAACACACATTCAAGATTAATAAACTTAGTTCACGCCACACAATCCCTCAACGGGAGGGTCTGTTAAAATGTAAATGATCATACCGTTTGTAGATAATGAAATAAATTAAGTCCTCTCAAATTGACAAACGCGTATGTATGTTCAGAGTGGACTGGATTATAAGGTCATGAGTTACTAATTCTTAGAAGATATAAACATTACTTATATAATAATATATATATTTAACAATTTTTATGGTAATTTAAGTTTATATAATTACAAAATTAATTATTATATTCAGATCCTAAAATACAAGCTATGCGTAGTTTTGGTGGGTAGCTATGTGTAGTGAAGTAAGGGATCGCAGGTGAATTAGAGATCACAGATTGGTTTTAATATCAGATAGTCCATCTTCTTGTATCTGTTATCATAGTCTCCTTGTTCGACACCAACGTAAAGAAATAAGGTGACCCAATTGTATGCTAGGAATCACACGACAATTTAAGTTATTGCGAGAGAATATTTAAAAAAATGTTTTTCCAATGGCTTCTGGCGTATCTTTGCTTTTTTTTTTTTATATATTCACGCCTATCCCCCGCAGGGGTTGGCAGAGACCACAGAGCTCCATCCGCTGCCATTCATCGCAGCGAAACGGCTCGTCATTGGTCGCTTTTCGTCCTCGTGAGAATCAGGAAGTGACGGGTGGCGAACCACGTCGCCGTCATTTTCGACAAATCAGGTATATTAAATTCGTCTTTAGTGAATCCCCGAGCCGCAAGGGAGGATGGAGGTCAGCCCCAGCAGAGCCCTGCATGCTGAGGTAAGGCACCATAGTCCCTGGGGGAGCCCGACCCCGGGACGATCTGCACGTTTACGACTAGGCTCGCCCCTAGCCACGCATCCATTGGCACGGCAGACCGTGGATTGGCGGAGAGGAAGGGAAAGGATAGAGAAGAAAGGAAGGGGCAGGAAAGGAAATGCGGATTGGGGGGGTTATCAGACTCGGAATAAACATTTAAAAATCCATATAAATATTTATTCCGATGCGGGAATCGAACCCGCGACCATTGACTCCGCGGGCGGAGGGCCCCGCCACTGAGCCAATCGGTATCTTTGCTAGTATCATGAATCTACATAAAGGTGATATATGTTTATATACATCGTACTAAGACTGTGTAGTAAGTGAAAACCGGGGAACCTAAGTTGGAGGCGAACTTTTAGTAAATTAAAAATAATTAAATACTTTAAAAACCAATTAAATTGTTTTGTGAAATAAATAATTGCTGGAGAGAAAGCGCGCCAATTACAAGGTTTTTGCTCCGGTTCGAAAAAATCGTAGATCCCGATACTGACTGAATATAATTGTTATCTTCATTCATAATTGAATAGTATCTATTTAAAATAAGTATTAAATAGATACTATTCAATTATGAATGAAGCTTTTATGAATTTAAATCAATTTCAACGAAGGTTCACTTTTAATTTGTTTGGCTTCATATATACCTAAATAATAAATTAATATAAAATGATAATAAATAATGGCTTCAGGTTAATGTTTGCATATTTTTTAAAATGTATTAATGTTGCAAAAATATATTTTAGACGTACGTACATAACATTTTAAATACATTTTTTCCTCATATGCAAATATATATTTTTGTTACTTATAAACAAGGCTAACGAATTTGTATACTTTGTATGCTAACGATTATGAAGGTAAATACATTTTTATTCTGCAATTTTCGATCACATATTAAAGATTATGAAAATATACCTAAAGATATAGCGTTTTAAAATTAAAATTTCTACATTTTGTTCAGCAAATTTCTATAATTATAGTGCTTAGTGAAAAGTTAAATTATTTGATATTAATTGCTACACCGTGAAACACGTTACGAAAATAATAAAATGAATACATAATTACATTATACCTATTAGATGTTTGCCGCCTTGCTTATATTTGCTTATACCCGCTCGGAGCATAATGAGCCACAGTTATCAGTGTAAACAAGAATATAAAACAATAATTAAACAGAATGTAGACATCTGCAATTTGTCATACTCTTAATTAAATCTAAAAATGTTAATATTCTTGCCTTTTATTATATAAGTTTTTAGTATTCTATGTATCAAAAGAACAACAAAGTATCTTACTTTTCTTTATATTATATATACTCTCAAGTTTCATACCCTAACATTACGTTCTTCTTCTAAGAGTGCCTCTCCGACTAGTGAAGAATGTCAGCCAATTCAGCACAACTTCACTTCGCGAGGTGCAGCCGTTCTGGAGCACTCGCTATCCCGGTCCACTTCCTGATATTACGTAACCAAGACTTTCTTTTTCGACCACCTCGTCTTGTGCCTGCAATTTTCCCCATCATGATCAGTTGCAGCAACTTGTAATGTCATGTCTCAGCAACTTTTCTACTTTTGACGGTCTGTAAATGTTCACGTTTTTGCTTGACTTGTCGGAGAACCTCGTTATTGGGCACCCTTTGAGTCCAGCTAATAGCGAGCATCCGTCTATATGCCCACATTTCTAATGCTTATATACGTTTTTTGAGGTCTTCTTTAAGCGTCCAAGCCTCACATCGGTATAGAAGAAAGGCCAGATGTAACAATGGAGAATTGTAATGGGCAAGGAAAGTTTGAAGCTACGATTACAAAGGACATTCATCTTGTTGAAGGAGCTACGAGCGATGTCAATACAGAGTTTTATTTCTCGTTCACTTTCCCAAGATTCATTACATTACGTTACTATTCGTATTTATATCTTTATACATAACGAAACAAATATGAAGTACTCTTATTCATATTTAAGTTTATAATTCATTCCACGCACCACAACTTTATGGAACCAGCTGCCTTCAGCGGTATTTCCAAACCATTGAATCGATATTGAAACATTTAAAAAACAAGCCTACACACATCTCAAAAGGCCACCAACATGTGTATTTGTAATGCCTATGGTGTTGCAGATGTGTGTGGGCGGTGTTAATTGCTTTCCATCAGGTGATACGCTTGTCGGTTTACCTCACTATCACATAAAAAATACTGATTCAGGTTATCAATAGTGTAGAATAAAATTTTGCAAGTATTTTTTTTGTAGGATGGGAAGGCAAACGAACAGGTGTGTCACCTGATGGAAAGCAATCAACGCCACCCATAGACATCCGCAGCACCATAGGCAGTACGGAAGCGTTGCCCACCTTTAAGGAAAGTGTCATTATGGGAGTAGGAGAGGAAATGGGAGGGGAGAGGGAGGGGGAGGGTGTTGAGCGTTCGGAACCCAGCCGCTCACTGTATGAAGTGCGAGCCGGCCTATTCATGCTACAGACAAATATTATGCCATTCTTGACAAAGCATTCGTCAGCAGCGTGGCTCTACCACTATTCTACAGCATGGCTCTACCACTATACACTAAAAATGTTTTTGCGAAAAACTTCAAAAGGATTTTGTTTATTAAATGGAATAGGTAAACGAGCGCGCCGGTCACTTGATGATAAGCAACCAGAACCGCGATTGGACATCCGCAATACTAAGGGTACTGCAGATGCGTTTGCTTAACTTGAGGTTAGGATGTAAATAATGGAAGGGGGAGAAGATGTAATGAGACGAAGGAGAAAGTAATGCACGGGGAAGTAAGAAATAATAAATAATAAATTAAAGGAGTAGGGCCTATTCTGTTGTGTTTTTGGTGTTTCCAGGTAATAATGATTTAACTACATATAGATACGTTTTAAATTCTAAAGTACAAAATCAGTTAACACAGCCTCAATTATCATGACGCTTTTCTAATTTTTGACATTTCTTTTTGTCAATACAGTTAAAAAAAATTTGAAAAGTAAGATTGCTTAATATTTTATTAAAATATACATGATCAAATATTTTATTCAAACAAAGATTCACAATCTTGAAGTGTATTTTGGACGCTCTTTTATTCTCATATCTTTGACAATATACGCATAGCACTATATAAGTAATAAAGAGACAAGGTCAGTGAGCTATGTTTGAAAAGAAAAGCGAGTGAACCGTATTTTCAAAGACATGAGTACTGAACCCCGTTGCAGAATCTATGTCTCTGAAAATGTCTAATAATAACTTTTGCGGTAGAAGAAAGTATCATGAAGAAACCTGTACACTGAAGAATATTTTCGAAGATTTATGAAACTTGTTGTCTGTATTGGATTCCCGTGGTGGATTTTCCTTAAATCCTTCTCGAAAAAATTAAAAGACTATACTCTGTCTGTGATGTCAAAATAACCGATTTTTTATGAAATACTCAAAATACGATTTGAAAAGCTTTTATATATTTGATCATGTGTTTGTCTGTACTAATCTAAGGAATGGTTTTAGGTTCATATCACCCGGAAAAAATGGAATTCCTGTGCTGATGATGTCGCATGAAAAAAGTCATTTTTTAACTTGGAAAATTTGGCATCGGATTTAGCAACATTTAAATTATTATGCATTAAGGCATAAACATAAACTCGGAATATATAATACACATAAACTCGGAATTCTGATACGAAAATTCCTAAAATTCTATGTGTAATACAAGCGGAATGTTTTTAACCCTCGTTACATAAGGCATTCCATAACAAGGGTTTGTATCTGCCAAACACGGCAGAAAAATGCCGTTCATTACTAATACTAAATATGCCGCCGATAAAAAATAAGATTCAACGAAAAAGTATTTGTTTTTCTATATTTTGTTTGATATATGTATGTATGTTTACTTGATTTTCCATATTGTAATGTAATAAAACGTATTATTATAATATTATTATGATTGTATCAAATTGTCACAGTTTAAAATAATAAATGCCGAAAATTTACCTGTTCGTCACGGCATAATTAATTTCCGAACGTGGTAGAAAAAAAAAGATGATTCATTTTTTATGAGATGGGTAGGTAAACGTATAGTTTGTTGGAAAGCATTGAACGCTCATAAATATGCGCACCACCTGTGAAACACGAGAGTACGTCAACAACTGCTTTATTGTGAAATACCCACCACCTACACTCACATACAGATAACATATACCTACAACACATAGCCATTTTAAAATCATTACCGTTGTATTGTGGAGGAGTTTGAAGATTACAATATCGTATCGCTTCGGAAATACCGCTAAAGGTAGAATGGTGGTGCAGGGAAAGGTGTTTCAGGAAAAAGGCATCGTAATCATCGCCACAAATCCCGATGGTAAAGACAAACCTTTTCTATGTGGCAAATTGAAAGTAAGTGATTTATAAAAAGCACTTTAAAGAAATCAAATTTGATAAATAATTGATTTGAAAAAGAAAACAAAGGAGGCCATCCACACAACGCGCAGGGGTATGGATTCGAGCCTCGGGAATGAACCCCATTACTCGTGCAGCAACTCATTTGAAAAAGAGCCTTTTTGGTTCCAATTCCCCGCTACGATCGTTATGTTAATTGTAGTACCTACATGAAAAGTAACAATGTTTATTTAGTACTAGGACAGATAATGTGCACGTTTTCATCCTATATTATCAATTTAATTTAATGGGTTGCAGTCTATGATCCTTCAGTTTATTCGAAAACTCCGTCCTTATGTGAGGCTTTTCCATTATTAAGTCGACAGGTATGAATACCTACATATAAATGTACCGTAATCTCAGTGACAACCTCCAATTCGGAAGCGAAGATTTTTACATCTCGGGATCTTAACTTTTACTACGTTTATTAATGGAATCTTTCAAATTTGCTACAAAAAACACAAAATGTATATAAATACAGAAGTGGTCAATGTCTCACTCGCTCATTTCCTATATTATCTTTCGCAATAAATCCATTTGAAAAACAAGAAATTATGTATTCGTAAATACAGAGTAATATTCTTGATAAATAAATTATTATCGTTTTATTTATCATGTACTTATTCGGAAGGTCGGAGCTTGACCTCTGATAGATAGTTGCGTTTGAAACACGCATCCATCACACTCTTGCACTTACATTTATTGCAAACCAAATCGTTGAGTTTATTATATTATTTATAGTAAAGATTATATTATATTAATATTAAGAATTATTTCTGTTAAAGTAACTTTGTCCCTTTAAAAGCTCATTTATTCTATTTCTGTACTAATTTAGTTGTATCACAGCTAAAGTGATTTCAAATCAATGTTGATATGAGGAAAATTGTCCGTGAAAATGTTGTCTCTTTTTTTGCGGTGCATCTATCTGATAGGTATTTTACTGTAATTTCATTGAACGACCAATGTAAAATGAAATCTTGCATATTTTTTTGGTTATACACTCATACAGGATATTTATTTTTATTTATCTTTTACTATCCGTTTATTGAAGCAAATAAAATATTTTTTCACAGTCCATACATGTTCCACAGCTATGCACGAGTACTTTTTCAATTTATTGAGGAATGGACATTAATCAACCACACTTATCCAAAGCTTTACTCGTTAGCTTAAAGCGCTGTAAACGAAAGCGTTTCTGTAAACGAAGTTGAAGTGAACGACCAACGTAAATTTTGGATAGGTTTCAATATCTGGTTTTCAATACGCTCCACCTCTGTAAGCGATTATATTATTATTTTTTTTATATATCGTATGTTGAAAATGGTGCACAGAACAGTAAGCTGAAGATGATGATGATATCGTAGCCAATCCGTTTTACTTATTCTGCGATATACATATGTTACTGAATAATAGAAGGAAATAAACGTATCTATCTATCTATTTGACCAACCACTGTTTTCTAAGGCGGATTGTCAGATCACCTAGACTCGGAATAAACCTTTTAGATATATATCAGGTATATATTTATTCCGAATGAACCAGCGCACATCGACTCTAAATGCGACGATTTCGTCTCTGAGCCTTAGGTCGTCAATAGAAAATACAACTGTTATATTATGAATGATAAAATATATTTATTATCATTTACATTACTATTAAGAATCAATAACAAACAATTTCCTCCCAATATTCTCATCGAAAACATCGATATTTTTTATATCCATTCAGTGAAATGGATTCTTTAGCTCGAAACGTTGGAAACGTACAAAGAGCCTAGGGCCTCTTAAAATAAATAATAGCATGAATACCGAGAGACGCACATATGTATGTATTATATTTACCTATTTACGCATACTATTCAATATGTGAAATTTCACGCGTTAAGAATATTAATGACAAGTCGATATTACGTTTAGCGTTATTCAATAAATATATGAAAAGCTTTTATAAATTTAACAAAAACATATACAATCGAATCATTATTTGTAAAATATTAAATATTTTACAAATAATGATTCTAGAAAAATGTCACATAATTGATCGCTGTGAAGTCACGTAAAGATGAACTTTCAAATAACAGGTTATTTGATATTTCATCTTGTAAACTTTGTGAATCCTTTTTTTTAAAGCGCTGCCGGCCTTTGAAAAATACTTAGGTTTGTTCCAATGTCGTATTGGATCAGAAATACCGCTGAAGATCTGGTTCCATGGAGTAGTGTATTTTGACGACCGTGTTTTCGCCAAGTTGGCTTCCCAGCGATACCGTCAGCTTTTGCCTTAATAAACACGTATTTGGCGTAGTATTAGTCTTTTATTATGCATTTATGACATAATGTTTATTGCAGTGTTGTTAATGTGTATTAAGTAAGAATACAAAAAAATGTATAATACTTGATATTGTCAATTTCGTGCTCAATAATAAAACTAAATCAGTATAGAATATATAAATTTATGGTTATCACATCATACTGTGTGAATTTTTTTTAAAATGTATTGATTCAAAACTAAATTAACAGCAATAGTCTTTAATATACATTTTTGTTTTTCCAGATTTAAATCATATAATGAAAAATAATATTTTATATTACATTCTAGCCTTATGATAAATTATAAACATTATTTCTTACATACATACATACATACATACATATCGTTACGCCTGTTTCCCGTAGGGGTAGGCAGAGACCACAGATCTCCATCCGCTACGATCTCGGCACACCTTCTTTGCTTCCTCTACACTCATCCATCCATCCTTCCCCTCACGTTCATCGTATCGAAACGGCTCTCCGTTAGTCACTTCTCGCCCTCGTGGGAATCAAGAAGTGACGGGTGGCAAATCAGGTCGCCGTCATTTTTTAACATATTAGGTTTATTAAAATTCGTCATAGTGAATTCCACGAGCCGCAAGGGAGGATGAAGGTCACCACCAGCGTAGCCCCGCATGCTGAGGTAAGGCACCATAGTACCTGGTGGAGCCCGATCCCGGGACGGTCGGCACGCTTGCGAATTTATTTTATTGTTTCTTACAAAAGAGTTAAATATATTATAGTTAACTGAAAGGCATTAGAAATGTATCGAACAGCAGTCTGAAGACAATTTGGCATTCCATTCAATTTGCCCAATCAACATTTAACGGTTGTTAACTTAATAATGTCAGAAAGACAGTTGGTTAACTTTTGGCGGTGAACTACAAAGTGACATTATGCTTTATTTCTGTTATACCTATTGTAATTTACGTGTAAAACTGAACGAATACGAAATGGGATATATACATGTGTGTAAATTGCTTTTTTCAAGTTTGCCTCAATAACGGTAAATTATGGACGTTTTATATATATATATATATATATATATATATATATATATATATATATATATATATATATATATATATATATATATATATATATATATATATACCTGGTTATAAATTACTATGTCGTCTCCTACCCGCCTGCAAACCGCGGGGATTACAATAACGCCCAATACTTTAATCTCAACGACCCAAAAACATTTTTGTAGTTATGTTTTGGAAAACGATTCATCATAAATGAAATAAATAAAAGAACAAAAATGTAAAGAAGGAAGCTAGATCTCCAGCCATCGTTTTTTCATGATACATGTGCACTATTAAGCTGGCATATTTTTGAGGTGAAATTTTTAGGTACGTTGAGTGATTTATTGTAGAGAAAAAACTTATAGATTCTGATTATCAACGTACTAATGTTAACAGAATATCTGCATATCATTATAATATACCTATGTATATTGACATAAAAATGTTGATACTACAATTAATCATAATGAAAGAATATTGGGATAACCGTTAGAGCGCCGAGATTTTGACTAAATTTGCGTCGCGAAATCAGTTGCTGTTTAATATGCGGTAAGCTAGCTCGCACGCATCGCTAATTTTTTATCTTTCTTCGTGTTACATAAAGTTCAAATTATAATATAATAAGTAATTACAATATAAAAAGGATCCAGAAAAAATAATTAATCCATAATGTTGGAATACGAATACATACCTAAGGCCAATGTTACGCATAGATCAGGTTTTCCGGCAGCATTATATATCCAACCAAGAGTTGAGTAGATATAGGTGAATCGGATGAGTCGGAACAAATGCTCATACTGTGATCAAATAGTATTTCCCCAACTTCTTGTTGCATTGTCTGCATCATCAGTGGGGTATAAAATTCTAGACGTTTTGTGACGCTTTGTCTAGGATTCTTTTGTTACCGTGGTGCTAAATCTGAAGTTGACAAAGATGAGATTAAGAAAACACCGAAAAAAAATTTAAAATTGGATAATTTTTGGAAGAAATATTTTTTAGAGACAAGGGTAAATTATATAAAAACAAAAGGTTTATTTGGTGTTTTAAGGTATATATGTAAAAAACACTAAAAGGATTAAAGTTTTTATTTCTCATTACTGTCTATAGTATTTTTCATTTGAATACTATCAGCGTGAAAGAAAAATAAACTAATATTATAAAAGTATAATAGCACCTTGTAAAAGCAAACGCTGTCAGTTACAGATCGTAGCAGAGTCTTCGTGACCTGTTAAGGTCACGTGCGCGTCACAACAGGTGTCGGAGACAGTTGTTAGTGTCACCCACGTTGTTTTTATCAATAAATCACTCGTCGCTTTCCATAACTTGTTTACGATGAAATATGTATCACATAAAACAACCATATGAGGTCAGTAATGCACTTCGATGAAAATAAGATTGGGGAGTGCCCCAAGCAGTTGTTCGGGAAAATCCCTGTCACTGAATTCCGCTACTGCTTAACTCACCATAAACAAAAGTTTTATCCCCACCATATTGATGAGTGACGATTCAGCACGAAGAATCCATGCTCTACCACTATTGATTTCATGATTTTTTATATAGCAGAACAGGCACACGAGCATGCAGGTTGATCACCGCCGCCCATAGGCATCTACAACGTCATAAGCTTCTCAGATGCCTTGCCGACCTTTTATGTATTGTATATTTAAGCGAAAGGTTGTGTAATAAATATTGAGGTGTATACCACTCAATAACTCTTTTTTGACAAACATTCTGCGCCAACATTCTTAAAACTTTATCACTAATTATAAGTTTTATTTACAAACATATAATATTATAAAATACAAAACAGACTTTTCCCGCCAAATTATGTTCATTGACATTCTGTTTTTATTTCATTTTATTTATTTTTTTTATATTTGTTAATATATTTTTATATTTGTTTTTATTCTATTTTATTTATTTATAAAAATAAAATAATGAAAGGTAACCTTTTATTTAGACTGGAAAAGTCTATACCGGTTTAGTAGAACAAATAGTCATCATTTTATCAGAACGTAACTCAAAAAAATGACCAAGTTACACCTTAAGCTAATAATATTAAAGTCCTTTATTTCCTTGACAATTTAAGAGTATTTACAATATTTACATAGCATAGTCAATTTTTTTGCCAAAGATCTCTCATCGAATAAGGGCCTCCTTCATTTTCTTCCATTTTTTTTGTACTGAGCTGTGGAGATCCAGTCAATTTATGCAATCTTTTTAATTTCATCAAACCATCTTTCTAATGGCCTCCCTCTTTTAGGTTTTTCAAGCCGGCCAGTCCAGGTTGTGGTTTTATTGGTCCACCTTTCACGTGTCATACGCGCAATATATCTTGCCGATTTCCATTTTAAGCTTTCACAATCTGAAAGGGCATCTACGTCCTTTTTCTTATATTGGCGGTACGTATCTTATCCTTTATCCTTAAATCAAGTATGCTTCTTTCCATGGCTCTGTGCAAGTTTCAGTTTTTCTTCACTTCAAGATATTAGTACCTACGAGTAAATGTCATTTACGAAGATGATTAACAGAGTATTTAAAAATACTGCTATGAACATAAATGCCACAGCAATCTTCTTCATGCATAATGAATATTAGATAAATTTCTTCCTTAATTCATTATTAATCGAGTTGATATCACGTCTAAATATTTTATCAAAAAACTAAAATTACTTTCTTTATAAAATATAAATAATTTTATTTAGAAATCAAATTGAGTGGGTAAGTCACTGAAATACGTAAATTAAGGCAAATGATATTATTACTTTGTACAAAGTAACTTCTTTCTCTTACCAAAACTAAGTTTTGAGCCTTTGGTCATTAAGATTAGGCACGGCTTATTCTCTTTTATTACGGATCAACGAAAACAAAAGAGGTGCGTTTTATTATATAATAATACCGTTTAACTTAACGCATATTTTTTTTCTCATACGCAACGCATCTGCCCTTGGAGCTGCAGAAGTCCATATGCGACGCTAACTGCTTGCTCGTAGCTCTCTCCCATAAAGTACACTTACAAACCGCGGCCCCTAGTTCCCGGCTGCCCCATTATTCCTGGCCAACGTATCAGCCACAGTTTCGAAACAACGCAAAACGTAATTGCATTTATATACATTTAAAACTAATTGAAACAATAAGAATTTTGAACAAAGAATAGAAACAATAAAACTAATTGAATTAACAAGACATCCGATTGGCTCAGTGTGGGGCCCTCCGCCCGTGGATTAAATGGTCGCGGGTTCGATCCCCGCATCGGAATAAATATATGTGTGGATTTATAAATATTTATTCCGAGTCTGAAAACCCCGTCCCCCAATCCACATTTCCTTTCCTGCCCTTTCCTTTCTTCTTTGTCCTTTTCCTTCCTCTCCGCCAATCCACGGTCAGCCGTGCGGCTCATGGGATTCACTAAGACGAATGTAATATTCCTAATTTGTTGAAAATGACGGCAACGTGGTTCGCCACCCGTCACGTCCTGATTCTCACGAGGGCGAGAAGCGACCAATGGAGAGCCGTTTCGCTGCGATGAATGGTAGTGGATCTAGCTCTGTGGTCTCTGTCAACCCCTGCGGGGGATAGGCGTGAATATATGTATATATAAAAAAAATGAAACAATAATGTATATATATATATATATATATATATATATATATATATATATATATATATATATATATATATATATATATATATATATATATATATATATATATATATATATATATATATATATATATATAGAAATTACAATATATAATAGCATAGAAATTACAATTAACTACACAAAAGAAATACGAGATGATGTCTCTTTAGATCATCTTGAAATTAAATGAGCGATGGACCTCTACTAGTAAAGATCCATCGCTCAATTAATTTTTCTTTGATACTTGTCTAGACAAGTATCAACTGAGTTGAATACGCAAATTTTCAAATTTTTGTCGGGAGTAAGTTTGCTAGGTCAAAAATATAAATTATATATACATACATGTATTTTGGTCTTAATGTACCTATTTAAATATTGTTTTACTTGGCAATGGGCTGGTCACGTTTTACTTTGTTGGACTGACGTTGAGTCCGCGCCTTTCTTAACGTTGTCTTTTAAATTACTTTTTATATTTAATTATTTACTTTTCTTCTTTTATACTAGTTTATTTATTCTGTAGAAAAAATATCAAGTCTACTAAATACTGTATTATTCGCTGTAGGTACCTCAATTATGTACCTTTTCGTTTAATATTAAATATTATACATATAATGTTGAAAGGACACGACAACCTCGATTTACTTTGGCTCTAGCTTTACGTGCGTCCCAAAAACTGAAACTTTAGAGAAAAATAATTGGTATTCCTATTTTGTAATACAAAAGCATTTTATTTTATCTCCGTCTTGATTCTTGAAATTGAAAAGAATTGTAATAATTAATTCAAATAATTAATTTTCATGATAATTATTGCATAATTACTGCATTGGTGTACTTTATTAATGCTAAATTATTAATATTATTTTTCATCACCACTATCACCCAGAGCCAATTCACTGATGGACATAGACATTCCCCTAGGTATGCCAACTTATGCATTATACATATATTTAGCAGTAAAATACTTTTTTTTAAATATGACTCCACATTATATTCTATTTTATAAAAGTTTATTTATAATTTCTAGAAAAATGATTATTCATGTTATTATAATCTATTCTAGATTTCTACTCTCCTGTAGAAACAGAGACAACCGTGCCATTAATGCAGATGAGGTCGACGGTCTGCAGTAAATTATTGTCATTTTAATGTGTCCTTTGTTAAATTTGTTTCTAAGTTTTGGTTTTAACATTTAAAGAATACCAATTTAATAATAGCGTCCAATATATTCCAAAGATTTTAAATTCAAAGTGAAGGGAGCTACTATTGAAAGTCCGTCATTTATAGATAAACTTTAGAGATTGTCTATACTAATTTATAGAATATATATATATGAATTACATGATATTTGCTTATGACGACCGATTGACGCAGTAGCGGGACCCCACAGAGTCACGGGCTCAATCCCCGAATCGGAATAACGCTCCGCCACTCCGCCACACCGCTCCGCCACTCTGCATAAAACAAGCGTGGAGGAATATATATATATATATATATATATACATATATATATATATATATATATATATATATATATATATATATATATATATATATATATATATATATGAATTATGTATACTACGTCTACTAAAATGACCAATTGACCAATTGACGGCTGCCCAGGGCTGAGTTCAATCCCCGCGTTCGGATAAGAATATGTACAAATATTTATTCCAAATCTGGTTATCCCGCCAATCCGCATTGAACAAGCGTAGTGGGTTAACCTTTGTTCCTCCAGAAATAGGGAGGCCTGTGCTTACAAAATGATTTCATGTCATTATAAACACAAACTTAACAATCCATTGCTGGACATAGGCCTCCCTTAAAATACATATTCCCAGCACTTGACGAGCGGATTGGGAATATGCAAAGGCAGTTTTGGTTTGATACTCAGATAGATGTTTTTATCAACACCCACAAGGAAAAATGGGATGGTTCTATCCTATACCATAAACAATATAACCCAATATATAAAAATACAAATGAAATAGGTAACTAGGAATAAAGTAATTTTTATTTATAATGTTAAGCACAGAAATAATGTAAATCATTCAAAATTATTTTCGATTCTCTGAAATTATTAAAGGTAAATTGTACCTAAGCGTTAGCTTCGGGCAGTGAAGGTTTCATCGCCAAATAATTCGCAAAGCAATTTGAACGATGTGACAGTAAATTATTTTCACTTTATTTTTTATTTGAGATTGGGTTTTTCTTTATTAAAATGAATTAATTTATTCACATCTATTTTGCAAAACAAATGATTGATTTTATTAGGGATATTATTGTTTAATGACACCCTCATACAACCCTTAGCCAGATTATGGCTATTTTTTTACTATGGAAATTGATAAACAATATTTTTATTTACATTTTAATGTAAAGGAACACCATTTTTTATATCTTTCCATAAACAAAAGAGAAAATAGCTTATAATGAATTGTATTGTTGTGTTACCAGTAATATAGTTCGTGATATTAATTGGTCGCTTCTTAATGAATGAAAGGCAAAGCAAACAAGCGTACAAATTACTAAGCCAAGCCAACATTAAATCAAGTCTAACTATGTCTTCCATTCATTTCGCTCTTCACACATGGAAATTGACTTAAAACTTTACATCTTTCTGTTTACGACTCTTAATGACAGATAGGCATAGCGTTAGGATAGTAGTTGAGCCATGCTCCAGACGAATAATTTGTCAAGAATGGCATAATCTTTGTCTGTAGCATGAATGGGCTGACTCGCCTGGGGAAATACCACACTCCTGTAGAAAACTGGCGTCTGAGTGGTAGCTTAGCTACCGCGCTTCGTACGGTGAGCGGCTGAGTGCTGGAGGCCCAACACCCTCCCCCTTCCCTCTTCCCCTTCCCATTCCAACTCCCACTAATGACACTGTCCTTAAAGGTCGGCAACGCTTCTGCACTGCCTATGGCGCTGCGGATGTCTATGGGCGGCGTTGATTGCTCTCCATCAGGTGACACGCCTGCTCGTTTGCCTCTTTGCCTTCCTATCCCATAAAAAAGCGAAGTTGAGTAAGTACTTCAAAAAACTTGTTTGCATTCATATTGTGGTTGTGATAATATTAGGCTTCCATGTATTTATTATAATTATTCTTTTTCTAAGAGTGCCTCTCCGACTTGCGAAGCTTGGCAGCCAATTCAGCACAGCTCTCCTCAATTACAATTATTTAAAACATTAATTGCTTCGACCGGTAAAACTGAAACCATTCCGGTCTCAATTTTACTGGTTGAAGCACCATTCATTTTGTTACGAAGTTTACAACTATTATTATCTGCACCTAACAGTTCAATGTGGTGACCTTATGTTAATGGTTGGAGACCGCTACGCTTCAACAGTATTTGCTGTCGAATTTTACCACCATCCGAAACACAGTGAAAAACAATCATAACTTAATGTTTATGATTGGTTTGGTATCGAGCTCTCACGAATAACATGTATAAATATATTTTTAAAACAGTCTAAAACAGGGGTAGAAATTTTTTTTGTACCTACTCACCCACTTTAGCATCTCTTGGTAGTAAAATTATTTTATATTACTAGTGGTTTAATTAATAATAAAAGATTGATCTTATTGGAATACACAAAACGAAAACCAGTCGAAAAGATTAACTTAGACTGATCAACATTTCTTGAAGTTCTTGCAGCGATTTTGCCAAGATAATAATATCATCAGTAAAGTGTAAGGTGTGAAGCGTATTCACTGTTTACGTTTATGCCAAGTCATTTCCAGACTAGCGCTTTAAAATATCTTCCAGCACATTAATGAACAGCTAACGCTTGTACTATAACTCTCACACCATCTTATCGATGGCAGTGGTATCTTTCTTAGTTTCAATAGTGGTTGAACCTTGGTTACACGAATGGACCACTCGACTGGAAAAGCACTTGACTTCCACCTTATACCTACCTTATACCCAGAATATTGGCGCCAAGTATAATATGTAGTAGCATATTACTGCATTATCGCGATTACGGTGAGTGCGTTTATACAGACGCTCAGTTCCTTTCCCCGTCTTTTACTTCTTTCTCTCCCTCCTATTATTTTCATCTCCCCTTTCTTTCTTCGTATCTCAATATTGACGTCCTTACCCTAAGGTAGACGACACATTTGTTATGTCCTTATTACTATAGATATTCATGGGCGGTGGTAGTTGCTTACCATGAGGTCACCCGCTTGCTCGTTTACCTATTGCTTCCATTAAAAATTTGAATCTACTAAAATATATCACGTTCACTGTGTGTCACGCAATATTGGCCCGGCAATGTTTAAACAATGTGCGGACGCTAATAAAGTCGGGTATCTATCACTCGCGCGGAACGTGTATCTTTGCCATTTTTACAGGTAGAGCAGAGGTAATTTTTCTTTTTGGAGAATCTAGGGCCTATGTAAAAGCTAATGTAATTCATGTTTATTCAAGTAATAATTATAATAGACAAGTAATTCATGTAATTTATATTAAAATATATATTATAGTTTACATTTAAATTAAATTATTTACACAAAAACAATAGAGCTTTAATACCAGTACAGAAGTCTGATGGATACATTTTTGGATATCAGATGCAATTCACTGTTTGCACAGTAAACGTGATATAAAATTAGCGTGAATATAGCGTTAGCGTGATAATAATTATTATAAAATTAGCTGATAAAAAATCAAAGAAAACATATAATATATACGAGTATAATATTAAATACGTATCATAATAAACCAAAATTAATATTATAAAGATAGAGAGTTGACAAAAAAATTTATGAAAGTCGCTGTAAAGGCATTATGTGCAAATTTATCAACATTCCTGCGAAATGCTCTTACAGCAATTTTTCCGGTCCCTCTCCATCGTATACCTATAAAATCTTGGGAATATCATTAGAACTTTATGGCCAAGGAAATAAAATCGAAAATCCTCTCAGTCTAAACCTTCGCAATTCTCCTTTGTTTCAGGCATGAATCAATGAATCCGACCCAGACAATTCTCAGCAAAATGAAACAGAACGTCACGTTATTCGTGACTTAAATCCTAATGTATACGACACGAAGTTACTAGGTATAAAAGATCAATCGAAATGGATATTGACGAAAAAGTTTCGGGGCCCGGAGGCGCTTCTCAGAAGAACTGGACTCACTTGAATACAACTAATGAGCTGCCGCTTGAAATGCGCTTTAACCATGGACACATGGTTTCCATAACAGTTTATAGTATACTAATGATAATCTCCGCCACAGGCAACTTAACAGTACTCTCGCAATTATTAAAAAGAAGACGGGCAGCTAGAGCAAGCAGATTAGATGTTCTCCTCATGCATTTGGCAATAGCTGATCTTATGGTAAAGTATCTAGTAAAACAAACACCGTTAGTAATTTAGTTTCCTTTTTTAATCTAATTAAAAAAATCCAGAAATTTTCTTCGAAATTAAATTTAAATTCAATCGAACTTATAGACACAATATGTAAATGTTATCATATAGAATAGCATGTTACCGCCTGCTATTTTCTGTATTGTATTAACAGTATAATTTGTTATTAGTATATTACAATATCTCTTAAATATATTAAAAGATAATAAAATGTATTAATATATTTTTAAAACTGTCCAAACCAGGGGTAGTCAATTTTTTTTGTACTGTTGGTAGTATTATTTTTCTATATTACTAGTGGTTTAGTTATATATAAGTATAGGGTAAAACTCCCACCTTAATAGATTGATCTTGTTGGAATACATAAAACGGAAAACTGATCCGATGACTGATCAGCATTTCTTGAAGTTCTTGCAGTGATTTTGCCAAGATAATAATATCATCAGTAAAGTGTAAGTGTGAAGCGTACTCACTGTTTACGTTTGTGCCAAGTCATTTCCAGTCTAGCGTTTTAAAATGTCTTCCAGTACATTAATGAACAGCTAACGCTTGTACTGTTTTAATTCTACGCAAACGGCCATTTTACTTTTTATGAAATGTTGGCGTTATACATATTTACTGAAATAAATCATTACATTTGATTAAACTGCAAGCAGTGTTCACGTGCAGGTAACTTTCCTAATGATGCCGCTGGAGATCGCGTGGGCGGGGACAGTACAGTGGCTGGCGGGTGATTTCATGTGTCGCCTCATGATGTTCACGAGGACGTTCGGCCTGTACTTGTCCAGTTTTGTACTCATTTGTATCGCAGTTGACAGGTAAATAATTAAGGAGCTCATAATTAGAAATAAATTAATAGTGTTATATTAACAAAAAATTAAAATGAGTTATGAAAAAAAATCGTTAATCGTAATATTCTATATTCTAATTAAAAAAAAAACAAATAAATAAATCTAACATCTATGCTTTCTCCTTTTGAGAAATAATCTTGAAGACTGCAGCTCGAAAAACCGATATTTAACCGAATATAAATATTAAAATTTGTTTTTTATTTAAAAAGAAGAGTAGTTAGTAATGCTAGAAACATCAATGCGAGATAAGCTTTAATTAGTAAGGATTGTGATTACGATTTAACGCCGTGGATTTCATTTTATCAGTGGATCATTCTCGTGAGCCATATTTTCCTAGAATAAGCATTATTAGCTTAGTCGGAAAGAAAGAATTTTACTAATATCTAATATTGTTAGTTTTCTTAAAAAACTGGGTGTGTTATGAAAAAAATATAATATATAATATAATGGCTATAGTCTAAATAAAATGTACTAAGAAAGGAACGTACGTTTCTATATAATATAATAGCAATAACTATATATTTGTAGTTGCTTAAATATATTTATCTGTAATCAGTTAAAATGTTGCTTCTATTTTTTTCAGATACTATGCCATTTTAAAACCATTGAACGTCGCTTGGGAGGCTCGGGTGAGGAAAGCGTTAGTAATAGCGTGGATATGTGCTGGTCTCGCCAGTTTACCACAAAGCTTTATATTTCATTTAGAAGAGCATCCGGATGTCAAAGGGTTATTATGTTATGTTTTTGATATACATAGAACTTTTTTAATATTTATAAATAAATGACAACATGACGAAATATAGATTATATTACGCTTACAAGCTATTTTTTGATGCCTTTACTGCGTCGTGTCTGGCACAGAATAGGGCCATAGGGAAGCGAATGGTAGGAGATAGGAAGCAGCGTTTATCTGGGTACTGAAACTAATCTGCGATCCCCAATCTGCCTGCAATGGTGTTTGTATCTGGTGTTTGGAATGGATGGAGTTTATGGAATCACCCTTCATTATTGAAGGAGACCAATGACTGTTGCGGCTATTGATTTTTGCTTTAATTTAATCGATGAACATTTTAAAAATTTATTTTATTTATCATGTTTGGCTTTTAAGACTTTAAAGAAGCATGAAAAGTTAAATATATATATATATATATATATATATATATATATATATATATATATATATATATATATATATATATATATATATATATATATATATATATATATATTATAAATGTCGCAACAATTTTTATTCAAGATTAATTATAAAATTATTCCAGACTTACAATTTTGATTGTATCAGCGTTATCAATAGCCACATTAAACTTATTGACACATTTTCAGAGCGAGAGGTCCCTAATGTGGGATTCAATAATTTGTGGCTAACGCCTTTATTAGAGACTCTGACCGTTGAATTATGTAATTTAAGCTATGTAATTTATCACTAGAATCGCATATTAAAATGAAGAGGACGAAAGGAAATTATAAGTTACGACAGTAACGATAATTATTGTTAGAAAAACTTTACACAAAAATATTAAAAATAGAAGGAATGACAAGAAATTATGATGACACATAGGTTAGGACATAGGTTGACTTTTATTAGTCCAGAGTTAGGCATATACATACATATCTATAGGTTTATATCAGAAACAAATTAAAATAGCCGGTCAAGCCCTGGATGTCAAAAATTGCAAAATAAAATAAATTTACACAATAAAACAATTTATATACTTTACATTATTTAAATGTATAAAATATGTATTATAAATAATCTGTTTAAATAATCGGGCAAAGCCACATGGTACCGACAGCATCAAGGATTTAGAGGATTGGAAATTATTATGGTTTTATTTTTCAGATATTTCCAATGCGTTTCGTACGGATCGCTGCCGACAGAACGACATGAGTTCGCTTACTTCCTGGTGAATATGATGCTGATGTATGTTGCGCCTTTGGTTTCAACACTGTACTGCTCTTCAGCTGCATTGGCGGAAATTATTCGCAGAGCTAATACTGATAACGGTGAGAAATATTTACCTATGCATATAATATCTTTGATTTGACCAAGTAAGGCAAGATTTGAATTTGGCTAAGCTTTATTTTATGAACCAATCGCTTAGAACATATAATATTTTATACTTAATATAAAAAACTATTGAAAAGCGGTTAACTTATAATTTTTTTTCTTTTGAACAAAGTCAAATTTAACTGTAATAACATGAATTCAGTTTATCTTTTTTATGTTATTATATTTTTTTTCAACTCAGACTAATGTACATTTAGCGTTTATGCAGATTTTTATATTGTCTTAGGGGTGTCTTCCATCTATAAAATACGCACACGTTAAGAGGAGGGAGGGGCTCGACAAAAACAACTGAACCTTATATTCATCAATAAATCTAAAGTGCTAAAACTCTAAACTTCATCTTCATCCATTTCGTTGGATGAAAATGCTATCAATATTTTAGGAAATATATAAATAATTTTGGAAGTGCTGTTTTCCTTTAATAACTTCTGAATGTCAAATTGCAGGGTATGTGACGTCACACAAACCACGTGTGAAAAGGACGGAGGGCCGGTACGATGTATATGAATGGCCCTTTATGTCGTTAATAACATATATAGATCGAATATCGTATCTTTCAATAAGCACGTATTACTGAGAACTGAATATATGTACTCAGTGACACGTAATACGTAAATTTACACGTGTTAAATTTGAACAATTTCCATGAATTGTTTACATTGTTTGTCAAAATTAATCTAAGCCCCCAGTAAATAGTCGGTGGTTTAACCACAACACATGGAATATGTACAAACACATAATGACAAATAGTATTAGATAATCTTCTATTGGCAAATCTAGTAGAGTTTAACTACGAAGTATAAATACACTGACTTGAACCTACCTACAAAGATACAAACATCTTATTCTTATGAATAAATATTGAGATGAAACTATAATACATAATAATACTCACGAATAAAAAATTGTAACTTTTTTATTTTACAATAAAAATGCTAATGTATATAAAAACCCTACATATTTTACATAATTCATTGTTGACAATTTTATAAAAAATATAAAGGAAAAATAAATACAAAAATGAGTATACCATCGGAGTTACTTTAACGATTTTTTTTCCGTGTTGAGGAACTTCATTACGAATGGTGATAAACGCTTTATTATTGGCGGACTGACGTTTGACCAGTAAAATATTATTATAATAATTGTTTGTTCTGATTTCTTTAGATATATCACGAACAAGTTCAGAATAGAAACTCAGAAAAATCCTTATATATCTTGACATCGTCGTTTTACATGTATTATTATATTTTTTATATGCTTTTTCCAGACAAAATGCGTCGTAGCGGTGTTGGTATTCTAGGGCGGGCAAGAGCAAGAACCCTGAAGATGACTGTAACTATAGTTTTGGTATTCTTTGCGTGCTGGTCCCCCTATTACTGCTATTGTTTGTGGTAAGTATTTTATCTCATTATATCCTTTTGGGATGTAAGTATGCGCAATCACTCTGACGACAGACTATGGCATGTATGGAATGACAAGCATTCCAAAAAATGTAGTCGTAAGAATTCACAAGCTTGTGAAAACAGCACTTTCACAAATTATTCCAGCATATTAGCTATGGGCAAATTTTTCTTACCTGTCAGAACTGCAAATTGTGCGCTCACACCTACACTTTTACATTATCGAGGCGAATGCTGCTTCAATCGCAGTGGTGAGTTACTGGGCCGACAAAATATAAGTTGAGCCATAGACACGAAAAGAACAAGACTTTAAAGTTATACTCATAGTACAAAGATTCCATGAGAATGTAGGTGGCATTGTATTATATATTTATTATGTGGCATAGTATTGTATTATACGAATCAAATGAACAAACACGAAGTTTAGTACCTAAGACATGTAAACTATAAAAATATTTGTTTCATATATTCTAAGACACGCAGTAAAACTATAATACAAAACATACATAAATTTACATCGTATAAAAATAATAAAGAAACCCTTTTGAAATATAATACAAAGTATACAATATGGCATCAAATATTATTTTGCAATCAATATATATAATGTAATTGAGAATACCATGCTATATAATGCCAGATTTTTATGTATTTACCTCTTAATCTTTTCTTTTTTCAATTTCCTTGAAATCACACATGTTATATATCTGTTTAAGGTACTGGATCGATAAGGAATCTGTCAGGAGTCTCGATCCAGCGTTTCAAAAAGCAATGTGGCTGTTCTCCTGCACTAACTCATGTGCAAACCCCATCGTATATGGAGTGTTTAATAGGAATCGTTGGCATTCAGGGCCGGTAAGGTGCTACGGTTTAATTTATAATTCTAATTCAAAACTGACACTAAAATGGAATGAAAGATATCGATATAAGAGGACGAAATATATATATCTTGAAGACTCGAAGTCAACGACGTAGCTCTTCCAGTTGGATAAATAGAATTGGTAGTAGACTGGGTACATTTGTTTGAAATGTGTTTACCCTTGACGTAGATGAGAGCTGCTGTGAAAAATGTGTTTTAGATTAGCTAAAAATTATTTTAATTGAATAAATGTATATTTTTCGATTATTAATGAAGTCAGGCGTTACTTTGCGGAAATCCATTACTATGTGGACAGTTAGAACTTTTACTTAGCTAAGATCCGCGGCAAGAACAATAGAAAATTAATAATGTATATTTTCCTGCTGGATGAAGTGGATTTACAGAGAACGTAAACTAAATCTTACCGAAAAACGGTACCATCACTGTTCCACCTTGCAAACATGTTTCGTCTCAACACGAGGCATCATCAGGTACGGTTGTCTTCCGTAGTAGATTCTACGGAAGACAACCGTTAAGTGACGATTAACTTAACGGTTTTCTTCCCTAAAGTCTACTAAACAAAAAGTTCTAACTATCAACATAATGTATATTTTTCATTATTACTTTTAGCACGCTCGACATCGAAGCGGCAGCATGAGGCGAGGTTCACGCTTCCCCTGTGGTGATTCTATGGAAATTTCTGCCGCTACTTTAGCACGCGCTCGGAGCTCTATTAACAGCGAAAGGAATGGTTGCCAGGATTCCTCTTTCAGCTCCAAAACTGGAACACACAAGCAGCTCAATCACAACAACAATCTTGTAGGTAATGGAACCGTATAAACAATCAAGATTCAGCATCCCTTATGCCTATTATTTAGTAAGGCTGTCAATTGATCCAATTTAACGCAGTACCCAATTTCATACTTTTAAATTTTGCGTTCTCAGTGCCGGCATAGGGCTATTGATACCCCGGGCATAATACTCTGCCATCCACTTAAGAAAATCAAAATCGAATGTTAATTTTTTGGTGAAACAATATGAACCCATATTTAGAATTACATCTTTACTCAGAGCTACAGAGAATGATATTCTAGAGCCAATAAGACAAAGAATTCTGTCCTCTGTAGCAGTTAAAACATTGTACACAATTTTCTCGTTCTATGATCGAGTGACGCTCGACACGAGAGACCAAGTACACAAATCGGCGACCTCGTGCCACACTCGCACATAGAAGGTTTAGCTATCCCCAATATCCACCACTCGTGACTGTTTCGCGGGTATAGCATGCCACTCCCACCAATCGCGCCCCCCCAAATTTGGTGCCCTAACACCAGCACTGTACGTTCTGTTAAGGCAGATAGATATTCAGACGCAATTTGATCTGTACATTTTTAATATAAAGTGAAAATAATAATTTAATCATTTCGTATGGACTAAAACCAAAAGTTTTAAACGTGATATGTAATATTGTTTTACTAAGAGTCCATGCATCATTCGAATAGATCTTTCTTGGGTTTGTTACTCGTTATTGAACTTGATTCTATCACATACCGTTTTGATTATCATATCTATATCTTACTGTTACCCCACTTTGAAATTTGTTAGCCTTAGTTAATAAAATGTAAATACTTAAAAAATTAAGTAAAAAAAAATATATCAGTGTTTAAGCTATAAGGCAATATCTATATTTCGGAAATTATTTGAGTATCTAAAAGAGTGCTTAAAGTATATAAATATTTTATATTATTTTGAAATAAGAATGTAGATATGTATTTAAACTTATTATGTCAATCATACTTAATACGTATTTAATCCATAGATTACATATACAGGGCCGGCAACGCTTCCGTGACTCCTGCGGTGTCGCGGTTGTCTATGGGCGGCATTGATTGCTTTCCGTCAGGTGGCTCGCTTGCTCCTTTGTCCTCCTACCCCATAAAAAATAACATATAGCCTATTACTCTTTTCGATTTAAGCTATGACAAACAAGAACTGTTTAGTTTTTATATAAAGAACAAATCTTGTTAATATATTTAAATTTTATATGTTAAAATGAACCAAATACAATATAAATATTATAATTTAATAGAAATAGATATTTTTTAAAAGTGCCATACTTGAATATGTACTCATTTTTTTAAGTCGACATTCCAAATTTTTATACATAGATAAGCTTTAAGTTATATTACAAATATGATTCTAATATCTTAAAGATTTAAGATAAATAACTGTTTTGACTGACTGATAATTGGGTTTATATTGTTTTTTGTAAGAACTTCTATAATATGAAACAAATTATACTTTATTTATAGGTTTCTTTTTGTTGATCATGTGTGTTATTTTATATTTCGTGAAATATTATGTGATGTTATTTACCTATTAGGTTAAGTGTTTTCTTTATCCAATACCTAACAAAGATTTCCTAGGCTGTGAACTGGTTCGGGATTGTGGATAATGTTGTGTGAGTTTTTATATCGAAAACTTTATTTAAAATTATGAATAAGTAATAAATGGTAGTGATGAAATTTTGAAAAAACTTTTTGTGGTCTTATTTTATTTTAATATAAAGAAAGAACTAGTCTTCATATACAAGAATTGTTTATTATAATAACTATACTTTTATTTTAGAAATTTACATAGAAATAATAAATAATAATAGCTTTTGTTGAAGTCTGTAATATCAAGTGGAATTTCTGTTTTATATAAACATCATATACATATATAACAAATAAAAAGATTAGTTTAACATAGCGATAATTAATAACAACCTAAAAATGACTATTGTTACAATAAATACAGTTGATACAATGATATACATATTTGTATTATCCTTTTTCTTTGATGGCAGTTAGTTATAACTTTTATACTAGTGTCATGTAAAATAATAACAAGTATTTTGAAATATAAAGTCAGCTTGTCACGATACATTTGATAAAATGGTCGACTTTTTAACTAAACTTGTATGGACTTGAACTTGCATTCAAGTTAAAAGACACAATATACGGATTTTTTCATTTCACTTCACTTCTACGCCTTAATCAAACTATAATGAGTAATATGCCGATGCAGAAATTAACAATGTAACTGATAATAACATAAGATTATAAAAATTCAATAAAAACTCAACATCACTGACGTAACTTAGCGGGAAAAGTCCATTTGTATTATTACTATAATAATTAAAGTCAGATAGCTCAAATGCTAATTCCTAGATTTAGGCATAACATCTTTACACTTTTCGTTTATAATATTCAGAAATATAAAAATCTTATAGCAGTTAAAAATCAAATACCTTTACGAAAAAAAAAACATTTTTTAATCATTTTAATATTTTTATTAATTAATTTCTTATTTGATTGTCAATATTCAATTACATTGTAGTATTTAATGTAATAACGACTTGGAATTTCAATTCTATTCAATAATATTCAATAAATTAATTGCCAACGTGGGTATCCATTTCCCATAATACCATATAATTTTTCATCTATTCAAATTGGATTTAGTTTTATTATTACCTATACCTATGATAACAAAAATCAGAGACATTATAATTACGTCAATTATAAACACGCAAAAGAGACGCATGTTGACGTGAAGTTGCGGATACCAGCTTGTTCCACCATCTACCATTTTACCTCTTGATATGATGATTATCTTTATCATTGATATGATGATGTTATCATACCCGATTCGACTACGGCGATCTATTCTGAAAAATCTCAAAACTAAAAACAAAGGATGTATATTTAATTGTCTGAAGTTGGTGCACAAATATAGAAGGCACTCTAAAGTCTAAAGAAACAATTTCTTTTCTTAATGCGTCTTCAAGATATAATCGACTTACGTCACATAAATTAGATACGTCATAGATTCCCGAAAATTAATTTGCTTTCAAACTGGCTTCGAATAGGATTTGAACATAGCTTAGTTTCGAGAGGTTTTTAACCACTGTCAAATCGGTCTTGTGTCTATTAAATATAATATTTAATTATTATACCAAATTATTTTCGTCGCTATCAAAACTGCTAACAATCGTAAACGAGACATTTAAGCTAAAGAAATAGCGAAATAAATAATTATCTAACAGTAAATAATTGAGAAAAAAAATTAGATTTTCCTACTAAAAGTTCCTAACAATAGTTATAAATAAAAAAATCAACAAGTAGGTAAAACAATAAATAAATGTGTTTACTAGATTCATAACATTTTCAACTGGAATGCAAAATACTTTTTCTTTGAAAGGTACATAATACATGTACTAAATATAACTCATAATATGGCACATTTACTATTCTAAATATAACAAATATTCAACAGTAGAGGCATACATGAAGCACAATATCTATCTTGTGGTAACGTGCTAACCTACATACAAAAATACTAAGATAGTTCGGAGACATTTTGTAAAAGTTTCTCAAATGTGTTTTATATAGCCGAAATGCATTGTATTAGTATAAAAATTACAAAGAACTAATAATTATATTTGAAAACCTCTGTCATGACACATTAAATTACATATGAATAATCGTGAAATACATTTTAACCAATGTAGAATATTAAATACAATTTGTTGCTTATATTGATGATATTGGCACATCAAGAATATTTCGATAAATTTTATCTAATTAACATACTATTCACATCGATTTATATTCAAAGATAATCTAATAAGCTACGTACGTACTTTTGAACTCACTTAATTACAAATTTCGAACACACGAAATGATCTTCTCCTCACACCCATTTAGGTTCTTCAATGATTCATATACATAATGTTTTTTATCTGGTATGAAAACTGAATTTTAAATTAAAAAATGTTTTATTTTATTATTTTATAAACTTTTTTTTAATATTTTGTTTTAATTAAAAATTCGTTAAATCGGTTATCACAATAACTCGTCGAACATATGAATTAGATCAATTGATATCTTTTTGAAAAAAACATAGTGCAGCTCATTGACACATGTGCAATTTTATGAAATAATATTCTTACATTATATAAAAAAAATATTTTAAGAATGATATTTTTTTAATAAAAGATTTTGCTTTTGGGATAAACAACAAATGGGTATTTTCTTTTTAAACTGATACCAGGACACTTACATTTATTTCATTTATATTTTTTTATACATAACAATCGCAACACAATTGAGCAGAATTGCTAAAATGTTAACTGCATTAAATGCAAGTTAAAAATTAATTCCGTTAAACAAACTGCTGTATCAATATTATTCTGAAAAAGGATCTAATCACCATAACAATTTTCTGTAAATATTTTATTCTACCTTAGAGGTTTAAAAATAACGTTAATACTGTTGACTCTAACCAAACCGTGGCTTTAAGCCATTTAGTTTTTGGACGTTATAGCTCCTTATATTCAGTGGTCGCCCTTCTCCAGTTCCGTGAGCTCATGCGCAGGGGCCAGCTCCCGGTCATTCTGCTGGACACCACGAGTCTTATCAATGTCACCCTGAGATAATGTCGTCACTATAATAGCGCCTAACGCGTCGCAGACAACGTTAATCGTCGTGCGGAATCGGTCACTGAAAATAATTTATTAAATTATTATTATTACATCCCGTATATATCGCATTGATGGGCGACACGTATCCCCATTTCTAAAGAAAAGCCCACTAATCCATTACGCTCATCCAAGGTGGATTGGCAAAACACTCAGTCTCGGAATTAATACATAAAGGCTATTCATTTACATATTTATCCGTGCGAGAGTTAATCCGTGACCATTACCTCCGAAAGCGGTAGATTAGTTTCTAAACCAATTCAATGAATAAGTCTTATGAAATGACCCATATGTTATATGTCTAATAATCCATGAGCTATGGTCGATTGGGTCGTATCACATTAAGTTTCCTTGTAAGGCATTCTAAACACACAAAGAGTAATACTCGGGTTCAGAATAAATATGTATAGACCATACAAAGATCCTTAAAAAGAAACATTTGACCCTCTGCTTACATTTGGTCGTCAATCAAATTTGATCAAAGCAACTGATAACGACTAATTGACTTAGTGGCGAAGCCCCCAGCCCACGTAGTCAATGATCGCGAGTTGGATCCCGCATCGGAATAAATATATGTATGGACTAGAAATATTTATTCCGAGTCTGGTAACTCCACCAATCCGTATTAGACAAACGAGGTGATAAACTTCCAGATGGACTCGTCTCGTCAAAAATAGAGAGACCCGTGCTCAGCAGTGGGACATACATGTATGGGCTGTAAAAAAGAACTGATTACGGTTTGTTTAAAATAATGAAAAATTATAAAAAAAAGAACATAAAATTTTGGGGGATTTAAAAAATCAGACTTACAAAATTATTTGTGATAGAAATACATATAGTAAGATTTATATTTTAATATAAGAATAACTCACAGAAGCCAATCGACTGCTAGGATAATGGAGACATCTTCAGCGGGTAGATTGACGGTGTCCAACACCATCACCATAGTGACGAGACCGGCTTGAGGAATCCCTGCCGCTCCGATGCTAGCTGCAGTCGCTGTTACACTGTGATTAACATTCGTATCTTTGCATACATTTTTTTCATTGTTACATTATTACGCGAAAGAAATAAGTTATTGATATGACTTTTTTATATCTGTGACGGACAATTTTTATGACAGTTTAAGTTTCCAATTTATAGTTGATCCTTTTGATTTCGCTTCTTTCATCTTCAATAAATAATATTATAAAAAAATAATTAGATATAGACTATCCACGATATAATTATTAGTGTATTCCATGAATATAATGTAATAAAAAATATTTATATCTTAATTTCATACCTCACAGCAACGATCTTGCCAAACGACATGTCCACCTTCCTGAGTTGAGCTATAAATATGGCCGCAACGGCTTCATAGAGCGCTGTTCCGTCCATGTTGATGGTGGCGCCGATGGGGATAACAAAACGGGTGATACGGGGGTCTAAGCCCATGTCGTCACAACACCCGATTGTTATCGGCATTGTTGCTGAACTGGAAGTATTTGATAACTATATAGCCAGACGTTTATGTTACACACATTAAAAAAAAATCTAAAGCATGTTAACTTCAGAGTCTATCTTTTAGATTTAGATTTTGGTGCGCCCAACCGTGAACGCGATGATGTGTCAACCTTATCAATGACGTCACGTCCAACCAGCTATGATAATTTATCATTAAATTAAAATATCTTTATTATTTATGAGATACAAAATATGCCAACAACACAAGGTCGTTCGTTTTCACGGACGCCTTTGGTGTGGACACATGCACGTATATCGTACCTGTTCGGAAACGCGCGAATGTTAGTTTGCTACACAATTGAACCATTTTTCATTGACAATTGCGACTGAATCGCACGATGATAGACTGACAACCACCAAGGAGTTGGGGACGGAATTTATTTTTACGTCGCATAGTCCGATGGTGGAATTATGCGGTTGGTAGGATATTGTACAATACTTCAGAACATTCGCCATGATAAATTCGATATAACACCCAGAGAGACGAAATATCTCCACGTACGGATAACGGGTTGAGCCTATTAGAAATCTGACGGTTGCCAACGATTCTGAACGCTCTCCGTTTCATGCGATCAAATCGACAAATTAATTTACAATTTATCAGTCACAATCTTGTGTCAAACATTTTATTTTTTCATTTTATGATTGAATTACACAGGGTGCTTTATTTTCGTGATCGCGTAGTATTACTTTTTACCTTGATGCTGTTCCAAAGGCGGTAGCCATGACCTGTCCCATTTTAGCGATGTAGCGACAGGGCAGCTTCTTTGTAGCTAATATGAACAAAATGCTGAGCGTCCCAAAACCATGTAGAAACAAACCAAGGAGCACCGTCATGAAATATAGTCCTAATCGACCAACGAGATCAGCGAAAGAATCTATTTCCATAATCTTCGCCGTCACGAGGAAGAACACACCAAGTGGAGACATCCTGTATAGTGGTATAATCAAATTAAACAATATGTAAAATGAAATAAAACCTTATGTTTAAGAAATATTATATGTATATTAATATTTTCACTTAGGTTGTTTTTAGCATTAAAACGAAAAATTCGAGGCACGTACATTTTGTATAAATCAACACACTAAATTTATAACTACAATACCAAATCAATTTTATTCTGTTCTACTGCTAACCTCATAAATGTAAACTAAATAAAATACTAATAGAAAACAATATTGAAAAGAGTTAATTATATTTATATGGTATACCATCTAAATAAGAAATCATAATGATGCTCTTAACTTCAGGAAGCGTTTATATAAATTTGCTTCAGGAAACGCTTACATTCCACAACTGGCTACAAACCTTTTTTCTACAAGACACGCCATCTACCCCGATTACGGCGATTTTAAATTCATATTTATCAATATATATCATTACTAAAAATTTATAAAAGAAATTTTGTATTATGGGCATACGATTTGCTTGCATTCTATGAACTGCTAGTTATACAAACCAAATAACCCATCCAGTGATGATCATCATGGCTTCAGATAGCGCTTGGAAAAAATCCTGTAACGGACGACTCTGATCGCCCATCTTGCCTAAGGTTATCCCCAAGACTATACTGAAGCAAACCAATCCCAGCACGTTGCTTCCCTTCTGATAGTCACCATCAATCTTATATGTCTCCAACTGACCTGAAATCAATGTTTGAATTTGACATTTGTTATTTTTGTTTTTTTTTACATAGCAGAGCAGGCAAACGAGCATGCCGGTCACCTGGTGGTAAGCGATCACCGCCGCCCATAGACATCCGCAACGCCTGAGACGTCGCAGATGCGTTGCCGAACTTTCGCAACACATATGCTCTTTTCTCGAATGCCCCTAATGTCATAATCACATGGGAATACCGCAGGTGGTAAAATGTTCTACATTTGCACAGTTCCACGAACTGATGAACATGAACGATTAAATCGCACAGTGGTAGACGGCCAGCCATCCAGGTGATGGGGATGGAACCTATTTTTATGGCGCATACTGCGATGGTGCAACTGTGCAGCTGGGAGGAGATTAAATAACTCCTCAGATCATTCGCCATAATAAATTTAATACAGATGATACATCACTACGTACAGATAAAAGATCGAACCTATCGCATATTCTACGGTAACCGACGATTCTCCATTGGATGCGGTCAAATGGAAAGAGCTGTTACTTGGGAGCTCCAGCCCAGAGGTGAGAGCAGTATTCCATATGTGCTTTGTACAGCTGGAAATGGATGTTACGAACACAGAATATAATCATTCAATTTCTTTCCGTTGGTGTCCACCTTAATAATTTCTGCGATCCCCAATCCACCTGCCAAGGTTGCTCATTTCTAAGGGAGGCCAATGTCCAAGGTGTTTTTTTATGGGATAGGAAGGCAAACGAGCAGGCGTGTCATCTGATGGAAAGCAATCAAGGTTGCCCTTAGACTTTCGGAGTGCCACAGGCAGTTCAGAAGCGTTGCCTTCCTTTAAGGAACGTGTCATTATGGGAGGGGGGAGGGGGGTTGGGCCTCCGGTACTCAGCCGCTCACCAGACGAAGCGCGGTAGATAAGCTACCACACAGACGCCGGTTTTCTGCGGGAGTGTGGTATTTCCCCGAGCGAGCCGGCCCATTCATTCTACAGACAAATAATTTACCATTCTTGACAAAGTATTCGACTACAGCGTGGTTCTACCACTTTTAAACATAACGGCTGTATTGTTCGGACGATGTTTACGGTTGATAATAATTATTATTACATCAATCAAGACGGTAATTAAGTTATATGCTGTTAAATTAAATTACTCTCTGTTATAAAGATATGTGAAAATTTCAACCTTAACTTTTACAGACATACATATATTTGTGGACAAAAGATCCGTATGTTTCACATAAAGTAAATCAATAGAAAATTTTGTTTATTATTGAATGAGATTTTTCTACGTATACTCATATTAAAATTAACAGCTTTATTACCTTTAATAGCTTTTGGATCATCTTCTTCGTATATTAATTTGGTTCGATATGATGCAATTGTAGCTTGGGCGATATTCTCCGGAAAAACGTTTCTGAAATTGTGACACAAAATAGAAGATTTACCAGATAAAATACAACTAACAATTTTCTGCCACGAATTGTTGAAATGTGGAACAATTTACCACCTACGATGTTTCCACGTGAATACAACAGAGTGAGATACATGAAAAAAGCGTATGTGGTTACTAAAGGCTCGCAACGCATCTGAATTTCTATTACCACTAGGTAACCCGCAAATGAGTATTTGCCTGCTCTGCGATAATGAAATCTGATTAAATTTAGAATTGAGATTTAAGAAGTCTTAAAAATGATTTTGATTAAATTATTTTGCATCGTTCTGTTTGCTTTCAGAGCCAAGAATCACAGGTTCGGTTCTTACATACTAATAATTTTTATCGTCTACAAGTATTTATTTTGAAGCTGATTATTTGTCAGTGTCGCTCGGTATTGACATGATTTATGATAAATACACGTTAAAAAAAAAACTGTTGCGATATCATATCTACCGTCTGAAAAACTAAATAACACGAATCGCGTACTAAACTTGAAATATTAAAAAAAATTTGTTATAAATTATATGAGAACCAAATTATACTACTGCTGCAGAAGTTATTATATATAGCAAGAACATATCTTTACATACAAAGAAAAATTACATTTAATTTCATCTGGGGAGTACCATATTCTAGGAGAAAATCGATTTCTTAGAGCCGAAGTCCCGGCTCGTTTCCATTTGCCACCCATAATCCTACATTTTTTATGAGATAAGAAGGCAAACGTATGGGTGTGTATAAACCATAGACATTCGCAGTGCCTATAGACATTACAGAAGCGTTGCCTATCTTTAAGAAATGTGTAGATTTTGTTTTTTTGAAGTTATCTGGTAAATCTTTTCTTAAGGCAAGTAATGTTAATTACCGCTATCCATGGACATCCTCAGTATCCTGGTACCTACTACGTATGTTCATGGGTAGCGGTTGATTGCTTTTGTGCCTTCATACTCCTTGAAATTCTATATATAGTTAACAAGAATACTTTACAATATCACTACAATTCTTATAAATCATACTTAGTAGGTGGGATTCTGATAATATCTATAGCACTGTTAGTTTTTTATTTAGAAGCGTACCTAACACTTACCTATATTATGTACATATGTCTGAATGTCAAACCGCATATCACACTCAATGACATAGATTGAATTTAAAATTGGAACACTTATCTTCGTTATGGAAGAGACAGATTATGAACGACAAAATTAGATTACTATGACATCGAATGTCAAGCGTATATCCACTATATTCCCAAATGAAGATTGTTTAATGTTCTCAATGGCCCTACAAATGTCATATGTAAAGGACAAATCTTTTAAGTCGAATGGAAAAGCGTGATCCACTGCGTCCCAGAGTCAGAGGCTAGAAACTTCCGGTGTCATTCAGTTAACCAATTTAAAAAAAACATAAAAAAAGGATGCCTAAATTGTGAACATGTTTGCAACAATATAATTTTAAAATTTTCCTTCAATTTATATCAGTGACGCGTTTTTATTTCATTTTCATAATTTCATGTTAATGTTTCATATAACCGTATTGTTTAATTCTAGTGGCGTTTTGTTCAGTATAGTTCGAATAAAGTGTAGAAGTGAATTGCAATGAAATATGTAAATGTGTACCGTGACTTATTACGGCTACAAATACTCTGGTGAAACGGCTGCCATTTCATTAATATATGAAGTAACAAACTAAACAGACTTACATATAGATGTGTTAATATTTTACTTGACACCGCCTTAAAATAATTATGCCTAATTGCAAAACAAAATGCTGCGCTAAAATGTTTTAGTTATAATACACGAAAATATAGATCCGTACAAATTCCAAGAATACTAAATATAATAGTAAAGGACTATTTTTTTACATATTGTCACAAGATTTGCTACATATTTGTTTATATTATACTACTTTTTGAGCAACTCATTTCTGACTAAAAGGTAATCATTAAACAATTTTTTTACAATTTTTATAGTGGTACAACTAAGATCGTACATGCTACATGCTAGCACGAACGAGCAAGCTCAACCTGGGAAGTACCACATTCATACAGAATGTCGTCTAATAGTTAACATTTTATTCACATCCTTAAAGTAAAAGGTAACTTGTTTGCTCGTTTGTCTATCTCTTCCTGACCAAATAAAAATAAAATATTACAATATAAATATTGTTTTCTTTTTTATTTAACCGTTTTCGGGTCGCTTTAAATATAATGCCATATTATTAAATCTTTCCATTGTTTTAATAAAAAAACTTGTGATATAAAAAAAACAATTCGAAAAAACATCGACTTCCGTACTTGCTATCACCTGGTAACCTGCGATCGCCAGGTCGTGCCAATCTGCCGCATCGTTGTTCCATCTGATTGTTACAACACTAAGGGTTACCAACTTGTAAACTTTTGTAACCAAAATATATTTAATACTTATTTGTTTTTTCATCAAAACGCTGTATATATGGATGTATGTACATAGGTACAGAATATACATATAAACCGCAAACAGATTTATGACTCAGTGAATTGAAAAACTATGTACATATTTGAAAAGCTTGAACACATAGACCCATTCATAAAGTGATACATGTAAAGAAAATTGCTGTGAATGTAAAGCGTTCATTTTACATCCAGTTTGAATAAATTACTGTCAATATATCCATGCCATGATCGCCAATATTTGAATCGATAAATTATCTATCACCCGCTCTATACCTATGATACTAGTCACGATATAACAGTTTCTGTTCTAATCCGTACACAACTATAAGAGTCCACTACTAGAAATTGATCTTTATCAGAATTTAACAATAATGTCGCCGTGATCTCCATTATTGACGCGGAGATTGGGATTGCAGATTGATTTTTATTATTAATTTTAAAGTCATACACGTAAAAAAATTAACAACGATTTTGTCATCCCTAACAGCGCTATCTAGGGCGTTGTATAAATAACATACGGGATGATGAAGAGTGACGACCAGGGAACCGACGCCCGTACTACTTCTCTTCGCTACTGACACTTAATTGACTGTTACGTTAATAAAAGTAAAATTTAGTGGCTTTGTCGTTAATAATACGCAACCTTCAAGAGACAATAAGGAAAATAAAAAAAATTGCACTATTTGCTTTATAGCTATTTTTACAAATTTGTAATAATATATAACAACTAAGCAATCTTCCATGTAATCTTCGACAATTTCCATAATACTGGAAACGTAACAAATATTTGACACTAAAAACAAAAATGTTATCAATTTCTAGAACAATTATTATGAGATTACAGAAAGTTTTTGTTTTTTTTAAATTTTTAATAAAAAAAGTACTTCGTCATTCTTACTTTTAACGTATTTGAAATGAAAACTAGTTTTAATCTTTATTATTATCATCAATAAAGCCGTAACAGTATATTGCTGGTTATTGGCATTTTTCAAAATGTTGTTGTCAGAATCTCTACAGTTCGCGAATGGATGGGAATCGTAGATTAGTTTTCAATCTGTGGTAGGCGCGGCTGCGCATTTACCTATTATTGTGATATTATGGTAGTCCCATAGACGCACAAATGAAAACAAATAGAGATATAATAGATATAGTAGATAGAGTAACCACTCTATTCTGTGCTAGAGATCACACAACTGGATGTCGCAATTACAAAGTAATTTTTTGTTTTCAATTAAAAAATAAACCGATGTAAATTCTATATAAAATATATACATATAGTCTATATGAAATATATACTAGAATCTATATAAAATATAGCAAATCCTGTTTGCATGGCCAAGATGTATGATACTAAATTGAAAGGGAGGGAAAAAATGTGAAATTTTTGTTAATATAAAAAATTAAAGATCGATAAGGTATAGTAGTTTTGCATACAACAATAAAGAAAACAATTATATGGATATAGGACATTACTATAAGTGCCATTTGTTTTGAGTGTTAATTCCTACCGGAGTACAAGCAATGATTACGAGAGTGCTGACACCAGGTGCCCCTTGCCCTGCGCTCTGGCATGACAATGTATGCAGAATCAATTTATTGATTCACTTAATAATGGTACAGGCTTGTCTGGATACAATTGTACAGATTTTTAGAACGAATTTTCTTTGTTATTACCTTCATAACTTTATTCTAATTAGTAGTATATATTCACATTTTCAAAATATTTAGCTAGCTTTTCTAAATAAATTTATTTCGTTGAGACTAGTGTCGTAAAAACAAGACATTCGCACCCAATTTGTTGTTTTATCTGCCGGTAACATATCGTTAAGTTTTGTGGTTATATCACAAATTGTGGACCAACTAACTGGAAAAATCAAATGACTGACGAGTTTAGTGGCAGATTCAAAAGCACTTGGAAGTTCAACTTCTAGGTGACGATATCAAATCTGCTAAGTGATAAAGTTAAAATTCTATGAATTACGGCACCAAGGATAAGATCAGATAGAGTTTTTGTTCTACGTCTACTA
Organism: Baronia brevicornis; assembly: GCA_031353405.1. Classification (NCBI taxonomy): domain Eukaryota; kingdom Metazoa; phylum Arthropoda; class Insecta; order Lepidoptera; family Papilionidae; genus Baronia; species Baronia brevicornis. The sequence goes on along the minus strand of JASFAT010003357.1, from coordinate 823,226 downwards.
TTCTAGATCGTGATCGTCAGCAATGAGGGAATGATTTTGAAGAAAAAGAGTCCTTTAAGAGAGATATTTCATACGGTTGAATTCTACCTTTGCGATGCTCATATCTCACTATTTAATTTTATTTTTGAATAAACTAAAAACAATGAAAATATCAACCTATATATTTATAGAGCAATTTTAAAAATAGGTTTTTATTACAATTATAGAGTAAACATTACAAAATTTACAGACTCGACCTCACCTAAGGGACCGCTAATCCCTAAATACTAACCCCTCCCCTGCTTAGAATGCTCTCTAGAATGCGCACTTCATTGTTTCAGCAGGATTTGAAAACTGTAAAAAGTTGAAGTCATTGAATATACTCATCGTCGTTGATGTTGTGATTTCCAGTCCGCAATATCAGTCCAGTTTGGATACCAATCCAGTTTGGATAACAACGTTATTCCACACAAAAAAAAATATATGTCGTCAGCCTCATTTTTTTAGTATTCTTGAGTCCATATGATTTAATTTTACACGAATAATAAAAACTGTTTTTCTTTTACAATCTAAGAAATTTCTATAAAACCATTTTTACTTTAGGTGAAGTAAGAGGTATTTTTTGATGTAAATACGAAATATTCCAAAGTGAGTACTAAACTGATAATTACGCCAACGATATGTATATACTTACAATAAACGTGGTAACCTCTCACGTGTGTATTTAAAAGAAGAAGTAAAGAACATTTCCTTTCAGTATAAAATATTTATATTTGTATATATTTATGTGTATATTCTATATATGTATCCTCTTATTTATATAGTATTATATTATATATTATTAGTATTTATATGTTTATATACGTATGGTTTTATATATTATAGTATGTATTGTTATGTATATTATTATTACATTTTGTTGTTGTTCACTTATTTCTATCCTCACAGCTATCTCTCTTTCACTCCTGGGTTTGCTGGAAGAAAACTCAATTTTGAGTTTAGCTCGCCCTTGTACATCTTCTTTCCTTTTAATTCTTGTATTTCGTGTTTTGTGTACAATAAAGTACAATAAAGTATTTAAAAAAATATACGGGAAACATTTAATGTTATAAATTCCATGTTGTTAATTTTTGCAAAGTTTTAACGCGAATGCGGACGGATGGTGAAAATTAAGCCGCCACATTGACATCCATTGAGAACATTAAGCCAACGAGACCTCTGATTAACGACGACAACTCGTTGACCTAACACCACGCAAATTACACAATCTGATATTACATCCATACAAATGGAATCATTTAGCTGTTATACAAACTTATTCTCGGGCATCAATATCGTCGGAACTTTTAACTTTCAAAGCAATGACTTGTGATTTAAAAGTTCTGGGTTCAGACCATGTTTGAAATTGAAATTAATCCATCTGGTAGAGACTTATGTTAATGTTATCTGTTATTAACCCTTCTTTGCTCTCTTCTTTTATATTTTTTTCTTTATTGGTGAAATAAATCAAGGTGATATAATTCATGTTCAAAATTAAAGGAAAAATGGTTAAAAAAATCTTAGTATAAATTTATAGTATAAATTTAGTAAAAAACAATATGATGGAAATGTCCATTATCATGCAAAGTAAGATCATTAGCTTAGTCCTAAATAGAAATAAAAGAGGATATCATTAGATATTTTTTATTCTTTATGATAATTAACTAAACAATTATTATTTTTACTACAAGAACTTGTAAAATATAATAAAACAAAATCATACGTTTATTACAATTACAACAAACAGCGGGATGTCAACTTCAAGCTCGTTTTCTGATAGTGACACTTGCTTATGTTTGACAACTATGTTTTTTTTTATACAATGGACAATAAAAAGGTATCCAGACACGTAACTTAAGTTTACTTAAAGTGAACTTGTTGTTTTATTTAATTTTTGGGCATTTAAAGTTATGATGGAAATTTCCACCATTATGCAAAGAAGGGTTAAAGTTTCTATTATGGATTATTTTTTTGTCTTTCGCATAAAATGGAATTATAAAATTTACTTGACTTTTCTCCAGCGCTTTATTGAGTGAGGCTTTGCCCTTCCTTTACTCCCCTCTTCGTACCGTTCTTACCGTTACTTCCCTCTTCCCCAATTATTCATATCTTACCATAAGATATACCTTGCTCGTTTCCAAATCTCTTCCGTACAAAATAATTTTAATACCTCAGTTGTATGGTTAACAAGAATTCATATTATATTAAAGACATTACTAGACTCCATTTTATAAAAAAATTGAGCATTAATATGCGAAAAAAGCTAGCTAGCTAGCTAGCCTATATATAAGCTCCTATATCTCGATATATTTATTGAAACATTTTTACAAATTTCTTTTATTTCCTTTTTTTATGTAATTCATCATTGAATAAAAATTTGTCTTTAGCTAAAAGAAAATTAGTTTAGGTCTCTAAATATTTATAAGTGATGATTTATATATGATAATACTTGTGTTATTAGTATGTCATTATATGCATATATTGTTTAGATATACATAATATATATTAATTCAATTTAATACTTATTTTTGTTTTAACTAGCTGCGTCACCTCGCGAATACTTTTCTCCGTTTTGCTAGAAGGTTGACTGGGAGAGAATGTTTATTGCATTAAGTCCGACTCATGTGCGTTTTTTGTATGAAAATTTAAGTAAATAAATAAAAAAATAATTACCTTATTAAATCCAACAATGTGTCTGATGTAAGCGTATCTTTTGTGATCACTTTGGTGGCATTTGGCTGACTGTACTCTCCAGATGATTTGCCTGGTTTTATCGTTGTGACAAGAGCGATACCAAGCATGACGGCACATATCGTCGTTGTCATGTAATAAATGATCGCACGGAGTCCGACTCTGGAATGAAATGCATATTCAAATCTATATTTGAAAAATTATTCAGTAAACCATAAATTTTTATTCTTTTCAATTTTCACTCTGATTTGAATATTTAAATTAACAATTATTTATAATATTATTATTATTATAAGTATGTTCACTAGTAAAAAACGCTTGTAACGTGGTCAGCACGGTCTAGTTGTAAATCAGCGCTGTGGTTTTATTACAGAATGATGCTGAGTTATTATAGTTCTTTTTTCGCTACTGCAATAAATACCAATAATTGAGTATCTATTAATTTAAAAAAACTATATTGGTGTAAGAATGTATATTATATATATATATATATATATATATATATATATATATATATATATATATATATATATATATATATATATATATATATATATATATATATATATATATAATTGAGCAATTGTACTGTGGCAGTGAAATAATGCTTATCCTATAATATACTAAAAATATTGTATAATATAAACACCAGCGTACATATATAATTGGTGGTATGGTTTACAAAGAGGTTCGAGGAATTAGTAGTAGGTAGGTAGTTTGTTTGAATACTTAAATAATAATATTATGTTATTATATATAATATTTTGTATTTGCAATTTTTAAAAACCTGTCAATAGTCAAACGCCATTTGATATTTTAACAAACTCAAAAGAAGATATTATGCGCATTTGAATTTAAAATTTCGTCGGCCTATTTATCAGAATTTGTAACTCTCATTTTTGATGTCTTTTAACGTACACACAATCTTAAAGAACATAAGATGAAATACTTGATATTTACCTAAAAATATTCCTGTTTCCTAAAGTTGTGTGATGAATAATGATCTTATAAAAAACTTTCGAACTATAAAAGAAAATTAGTTTTTTCATTGTTCCTGTTACAATGAAAAAACTAATTTTACTAAACTAACCTGTACTTACAAATTCTGATAATTAGATCGATGACATATAATACATAAGACCTTCGAGGAAAACAACAAGGTGCTGGGCACTGAAAGACAAATGCTTGTGAAATCTTCGGCCCAAAGCAGAGATAAGACGGAAGCTAAATTGCCAGTACATACCCTGTCATTAAATAGATAGCCATCAAAATTTAATGTCGACAAATCTAATCGCACCTATACAGTAATGCATTTATAATAGTTGTGTATATTTTATTTTTACAAGGTCTACGTTTACGTCGGATCACAACATTACATTTCGTTTATTTGTAATCTTTAGACGACTCAAAAGGCGTTAGTGGCGAGGTGTTCGCTTTGTATTTATGTAATTTTATATATGTATTATATATATGTAAAGTTGAAGATTCGATTCCCGATAAAGGATTGATAAATGTATGGGCTACTAACGCGGGCGTTCAACGTTGCTTTTTTTGTTTGTAATGGTACCCACGTCACAGGTTAAAGGGGAGGGAGGAAACCAACAAAGTGTGACATCATGTAACCAAGGCGGGACGAATCATAAAGATCGTGACTTCACACACACATATATATATATATATATATATATATATATATATATATATATATATATATATATATATATATATATATATATATATATATATATATATATATATATATATAAATCTAAAGTGCTAAAACTAAACTTCAACCCTAAGGAAACACTTTAAAATATTACCTTATTTTATTAATTCTATCAATATTTATTAACATGAATAATTTTGGAAGTGCTTTTTTATTTTTAATAATTTCTGTTTGTAAAAAAATTAAAAATATGTGATGTCAAACCAGAGGAGGGTAGGGTCATACAAATGTGACCTCATGTGACAAAGACGAGAGGTCCAAAAATCATAAAATTCATATGATGAAGTTTATGGATAGCATTTAAGAGAACGTCATAAGGACAGTTTATGTATTTTTACATGTTTGGTAAAAATACGAAAAGTCTGGTTTATATTATATGTTTGTTAAAAATACAAAAGTCTGGTTTATGTGTTTGGTAAAAAAACGAAAAGTCTGATTTCGTATTTCTAAAATATTAGTTTTCTATGCAAAAAGCACTGAAATGCTGTAACTTTAATTGGTCTTTAATATGTGTTGGCATAACCAAAATAACCGGACTCTCAAATGATGTTTGAATTTAGTAATAGAAGAATATTCATTGTGAGATCAATATAGCTGTATAGCCATTACCGCTGGATATTGGGCTACCTCAAAACTGAGAGATGTCGTAATCTCCACGCTTGGCGGGCAGATTGGAGATTGTAGATTATTTTTTATAGCTCATGTCGACGATGCTCCATTTACTCTCAATAATTAATCGGCTCGTAGGACACCCTCAGAATAAAATGAAGTGATTTGTACCATGCCCAAAATCACGTAAAAATTTAAGGCTACATAATCAAATATAATAAATTTTCAAAAATTATAATAAGTGAGGTAGCTAACAAGTGAAACTTTGACATGTCAATATCATACACGTAAAAATTAAATCAGACTTACTTCCCAGATAAACTAAGATCCAATGAGCCAATAGCAGATACAATCGACGACACCAATAACGGTACGATGAGACATTTCAGCATCCTCAGGAACAGTTCCCCGGGGTACTGGAAGTACATCACTTCTCGACGTGACCATTCATGTCCCGAGGCGCGCAGAGTCCATCCTAGGACAGTGCCGGCAACCACGCCAATCACCGTCAGTAACGTAAGCAGATTCTCTCTGAGGAAAACAGGACAGTTTCGTCGAATTTGTAGCGGCATTATGGAGAACGGGACTCCGTTTTTCCTGTGGGAAAGAATACAATAACACATAAACGTCTCAGTGGTGATTTTACCTCTTTCGGAGTCAATGGTCGCTGGTTTTACTCCCGCATCGGGATAAATATATGTATTGGCTACAAATATTTACTCCAAACCTGAATTTTACGCCAATTTGTCTTGGACATGAGTAGTATGTATTTCTTCATAAAATGAAAAATCCGTGCTACACACGAACTGTTTTTTATTAGATACTAGCTTTTGCTCGCGGCTTCGCTCGCGTAGAATATGGTCTGCCACATTAAGATTCGTGACAGATCATTTTAAATAAATATATTTTTTTTTTACATAATAGTATATTACGACCAAAATTACATAAAATCATTACAAATTGTACCCTATATGTTATTCCGATGTATAATGTTACTGTAAAGTTTCATCTAAATCCGTCCAGTAGTTTTTTCGTGAAAGAGTAACAAACATACATCCATTCTCACAAACTTTCGCATTTATAATATTAGTAGGAGTAGGATAGTTATGTACATACTTTGTGTTTGGGGTGTCCCAAAAAATCTATTTCCTAAATGTGCTGATTGGTATTGAGCACAAAGAAGACAACGTTTTCGTGTCTATAAGATGTCTCGCGAGACGATCTCTGAGTTTATATTAGTGGGAATTCGGCACTTGGCATCCGCCCCACACTATTGTAGTCACAGCGGTATCTTACCGGTGCACGTGCATACGCCTGAAGAATGCGAAGACTGTGTCACAGCTTCCTAAAACTTTTTTCTACGTTTATTCTACTATTGCGCTGAAGCCTATAAAAATAATCTAATTATATTTTTTGAGCTATGCAAATAATAAACCATGTCTCATGACACTAAGTAATCACTGCCGTCCATGGACATTTGCAACATAAAGAGCATTGGAAAATCACTGTGACGGTGACTTAAATGAATATGATAATAATTTTTCGTCCTAGTTGTGGTGTATCTTGCGATATATGCATGCTATGTAGACAGAATTCTTGGTCCCTCTACTGCATCTTATATCGTTTTAAGTGAGTCTCAATAGGAAAGACCAACCGTTGTTGGTTACTTATCATCATCGTCGTTATTATCTCCCGTGTCTACCTGTTTGCCAATTCTTCCAATAAAGTTGCAATTCTCTAGTGTCAAACAGCCGTATTCTCAATAGACCTTTAAGCAAGATTGGACGGAAGAAATTGTATTATATAATTAATGTCAACATATAGATGTTGACATTAATTATACGTATAGGATTACATATATATAATATGTAGAATGACATAACATATACAGGATAACCTAATTATTCAGTGGCGAAGTAACCGTTTTAAGAAGTTCAATTACATTTGCCAAGTCTCCACTACAGCCTTCGTTTATTCCAACGGTTACCGGATTTTTGATAAATATGTGGAATGACATAACATATGCAGGAAAACCTAATTACATAATGGCGAAATAACCGAAACATTTCAATTACATTTGCCAAGTCTCCACTGCAGTCGTCGTTTATTCCAGCAGTTGGAAATTAACCCTTTAACTTCTTCGATTACATTTGTCAAGTCTTCACTCCAGCCCTCATTTATTTCAGCTGTTGGAAGTAACCGCTTTAAGATGTTCGATTACATTTGTTAAGTCTCTACTCAAGCCTTCATTTATTCCAGCGGTTACCGGTTATTTGGTAAACGTGACCAACCCATAGGACCATATGTACACGAGTTGTACAAAAAATGTATGCAGTAGAAAGTTTCGTAACGTGCGCGATATGGTTGCGAACGCGCACGTGGGAGCCGGCGGGGACCCCGCGGATGTCCCCGCGGAAATCTTTAGTTAGTGGTATCGCGATCAATCCGCGCACTCCCCTCTGCTCACACGCGTCGCGCCGCAAAACGCTTTAACCACAAGTACTCGCGTCGCAATACCTGCCTGCAAGTGTACATTTTGACCATTTTATATTTAACATTGTCGCTGTTCTTTTCCGAATTATCCATGTATTCGTTTCTATAACGTGTATGATTATAAAATTCAGTATGTCCGTTTTTAGAAATTTATCAATGCAAATCAATAAGCATATTTTATTTCCGAAATAATATATATAATAATTAACTATTATTAATAGTAATAATATTAATAACCCAATAATAATACTAATAATTAATAACCCTAGTAATAATATTATTTTTATAGAGATTTTTTTATATTAATAATATTGTTATTAAGAGAAAAATATGTAAATAAAGGATAATAATAATATTATAATAAAAGTTCCCTATCTGATATCTCTAATATTTAGAATTTAATCAAAAAGACAACCAGTTTTCATATCTCTATATGTACACTTACTATATATAAGGACTTATTTTTAATTTAATATTTGTATTTGTATTTTAAATACCTTTAATCTTTGTTTTGGTTTTTAATTTGAAAATTTCAAAATTTTTTTTTTCGACAGCTCATATATGTCCCACTGCTGAGCACGGGCCTCCCCATTTCTGGAAGAACGGACGTTAAATGTGGATTGACGGTGTTACCAAACTCGGAAGAAATATCTGTAGGCCATACATATATTTATTACGATGCGGGGATCGAACCCGCGACCATTGACTCCGTGGACTGGGGGCCGCGCCAATGAGCCAATTGGTGGTTTATTATTAACAACTATATTCATAGTTGTTAATAATAAACGATTACTAAATGAAACAAAATTATTAATAAAAAAATAACTTTTAAATTAATTACTTTCGAATTTGAATATTTGGAAAATTTAAATACCATACCATAGGCATTACAGAATGGCCGGTCGTTTGGGTTTGTAAATACCACTGAAGGCAACTAATTCTAAAGACTGGTGGTACGTAGAAAAAATAAATTCATAGTCTATTTTATTTTGTAAATCGTTTAATTTATTATTAGTTTTATTTAAAATATGTTATATTTTAGCGCAGATCCTAAATCGTACATGTGATCAAATTTTAAAAATTGAAAATTTCTTAATTTTTTCGTAGTGGAACCGTCCCTAAGATGATCCCCACTTGTCCCGATTGTAGTGTATTTGACTAGCGAACAATAAGGAGTTAAAGAACGTCGTCGACCTACATCGGTTCCGCGGGGATTACAGTTAATAACGCCGTGTAGCCCGCTACCTCACGACGCAACTCGGCGCTATCATTCATATTGTGTAAACACCTAAAAAGCGAAGCGACACCAATATCGAGTATTAAAAATATCGGTTTTTCTTTCTCTCGTTCTTTCTCGACCTGTTTTAAAGGTTTCTTTTATGTTTCTCTTCTCGATATATTGTTTTAATGTTTTCATTAATAAGGCATATATATATAATTATTTTTATGTTGCATAATTAGCAAAGGCGTTTTGCACAATCTATTTTAAATACATAGAGTATTGTAATTTTGATTAATTATTTTTTAATCGAAGACCGATAATATGACTAGTGATAAATAAGACGACCGATGGGCTCAGTGGCGGGGCGGTGCCTTATCTCAGCATGCAGGGCTCTGCTGGGGCTTACCTTCATCCTCCCTTGCGGCTCGTGGGATTCACCAAGACAAATTTAATATACCTAATTTGTTGAAAAATGACGGCGACGTGGTTCGCCACCCGTCACGTCCTGATTCTCACGAGGGCGAGAAGCGATCAATGGAGAGCCGTTTCGCTGCGATGAATGGTAGCGGATGGAGCTCTGTGGTCTCTGCCAACCCCTGCGGGGGATAGGCGTGAATATATAAAAAAAATTAATCACTTTTAGATATAAATCTCTTCCAAGGCCCGCTATCATGCCAATATTCAGTATTACGTATCCAGCAGCATTGCGCTGACTACTGACAAATATGGCCAGCCTTTTGAGTTTGTGAATGTAAAAAACGATCTTTTCTCATGGATTTCGAATCGGATTCAAGAGACTCAGACGTTTGTATATCCCTGCTCTACTTTGAGCTTGCGAATTAAAACGAATATTTAATTTCAAGCATGATAATTAAATACTTTCTATTTTTTTTATAACACGACAGACAAACGAGCCCTTGGATATCCCCAATGCCAGAAGCATCTAAAGGTGTTGTCTACCTTACATGATCATACGCTCATCTCTTTAATACCCCGACATCATTCACATTCGGGAACACTACAGGTGGTAGATCATTCCACAAACGCACCATTCGTGGCAGAAAATTGCGATTAAATCGTAAAGTAGTAAACTGCTAAGCATCGAGGTGATGGGGAATAGAACTTAAATAAAAATAAATTCCATCTAAATCTATATTTTCAAATAAGACTCTATTATCATGACAATCATTCAAAACTATAGCAAACAATGAATTGATTTAGATTAAACATTATGTTTTATTAAATTTTATTAGGCTGTTGTATATTTTTTGCACACATTCGTAATATTTCTCAATTTTAATGTTAAAATTGTAAGTTAAATTATCATAAATTGTTTATAACATAAATATTTAAAATATAAATATTTATTTTAAATACTTGCTTCACGTTTGGTACTTGAAAAGGTCAATTGTTTCCGGACGGTTAGACTTCAACGCGTTTCAATTTTTTATTCATATTTTATCTTTTTTTTTTATCAAATTATACATTATACTATAATTATTGTATAGTATAAAATATTTAAAAATACAAAAGATAATCTAAAACTAACTTATAAAATAATATAATATAGCTAGCTCTACATTCTAGCTATTATAATTCTATTGCAAAAATTTTACTCGATCAAGGAAGAGCCGTAAAGCTCATTTTACGTTTACAAGTTTAGCAAATTTTACGTTTATAATATAAGCAGGTACGTAGGTATATTTCATTTGCATGACATAAAATATTCTAATAACTTGAAAAATAATGAAATGACTGAACTTGTGGTAAGTTCAGTCATTTCGAATTAAGAAAATTCAATAGAGATTTAGCTTAAGTTTGTTAAAAAATAATTTAAGTAATTTTTTTTAACCGCCCATATATGTCCCACTGCTGAGCACGGGCCTCTCCATTTCTGGAGGAACGGACATTTACCCACCACGCTTGTCCAATGTGGAGTGGCGGGTTTACCAGACTCGGAATAAATATTTGAAATCCATACATATATTTATTCCGATTTGGAATAAATATATGTATGGATTCGGAATCGAAACCGAGACCATTCACTCCGCGAGCGGAGGGCCCCGGTACTGAGTCAATTTAAGTCATTACGAGTACTTAATCTACACTCGGACTGTACGGGACAAAATGAAGGCTAAGAACTGCAGTACTAAAAGTAGTCTGCAATCCCTAATCCACACGCCAAGTTTAAGGGTTACGGAACACCACACCACTCATTTACGAATTAGGTCAATTCCTAGTAACGAACTTTTATGTATTATAAGTTAGTGTGTCAGTGAAAAGAACATTTCTAACTATTCATGTGATAGTTCACATGAATGGTTAGAAATGAACCCACAATGGTAGGTTCGATGGGCTATAGAAAGAAATTAATCTTAAAATTTTGCCGTGTGGTTTCCGATAGGGGAAAAATGGGGTAGTCCATTTTTCGCGCGGGTCTCATAAGAGACTACTAGCATAGAGCAAAAAATAATAAATATAAGAGCAAAAAAACAGCTCTATTTCAATAGACCTCAATTCAATAACCGTCTGCGATTTCCAATCGGCCTGCGATACGTAAGGATTGGCGTGGCAATCTCTCATATTTGATGGATGCAATCTAAATGTCCGAGGCCAATGTCCATCATACAGCTAGACTGTTTGGAGTTTATAGTTACTGGCGAAGTAGAAAAAAAGAGACCCAAGGGGCATTGTGCAAAAACCTTGTTTGGACCAACCAGTTGTTAAAAATGCTAAACATTAAAATCTCTGGCGCGATATATCATTAGCTTCAAAAAACAGTTTCTGCAATGCCTATGGCACTGCGGGTGTCTATGAGCGGCGTTAATTACTTTCCATCAGTTAACACGCTTGCTCGTTTGCCTTCCTGTCCTATAAAAAAACAGGCTGAGGATCGTCAGAGATGGAAGCAGATTTGTAGCCATGCACTACACATTAGGGAGTTAACTACCCGAGGAAAAAGAAAATATCACTAACAGCAATCAGATACTAAATTAATATAAAAGCGATCCTTTTCAGTATTAGTAAAAGCGATTCTTTTTAAGTGCTTCGTTTAATGTATGTTTAATTATAAGATTTAATAAACAAAAGATATACATGTATAAAAAAACAGCTTTTATCGAACGTGCATAGAGCTTTATTGGCAGTGGTCACAATAAAGCATAGCAAATGCAATTTGCAGCAACAAGCGTTTCCGTCCACTGTCAAGGCAAAATTGACAAAGTATAGTATGGATATGCCAAGTAAAAAGTTTTACACGTGGTATAAATCGCGTCAGTTATTTTCATTTTGAGTTTTATTATATATTATTATTATTAATGTTTTACTATATATTATTATAATAAATATTAAATATATTATAAATGAAAATACTGTCAGTAAATACATACTATAACTTAATCTTTTTGTTTTATGTTTATTTGTATGTCACTATGTTTGGATATTGATTTGATATTTTTTATTCTTAAAAGTTAATAATAATGAATTTCAAACATTACCTACTAGTTTTAAAAATACAATACAATAAAGTAAAAACCCTAATTATTGAATTATAGAATTTATTCAATACTTTTTTTTACCTCCAAAGATATAGAATTATCATATTTTCGATTTAATGATTACTTACCAGTCCCTTATAAATCTATCTAGAGTTTAAATTTGACTGATTTCACTAGCAATTGGTAATATGAAAAATTATTTATTCTGATCCTCATAAGAAGCTAGAAAACAAATATTTAATATATATAGCCTATACGTAACAAACATAAAAAACAATTCTACACTTATTTACAATTTATTTTCATACTTTTAAATTAACAATTATAGATAAAAATTACGTTAATATCAGTCAGTTTATTATTTCTTAAAACACTCACTTACCCAGAAATTAGTAGAACTAGTTAGCACTTAATACAGTTCAAGTGATAAACACAACAGCATCACTAAGATCGTCGTTTCGTGTTGTTAAAGCATACACGTACGCATCTATCGACCGCCGAGAGCTGACTGACAACCCACTCTGTCTGGACTTCCTAGGATCCCGTGGAAGATATGCGAAGGGCTGCGGGACGGGAGAGGGGGACGTGACGATTGATCTGCGAGGCTTCCGGCGGCGTTCCATGTCCTGAATGAACCTCTCGATTCATACGCCCTACGTAATGGTAGCCTAGTTGCATCACATGCAATGCATACTACCGGTCCTTTGGAAGTGCATCTATCTTAAAAATGTTTATTAAGAGTTTAATTTAGACAGTGTTAGTCTCATTGATTCTAGGAAATTTGTCTGTATATATATATATATATATATATATATATTTACACATATATATATATATATATATATATATATATATATATATATATATATATATATATATTATTCTATTCTTCTCCAACCCTTTAGAAATTTTATTTCATTCGAATATGGGGTAATCGGAAAAAATTTGTGCGCATACTTTACGGTTTATCATAACATTCTAAGCAATTTTTACTTCTATAGATTCTGAATATCGTCGCCGAGTCAGTTTGGAAAAACCATATATATCTCTATAAAACGTTTAGTATTAGATCTTATCCAATATATCCCATTACAATCCCATGGTACGCATTGTCGCCTATACAATAATACATCCATTGATGACAACAGTACAGAAACGTTCGATATTTTCAATGTCCGTGATATCTTTGGCAGCCGATAGATCACAAAATTATTATTCTTCTTTTTTATATTTCTTATTTATTTTTTTTTAAATTTAATTTTATCTGTTTAATTTTATAATATTTTATTATTACATAAGTAACCCTATTGTCAAATGTAGCCATGCTTGTCCGCAAATTTAAAGGTTATAGTCCGGGCGTTGTTAAGTTTATATTATATCGCATTCTTTAAGACTGTAACTTGTTTTTGTGCCTAATAAATAAAATAAAAATAAAAAACATGATCATTCTTTAAAAATGAAAAGATTGTTTTGAAATTATCGACACGTCTTCCTAGCTTAGTAACAATTCACAGTACAGTTTTAAGAGTTCACTGCTGCGTAGAGTATCAGTCCACAATACAGTTGTAAGAATTCACTTCTGCGTAGAGTAACGGTCCACAGTTCAGTTGTAAGAGGACACTGGACCACTGCTGGACATTGGCCTACTTTATAAATTTATCTTATCGTAATCTCCATGCTTTGCGTTCTTTTCCGTCCAGAAGTATCTCAAATGGTGGTAGAAGCATAATGTTAACACACTTATTTTTAATTATTGACATATACAATTTATTATTAACATATATCACTTTTTATATTTGTAATCGAGAGTGATTCTCAAATATATAGAATTTCAACCACACGATTACTTTATTCACGTGTTCCTTTGGCTTTCTATTCCATAATAAAATACATATTTTTTAAGCAAAGCCACGTACATAACAGAGCTAAAAAAATATATAAAACACAAAGTTAGCCATGATTTTGTAATATATATAAATGATATATTTAAAGTAATAAACTTTTAAAGTAATAAACATAACTTACTGTATGTTGTATATATCGATAATAAAATGATTATACGGATATGAACTAACCTTAGTTTATTGAAATTTCGTTATTATACTTTATTTCACTTATTTTATATATTTTCAGTTTATAATTAAGTTTAAAATGAACTGTAATATGTAATTACTAATATGAGAATCTACATTCTAATATGAGAAAATATACAACAAAGAAAATTTGTTTTTTCTTTATTTTAATATATTATATATTTTAAAAATATATACTTGCAATGGCAAAAAATCATAAAGTTTTCTAGTTTGTATGAAAGTGCCTACGGCGACGTAACTTTCGTAGCAGTTCTACGTTCGTACTAATATTAAACCTTATAATATGGGCTGTTTGATATAGTAACATTTATGGTTTGAAACAAATAAGGTTCTGTTAAAGTTAGTCATACTAGGCCCATAATGTATCTATGTCTCACCACTGGGCATGGGGCCTCCCTATTTCCTGACAGACGGATATTAACCCATCAGACTTGACCAAGGTGGATTAACGGACGTTCCGGATAGAAATAATCCTGTAAACCATACATATATTTTCCTGGTGCGGGGAACAAACCCGCAACAGTTGAATCCGAAAACCGGAAACGTATCATCGTCATAATGCGCTGCGTAATATTAATTGTATGAAAACAAGTTAATTTCAAATTCGAAGCTATTGTGCTTTTTAAAAAATAATCCCTTTTTTAGTTTGTGACTTTTTACTCACTTTTCGTGGGTTTGTTGTTATTATAGAAGGTTATCAGGCACCTAAAACTAACTTGTTATTTTTAGTATAATAGAATAAATTGTTTGTCGCATCATCCTGCTCTTGTGACTTAAAACTGATATCTTTGTGTCTATTGTAATGGCAGAAGAAGCAATAAGAGCTAGTAAAAGTATAGCGCTGCTGTTAGAGGGGTTTAGCCAATGCTACCTCTCAAAACCGTTAAACGTGACTCGTTCAACCACCCAAAGAACCTGGACTCGATATTACGATACAGGCTCCGATCAGAAAAGCCAAGGATCTGGGAGAAAACGTTGCACACAACCTCAAAACGACCGCTTTTTAGGGACTCAGGCGCTGAGGAATCGCAAATGAAGTTACATTGACCTCAAAAGAAACCTTGATCTGGTACGAGGAGCACAAGTTAGCCTATGGACTGTGAGGAGGAGGCTTTTAGCGGCTGATATACGCCGTCGACGACCAGCACGAGCCCCCAAGTTACTCCGTGAGCACCGGATTGCTCGATGAAGGTTCGCTAGAAGTTGCCTATCTTGAACACTAGTTAACTGGAGTAACGTACTCTTCTACGATGAGGCTCGAATTTGTCTGCATGGTGAGGACTAACGTCGGCTTTATTGTTATGAACAACAAGGGAACGCTATGCTGACGTGAATTTTAAAGAAATCACCCCTTACGGTGAAAGATTTGGTATGTTTTTGGCGTACGGCAGCTATCGTACCGAGAGAGTATTCATTGAAAATGGTTCACTAAAGGTACATAAAAGCTATCTTTTGCCGACATGCACAACCCGCACTGACTGTAATTGGTGAAGATGCCATTTACATGGATGATAATGCTCGGGCCCACAGTTCTGGCGACGTAAATGCTTATATGCAAGAGCGACCTCTTCGATTCATCGTTTGGAATGGCCGGCGCCCTGAACTGAACCCCATTGAGCACGCCTGGGACCTCCTAAAAAGGCAAATACGATCTGTCCAACCGCCTCCACAAAACATCAGGGAGCTTAAACGTGTGATCTCGGCTGAGTGGAAATATATGCCATAGGATACTATCAAAAGCCTGGTAAAAACATGCCATAACGATTACATGCCGTAATTGCTGCAAGGTTATACTCGTTATTAATTCATCACCAGCAGCCTGCGGCAGTCCACTGCTGGACATAGGCTTCCCCAATGGAGCGCCACCTAGCCCGATCTTCGGCTACACGCATCAAGTTTCTGCCAACCGCTCTGCTCAGATCGTCGCACCATCTAGCCGAGGGGCGTCCTACACTACGTTTACCGAGACGCGGTCTCCACTCCAGCACTCGTTTGCTCCAATGATTGTCGGATCTCCGACAAACGTGACCAGCCCATTGCCACTTTAGTTTACTAATTCGAAAGGCTATGTCGGTGACTTTAGTTCATATCTACCAGAGAAACTCCAAGCATAGCTCTCTCCATAGCTCTCTGAGCGACTCTGAGCTTATGAAGCAGACGGACTGTCAGTGTCCACGTTTCGGCGCTGTAAGAGAGTACGGGTAGGACACACTGGTCGAAGACTTTCGTCTTCAGGCTCTGAGGTATGGGCGACGAAAAGACCGGACGGAGTTTCCTAAATGCTGCCCAGCCTAGCTGAATCCTTCTATTGGCTTCTTTCTTGAAGTTGTCTCCACCCAATTGCAAGACTTGCCCGAGGTAGATCGTCATTGTCGTTATTAATTAATCGTCTTTTTTTATTAAAGTATTTAGTTTAGTAAAAATATTCGTAGCCTTAATTTCACTATACTCATAAAAAATTCCATTTTCACGCGGATTTCTGTTTGCATTGACTAAAACACAGATTCTAGGATTGAAGTGTTAAAAAAATCTGAAAAAGAAAAACGAAATTTCTAGTCA
Source organism: Baronia brevicornis (assembly GCA_031353405.1). Lineage (NCBI taxonomy): Eukaryota > Metazoa > Arthropoda > Insecta > Lepidoptera > Papilionidae > Baronia > Baronia brevicornis. The sequence continues at coordinate 806,318 of JASFAT010003357.1, read as the reverse complement.
TCAAGCTAATGACATATTAAAAATATTAATATTATCCATAGAAAAGGTAATGATTGTAAGGTGTCTGTTTTTTTTTGAAAAGGAGTATATTTGTCTCATTTTTTTAAATATTCAAAAATGTATGAAAATTATCGAACGAAACTTCGCTATTGTGCTATTCAATTCAAATTAATATTAATTAACGGTATTGTAGGGCGATATTACGGGCCGTAATGATTAACATATTAAACGGACCTAATACAATCTGTATTTTAAAACGTAGACAAAAGTGTAAGTTCTCGGGTTCCTGTCGATGCTTATTCCGAATGCCAAAAAGTAGTGTATTTAAGAGTAAATTTCATTTCCCAGGAAAAAATAGCGCTTTGTATTTTAAAATTAGAACCGACATTCAATAGGTGTTATTAATGATGTCGGATGTTGCAATTGTTGAAACTTACTAACACCGGTAGCAGCTGAGGTCGATGTGATAATTTGTGTTAATTATTATTAATCTGTTAGCTGAACGATACTTTTATGGAATTCGTCATTGGACGTGAGCCGTTCATCATAGAGTGTCGTTGTAATATTACTACTCCTTTTTTCAAATAAAGTATTTTAATTACTTTTAATTTATGAAATCTTTTCTTTTATGCTTACGAGCTTTTCTTTTGTGTTGGAAAAAATAGAGGTACAGATATACTTCGTAAAAAGAAGACGGACTCACAGGGAAAGTATCAGTATGATCTATGTATTTACGACATGATACATTAAGACAAATATAAGATTTTGGGTTGGCCACGTGATTGGATCCAAGATACACACACACACACGTACGTTCTCACGCACACGCACTCACGCACGCACGCATACACACCCACCCACCCACACCCACACATACACACACGCACGCACACACAGACAATACTAGATTAAAAAAGAGAATGCTATTTATGCCATTGATAAATAAAATCAATAGATTTGTTAACAATTGACTCATAAACTTGTTAACATAAACAAAAAAGAGTATATATATATATATACATATATATATATATATATATATATATATATATATATATATACGCATATATATATACGTATATATATATATATATATATATATATATATATATACATATATATATATATATATATATATATATATATATATATATATATATATATATATATATATATATATACATATACATATATATATATATATATATATATATATATATATATATATATATATATATATGGGATGGAACGTACGGATCAGGCCTTTTCCTTAAAGTCCATAACTGAGAAATTTCGGGCGAAAAACCAAATAGTATATCTTGGCTTACATTAGCTTGGTATGAATAGAAACCTGATTGATGCGCTAAAATGTCTCTACGAGAAGTCAAGTGCGTGTATCAGGATAAACGGGGCTTCCACTGACTGGTTTAATATTAATAAAGGTGTTAGACAGAGATATGTAGCTTCACCGTGGCTATTCAACCCATTCATGAATAATTGCTTGACAGACCTGAAAGGGAGTCAGTGTGGCTAATGCATCCATTAGCCACACTGACTCCCTTTCATTTTCAATGGATTACTCATCAAATGTGTTGCATAATAGGTGTTGCTACATTCGTCGGAAAGAGTTACAGGAGGTGATGAATATAATGTATGGACCTATAGAAAGGAAACGAGCGAAGATGATTGTTAGTAAGATGAAAGTGATGATTTTTGAAAGGGAAGACACTACGACGCAGTATGAGGTGCTGATTGTAGGAGAAAAAATTGAGCAAGTGAATGAGTTTGAATATTTGGGGTCATTGTATACAAAAGATGGAAAATGTGAAGGTGACATTGAAAGGCGAGTGAAAGCTCCAAAAATCAGGTTAATGGAGCACTGCACTCCTTTATGGAAAGTCAGGATGTGACTAAAACGGCCCGACTGCTGGTTCATCGAGGAGTGCTTGTTCCGACTCTGATAAACAGTAGTGAAAGTTGGGTTTGGCAGAAGAGTCATTAAAGGAGACTGAAAGCGGTGGAAATGAGAGCATTAAAAAGTATTTGCGGGGTAACTTTGAGTGACAGAATAAGAAATGAAGATATAAAAGAGCGATGTGGAGTAAAAGAAGGTGTCATGACCTGAGAAAATTGAAAAAGGGATGCTTAGATGGCACACAGAGAGAATGGATGAAAGACGACTGGCAAAAGAAATTTATGTTGCGGATGTGGATGGAAGGGTCAGTAGGGGAAGATCACAGAAAATATACCTTGACCAAATTACTTAAGAAGTTTTTAAGAAAATTTTCAAGAATACCCTTAAGCGGCGGACTTGCATGAAGAGTGTAATGAATGTGGAAGAAGCAAGGAAAGTGTACTGAGATCGTGGCTATACTGAGATGGAGATCTGTGGTCGCTGCCTACCCTTACGGGAAATAGGCACGGCGACATGTATGTAAATTAATTTCATATTTAAAAATACACGTAGGCTTCATTGACTTCAAAATATTCCTTTTACCAATGCTTTTAGCATTTATTACAAACCTTATAAGTCGTACACAAAGTATGAATATGACGACGTCATAGTCAGTAATATAGTCAGGAATGAGTCATTTTTAGGCAACGACAATGCGTGCGTTGTCTTTGTCAATAACAAAGAGTGAGTGGTCTTTGCGTGTGAGTGGTCCCCTCTAGCGGAGCGTTGTAAATATGGACGCAGGGCATCGTGCCTACAACGAAGCGTTAATTGTTCAATTTATTTGTATAAGTGATTTGTGTCTAAAGTGATTTATATCTAAACTGAATTGCCACGCCCACGATTCTCAGGATGAATACTGATAAAGGCCCGTTCATCAGTTTATTTAAATAAAAACAAATACCCTATCATTTTTAATAAAGCAAAGATAATTATGAGATAATTTATTTATTATGTTTAAAAATTAAAAACAGACACGAAAAAAATATTTAAAGTTGTGTGACAGAAAATGGTTGTCAATATATGAAGGTCATTGGTTGCTAGGCAACACTTTATTATTAATAAATATTCTTTTCGGAATTTGGCTGGGTATAAATAGCAATTAATTAAGGTTTGGTCAGACAGCGAACGGGGCAGCGAGTGACACGACATTGACGTGACGGACGTAAGCAGTTGTAATGCATAAGTTAATATAGAAAATGTCACACAAAGCTATCGCGCTCGACGCTGGGCTTTCGGTCCCGTCGAGTCGCCGCCGAACCCAACGGGAATACAACAAAAGGTTGGCGGGACGGATCGGGACGGGAAAAACTCATTGAAATCGGCCACATTTTTTGTACGAATTTTCGGCGTGATGCTAGCGGGATCATAGCGCCCTAAGTGTGATGTCATCCGCCATGTCCGCTGTTTGACCAAACTTTTATTATGTCTATATACATATGTATCTACTGTATTTACATAAGAATTATTTATTGAGAATGATTACATATGTTTGTAAAATATTTTTGTTGGTTTATTTTATTATTAGTTTTCATTTTTTAGAGGTCACTTTGATGTCTACAAAAATTTAACTCTGGTCACACTGTACTGCTAGTTGCACCAATATATAGAATAGAATAGATGTATATTGTTTCTTTTTTTATTCTCTATAGTTTGTGGTTATAGATCGTAAAAATAAAATACTATGATAAAGCTATGGGGAGAATTCGAAGAAGAAGAAAAAGAGGAAACAATACAGCAAATCAAATACCTTCATCCAATTCTGGAATTGGGTTTGCAAAATATACCTGAAATACCCGTTACAGTGAAATCATCTCCTGTCGAATTTCCAAAGCCAAATTTATTCACGCACACAATCCAATTACATGCATATTCAAGACAACTTTCGGCAATTCTTGAGCAAACTGAAAACGCAGTCTTTGATGGAGCTCGTCTAGATCCAATGAGTTTACCGACTCCTCCACCTGATATAAATTTGAAAATAGAGCATGAGACAATACCTCCAATAAACTTCTTACAAAAAGAATATTGTGATTTCTCACTAGGAATAGGTCCAGTTATATTACCATTTACACCTGAAAGTCACAAACGTGCATTGAGACAGTGTGCCGCAATTGCACTAGGACATATAGGTATAGCAACTAGCACTAACACAGCCCTTAATGCAGTAGCTGATGCTTTAGACTTTTATATGACAAATATGTGTAAATTAATGAGAACTGTTGCTGATAAAGAAGCTAATGGGTTAAAATCAGGATTTCCTGATGTTATATCTAAAGTATTCACTGAATTAAATATTGGCAGCTTGCATCATTTTTATGAAAACAGAGTTATAAGATATCATGCTAAAATCAAAAAGAAATGTGAAGATTTGAGAAGTCAATGTGAAGCGTTAGCTATACAGGATATTACACCACAATTAAAACTAGAAGAGGTCCCAGAATTACATTTTCCTGCTGCATTAGATGGAGCTTTTACTCCATCTCTTGAACCTGGATTTCAAATGCTTCATAGTTTAGAGCAAGAACAATTGCAAGGTTTGGATTTGATAGATACAGTATCTAATGATGATATTAAAGTAGAACAAATGGAGTTTTCTCAAGCAGAAACAGTGAAACTAACTTCTCTTTCTCCTGGTGCTAGAAAAAAAAGGAAGTTATAATATATATTTTTATATTTATGCCTTTATTATTTATAAAAAATCCTATCTTCAAAGAATTATACTCATATATAGTTATGACTGAATTGGAAATGACAATATATGCTAATTATTGATATATTCATCAAACAAATTAATGTCTCATACATTACAACATGAACTGTTATAAATGAATCTTTTTTTATTTTAGAGGCAAGCAAATCAATATATTTTACAGTTGATTAAACACCAGATAATTGATTTTTGTAGGTTTATTAATTAACTGGAATAAAAATAACATTGAATCTGTGATCAATGATTATTTTTTTTATGCTAAACCTTTTAAAATCCTTACATTAATATTTCTAACGACGAACTGATGATTTGATATTTTTACTTGATGTATATATATATATAGCTGAATACATATAGCTGAAATTTGATTTGATAATGTTTCTACCGACTGCACAATAGATTTGTTCAGCACAAAGAAGCTAAGCTGAATATGTTTACTTGATAGAATTCAAGTTCATAAATTATCTATTAGATGTGCTTATGCATTATTTATATTTTATTAAATAGCAATATTAAAAAATATATTTTTTTGTTTATTTTTTTTTTATATATTCACGTCTATCCCCCGCAGAGGTTGGCAGAGACCACAGAGCTCCATCCGCTATCATTCATCGCAGCGAAACGGCTCTCCATTGGTCGATCTCACCCTCGTGAAAATCAGGACGTGACGGGTGGCTGAAACCACGTCACCGTCATTTTTCAACAAATTAGGTATATTTAATCCGTCTTAGTGAATCTCACGAGTCGCAAGGGAGAATGGAGGTCAGCCCCAGCAGAGCCCTGCATGCTGTGGTAAGGCACCATAATACCCGGGGGAGCGCGATCCCGGCGCGGTCGGCACGCTTGCGACTAAGCTCGCCCTTAGCCATGCATCCTTTGGCACAGCAGACCGTGGATTGGCGGAGAGGAAGGGAAAGGATAGAGAAGAAAGGAAACGGCAGGAACGGAAATGCGGATTGGGGGAGACCAGACTCGGAATAATATTTATAAATCCATATATATATATATATATTTATTCCAATGAGGGAATCAAACCCGCGACCATTGACTCTGTGGGCGGAGGGCCCCGCCACTGAGTCAATCGGTCGCCTAGTCTAGTTTCAATATAAAAATATAAATTGGTTTCCTTCAGCCTTTCACAATGTGTCTTTTACTGCATAATTACCTTATTCCGAAAGTGCACTTTTATCATTTTTTTATGGTATAGGAAGGCCGAAACGTGGACACTGACAGTCCGTCTCCTTGACAAGCTCAAGGTCAATCAGAAGGCTATGGAGAGGGCTATGCTCAGAGTTTTATGATGGATAGAATTCGAAATGAAGAAATTCGCTGGAGAACCAGTCACCGACATAGCTCTTCAAGTTGAGACTGAAATGGCAATGGGCTGGACACGTTTGTTGGAGATCCAACAATCGTTGGAGAAGATAAGTGCTGAAGTGGAGACCGCGACTGGGCAAACGTAGTGTGGTACGCCCCCCTGCTATCATCTGGAGGGACGATCTGCACAAGGCAGCTGGCAGACTGAATGCGTGTAGCCGAAGATCTAGGTAGCGCGTCTTGAATGAGGCCTATGTCCAGCAGTGGACTGCCGCAGGCTGATATTGATAGGAAGACAAGCTGGCGTGTCACCTGTTGGAAAGCAATCAACGCCGCCCATAGACATCCGCAGTGTTGTCGGCCTTTAAGGAGTGTCAATATATATATATATATATACACATATATATATATATATATATATATATATATATATATATATATATATATATATATATATATGTATATATATATATAATACTCAACCGCTGACTGGACGAAGCGCGGTAACTACCACTCAGACGCTGGTTTTCTGCGGAAGTGTGGTACTTCCCCAGGCGAGCCACCCCATTCATGCTACAGACAATATGTCATTCTTGATAAAGTATTACCTCACATAGTTTACCCTACACCAATATGAACCAGCATAAGAAAATCATAGTAAAAAATGCTAAGTAACATTTAAATAAAACAATAACATAGCACCAAATAATTTTATTGTTATCTGATTAATAAAAAGAGAGAATTCACAGACATCAAAGGTTTTCATTTAAATTGATATTAATTCATTAACATTATATACATTAAAATAAATTATATCAAGTTACTTCTATCATTCTTGTAACCTAAATGATACTGTAGTGATAAATCAAAAGACATTGTATATGATGTCTATATTTTTCCCTACATTGCAATTCAGCTATTAGAATTAATACCACAATATCATACATACATCTTAGTCATTATAGTACAAAAATTATTAAAAGGCCCCATTTTAGCCAGCATATTGGTTCCTTTTGCTTTTGTTTCAAAATTATACAAATATATTTTTAGATGTAGGAACTCACAAGGAAATTATTTAATGTCACACATGAACAATAATGTATGTCTTTCTCACAATACAGCAGGAATAAAGCTTATAGTTAATGCTTACAATAAGGCAAACTTAAAAATTATGGAACAAACATCATATAAGGCTTATAACAAACAATTTAACACTACAAGCGCGAACTCTTTCCATCAAGTCATTTAAGACTACAGTTTTGATCATCTTGTTAATGAAGTCACAGTCCAAATATTTTTATCGCTTATGTTTAATTTATTTATGGATTGAAAATATTGGTTTATTATGACCTAATATAAAATTAGTTACATGTAATCTCATGACATGACTATAAATTCATAACCCTAAACATAATTTTGCAACTTTACTTTTTCTCTGGTGGTGTTGTCTTCTTTCGCTTAAATAAGAGGACATGAGGCTCTGAAACAAATAATTCTAATATAAATTAAGAATCCATATAATATCTGTTACATACAAAGGAACAATACTTAAAACAAAATTAATACTTCTGTTAAAATACTTTAATGATTACTTTTAATTATGTACACAGATCCCTAGTATTCAATCATTTAAATATACTAAAGGTAAATCAGGAAAGCATTTCAATGCTTTTGTTTAAAATATAAAAGATGAATAAAGACATTTTATGTAATTGAAATAAAGTTCAGCATTAGTATTATTAAGATGGTAGAAATGTATTCCTGACAGAATTTAAGTCTTTCAATGACATTATTATATGTATAATTTAAGACATTATTAAACTTTAATAATTAATGGTACTACCATAACATTACAATTCTTTAAGCTTATAATCAAATTAAAGTATTTTTTTACAATTTTGAATATTAGGAAAACATCATTTTACCTGGTTGATGTGTCATGTAATGCACCCATCCTTGACTTTGCTGAACACCAATACTTCGCCACTCTTTCTCTGACATAAGGTGATTTTTTGGCACCAATTTCACCATTTCTTTCGGCAATACTACATGCCTGCAAATGATATTTCTATATGATTTTGCTGTGCATAATCCATAAATGGGTTAAAATATTTAAAAGCACCGGCATATGTAAATAAATTACAATTATATGATAAAAATTAGTTACAAGTAAACAATTGAATCTTATTCTTAGTTTTAGATGCAAATTTGACTATTGGTAAAATATGAATATATTAGCTTATTACTATATTAGCTATGTATTAATAATCAAATTCCTAAACACTATTCTTTTTTGTCTTCTTTACTAGCAATAGCTAAGCAACATAATTTGAATATAATTTTATAGATAGGCACTAAAAAAACTTGGGAATGACTAGTTATATAAAAAAGTTCCATATTAGAAAAAAATGAAAAAGCAAGACCCGCGCAGGCCAACCTGCATAAATACATAGTAAGTTGATGTATATGGGCTCCTTAAGCATTTCAAATGGAAATGGGTGGCCCACCACCATAACACATGCAAATAGATTAAAGTGAGAATGATATTACATTCAGCTAATCTAAGTGATTACAGAGCTATTATAATCATCAGTTATATATTAATATAACCTTCATACCACCCATCAGTTATATATAAATATAAATTCACTATGAGTACTAAGGCACCACATTTTGTGTCAATAATTATATTACTCATAAAACTTAAAATTCATAGTTGTAAATTTTGCTGTTATTATTGGTTAGGTTAAACTATCTACTTGTTGGTACCAATAATTTGAAATTTCTTTAATTGTTACGAAACCAAGACAGTTAATTTCACAATTCCTTGTCATTACGAACAAAACATGTTGTGGAGATTTTTTTCTCTGTTCAGTAAATCTTATACATACAACATATCACGAAAGGATGATAAAATCTTATTATCATTGTTATCAAATTGTTATTTCTTAGGTTAAATTTAAATGTAATATAATGTGCATAGAAATTAAGTAGGTACTATATCTAACATGTTTAAATACCTGTATTCGTATTCTTCATCGTAATATTTATCCGAATAATATATATCTCTGTTGGACATTGTTTCAAATGTGCTAAATATCAACTAAAAAATGTTAAACGTAAACAAATTTCTTTTTTAAACAAGTTGCACGTCAAAATATGATTTAAATCAACTACAATCAGTCGCCAGCAAGAGAAAACGTTAACGAATCTCAAATTTAAATCCACGAATGTGAACACAATGGAATTGCCAACATAAAAAAAAACAAGGAATTTTATTACTTTTTGTGTTATTGAGAAATTTTGACGCCAATTTTTAACAATGTTGTATTTCTATTAAATATTTATTAAGTCAGTTTAATATTTTTTATGGTTTGTACCTATATGTAGTGGTATTTTATTTAATATTTATGTACAGAAGATAATTGCAATAAATTGAACACGTCTATTGTTACATTTCGTTTATTCTAAAAGTCCATAGCAAGTTTTAATTACGGCTATCATTTTATACGGATGTAACAGTATAATAAGGAACATTTCGGGATTTTTATTATTTTGCTTGTAACTTGCAAAACAGTAAACTTAATTTTTACGTGACGGAGAAGAAAAATTAGCAATTTTCTAAATCTAAGTTATTCTTTCTTGTACCATTTATTTACAATATAAGAAAGTCTCGCTCAAGCTCAGAATCAAGGAACCAGTAACATAATTCTCAGTTAGTAAAGTGAAGCGGCCAAACGGAGCGACAATCTACGAATAGAAGCTAGCAGAAACTGGATGCGTGAAATTAAAGCTTGACTGTGGTGCCAAGACTTTAGAGACCTATCTCCAGCGATGATACATATTAATGTAGTGAGACATGGAGTAAAGCATTTGTTAATATTTTATATGGCAAAAAACTTCGTTAAAGTCGAACCATTAGAATATAAACTATTAACACTCATACCATTTGGTTATACATCATATACCGAAACTTTACCCACAGGTACCTGTACCTCACAGGTAACTGATCTTTGCTGTGATTTTTTTCTTCCCCGTTCCACAACAAACAATGATTTTTTTAAGTTAAGTTGAAGGTGACCACTTGTTCTTAATTTATTTGTGAAAGTTGTTTACGTATAATATTTTGTTTAGTGTACTACTTTTTAATTATTGCTGAGAAATAATTTATCGTTGTTGCCCAATCTACTATACGCTATACATATATAAATGTCTTGATCTAAAAGATTGACTTTTTGATCAATCGGTTTTGGGTAATAGAATAAGAACGAAATTGATATCATTAAAATCTTTAATATAAATAATATACATTTCAGTTTTATAATTAAACACGTGCCATAAATATATACAATAAAACCCTTCTTTTTGATGGTTATAAAAAGAAAAAACATACTTGCGGGGTTTCTTTCGCCATTTCTTCTCCATCCGGTGGACTGACATTTGACAAATGAAGTCGAACTAAAGAATTTGAATACAATAGTGGACAGTTAATATAAAAAGCTTGATTACCCCTGATGTAAATCAATGTTTATATCCACAAGTTTTTCTTTTGACATTGGGACATTGTGTTCAAATTCCGATTGTTTTTGTTCTTTGTGTATAAAGCGTATATGTCGCTTAAGATGTGAGGCACGCGTTAGGCGCGTGCCACAAATACAACATATATGGAATCTAGTACCAGAGTGAGTTAACAAATGTCGTTTCAAGTCGCTACGCGTTATAAAGGCTCTTCCACAAGTATCACATTCAAAATTTCTCTCTCCTGTGTGACGTCTGAAAGTTGAAATTGATAGAAAATATAATAAAGAATATTATAGCGTTCACTCAAAAGTGACATTATTTATAAAATCACCAACAGGCGTTCCGGTCTATTTGTTGACCACAAACCTCCCTCATTAGGGTGGTTTTGTCATAATTCTAGCATAATAGTATAAGAATAATAATGATTATATAACCATCAGTCAATTGTCTGATGATACACATGATGCAAGTTGTAGGTTAAAGTAGTAATGCAACTTTTATATATTAAAGCAGTAAAATTTTTTTAACCTAATCCAATTAAATATGTTAACATAACAAAAGTTCACTTGTTTTTATATAATTAACGTACATTTTAGTAATCAAAATACTAAACACTAAACTCTTAACTCTACAGTAACATTTACTATGGGCACCATAATAACACCAATCATATGGGCCAACTATAAAAATGAATAATTTTTCACCTCTTCTTCTTCCTCTTCTAAATCTCAGAAAGCAAGTAAAGCATCATTATGCAATTTGGGTTACAAAATAAGTTACCTTGTGTGATATTGTAGGTGACCAATAGTACGAAAACTGCGTGGACAAAGTTTACACTGGTAAGGCATCTGTCCAGAGTGTTTTCTCCTGTGCACTGTAAGTCCAGCAGAATGAGCAAATTTTTCATTGCACACAGGACACTTTAATGGTTTTTCCCCCTGTAAATGTATAATTTGTATGTAAAGTTGTAAAAATCTCAAGTGATTATGAGAATGTGTGTTAGTTAACACTACTCTAAAATAATGAAACAATATGGTTTCTGTTACATATTCAAAGAACTTTGATTACATTGTTTCTATGTGGGCGGTCAATTGAATATCTATCCATACCTTTTTATTACATTTACTACTACCGATATCAAACAAAGATGTTATATACATTAGAAAGTGCAGATTGAAATTAGTTTTTAGATAGAGGATTGGACAACATTTTTTTTTTCATTTTGCTGTATTCAAATTTACTAATGTATTTAGCCAAAAAGAGGTTTATTTTTTCTGCAGCCTAAAAAAAGCGAGTTCTGTTTGGAAATAATAGACAATGACAATAAGCTTTGTTAGCAGATAATGGTTTTGTAGCATTTAAAAATATTGTGGATTTGTATCTTTAACTGAGATTAAAGATACAAATCCACAATATTTTTCCTTCCTTCATCCTTCCTTACTTCATTCAAAACCAAAAATTCTTTCTAGGAAAACCTCCAAAAAACATTCCAGTTCAAGTCCAAGCTATTCCAACATGTGCGTTTCTAAATGCTTTATGCTATATATATTGAATGACTTGAATAAAAACTAACAATCATCACTAGCAGTATTGCAGTTCACTGCTGGACATAGGCTTCGCACGAGAAGCGCCACCTTGGTTGATCTCTTGTTTCACACATCTACTTTCATGGAGGAATGGAGGGGGAGGGGCATGACTTAAGCATGTTTTTTATGAGGTATTTGAACGATATACATACAATAGCATATAAAAATAAAAAAAATTATTACCGTATGTATCCTTAGATGAACCTTAAGGTTCTGAGCTAAGGAGAAATTCTTTTTGCAGTGAGGACAAGAGAATGGACGCTCACCCGAGTGAGTACGCAAATGGGTTTTCAATCGAAACCTGGAAAACAGATATGGATGAAGATATATGTCAAGCTCATAAAATATTACATTCAGATGAATAGCCGTGTGTCATTCCCAACCATGCATGTGAATATCGTTTTACTTTTTGTCAACAATTCTGTGAATATCATAATATTTTAGTATATCATCTGTAGCTTTCTTTGGTGTTGGCACATGTTCAGTGTTTTAGTTTTAGCTTAAAGGAAATGTTAGTAGATCTTAGAGTAGTGTTTAACAGTCAAAACTTTATAAAAATAACTGCCACAAGTGCCTTGCATTTGGACAGATGAATAATGAAATTAATTGTTAATAAAAAACTAAGTATTGCAGTTGTATACTTTTTCATTTAGATATTAATTTTGAAACACCTATAGCACTATATACTATGCCATCTCTTAATACATATCAAATTTGGTTTATGTGTGTATTGCATTTCTTTTTGGTTTTTTTATCTCTTTATTAAATGTTTTGAGTCAAAAATTAATAATTTGCCAAGCCATAAAAAATTTTCCAATAAAATTTTAAATAACATTGCAACAATAAAAGGCTTAACAAGATACTAAGGGCAGTGTCCAAATTTAAGTTTAAAATAGGAGGATCTAATAACCTTATTTATTTTATTTATAGCTCCTGAATAATTATTTTTCAAATTCATATTTGTAATTTTAAAATTTGTAACATAAAGAAATAATTGTTCTTTTAGGATGATTAATTATGATTTGATGGTTTGACATAGAAGTTGTAGAACATCTCACCTGTTTCCATGCACAAATGAGTAATATGTTAAAGTGTGTGATATATATGTGATTTGAAAAAAAAAATAATTTGGAAGGGTTTTATTTGAAGAAGCCCTGTAAAGATCCCAGGTCTCCACATTAATACGGGTGACCGCTATAGTACTATCCAGTGACTTCATAACCTACAAATTATATCCAGTGTCTTGGATTATTTTACAGAAGAGAACATTGCAAGATTGTTGATAAAACATTGTTAGTATAGATTTCTGTGATCTATAATTACAATGTTCTACGAACAATCTTAAACATTATGGAAATGAAACTTTTAAAGATTTGTATTTTGAATTGGACTTCATACACACCTTGAAGACAGAACTTTTCCACAAGTAAAACATTGCTCTTTTTGGGATTTTAGCTCCTCATAAATTTTAATAGCATCAAAATTATGTTCTAAATCATTATTCTCCTTTTCATTTTTTACAACTATATTTCTGTTTAAACATGAAGAAATTGAATCAACATTTTCATCAATACATAACTCTTCAAGTGACTCACTTTTTGATAATTTTTTTCTTTCCTCTTCATCACTGAAATAACTTTTCTTGACATCATTCTTAATTCTAGCATTGCTCTGGTTATTATCCAAAAGGGTACGCAGCCTCCAATCAGATTTTTCACACAGTTTCACAAACTCAAAACAATCATTGACTCTCACAGTACATTTTGAACATATAATTGGTGGAAGACCATCATTGGGTAAAATCTGGAAATTAATTGAAAATTATTAAATTATTTTTATGGGAAAGAGGACACAATGAGCAATCATGCTGCCTGATGGAAAGCATTCAACGCTGCCCATAGACAAACACGACACCACAGGAGTCATGGAGGCGTTGCTGGCCTTTTAGGTATGTTTAGGCTTGTTTTTTGAAGGTGCCAATGTCATATTGGTTTGATAAGACCACCGAAGGTTGGTGAGGTAGAAGAAAAAATATGTCCTTAATCTATTGATGGAACTAAACCCCAGCCAAATTCAGAAAAGAATATCTAATAACAAAGCATTGCTTAACAACCTACATATATTAACAATCTTTTTTTGGTACACAACTTTAAAAATTATTTTTTGTGCCTGTTTTATATAAGTTAGTACACAAATTGTATATCTATTGTATAAGAGAAAATTTGAAATAGATAATTTTAAAGCCAAGAAAAGTTTATATATTTTAAACTATGAAATTAATTTAGATACTTATTACTGATCTATGTTCAAATATATATGCAATGGAAATGAAATATTTTAAAGAAAAAAAAAATCATTATTAATACAACCGACTTTAGAATTTGCTCATACATACACTGATTATAAAAAAATGGTTAGATCTTCAAAAGAAAATCAACAAAGATTAAAAGTAAAAAGCTAGCAGATTTAAAATGATAAAATAACTCGAAAGATAGTCCAAACAGCGAAAATATTTGTCTTACTTGAATGTAGAGGTGACAAGTTCAGAGAAACAAAACATTATTTCATAAATTAAATTATTTCATTAATTAAACAATATTATATTGATATTTTGCAGAAATTGCTATCTAGCTACAGGTCATATATTGTCTGTATATTTATTCTAATATTTAAAATGAATTGTCTTCACTATACATATAATATGAGGATTAATAATAATTACTTACTGAGACTTTAGCCATGGACATGATTTTTGTAGATATCATCATAGATTCTCTAACCTCAAAAATATTATGAAAGACTCCTACATCTAAACAAATTCTACATTTTTCGCTAGTCATTTCAAATAACAAAAAAATTAACACAGTTTAGATTAAAATAAATCATCAATTTATTTAATTCAATTAAATTTTTTGTTTATGGACCAATTTATTTACATTATCGAAAGTGTCAATACAAACAAAACCAACCATAAAGTACATGCAACCTGTCAAGTGTCAACCACACTGAAATGAATGAATGGACTTAAACAAAAATTTCATTTTCAAATAATTTATTGAGGTTTAACTCAAATGTAGGTGCTTTTGTACTTGTATTACTCACGAAACGAAACGGGAACATCCACACCCCGAGTCTCGGGGATGAATCCATGATGAATGCTCGCGCAGCATCTCAATGGGGCGACCGCCCCGCGGTCCTAGGTGCTGCTGTTCCGAGCAGCGTTTGAGCGTCCTTTAATGCCTTCGCGTCGTCGAGATACGGCCGAACCTATTCCTACGTTGAGTTAGTCGCTGGCCCTCCCTCCTTTGCGGGAGCCAGGCGGCGACAGAAGACGTTTCGCGTGAAGTGAATTTAATAATAATTACAAAAGAATAATAATGGCCCTCATTAGTGTGTGATAGTGAATCTGTGTCAGCTCGTATGTGTCGCTCTACCTGTACACTTTTATGTGAGTATGCTCTCAGTTTCTTCGTGGGAAGGGAAATCCACTTTTTTGTTTCTTTCTTTTATTTGATGGCAATTAGTTATAACTATTATGCCAGTGTCAAATAAAATACAAAAATATCAAATCTCTTAAAATGTGACTAGTCCGGTTGTCACGTTACGTGTTGATATCAGGCCTGCATCCAATAAGTGCGAGGCCCAACTGGCCCTTTTACAGACCACTCTATATATTAAATAAAATTACAACATACATTAAAAAATAAAAATGCACAAAATACAAAAACCATTAATTTTTATTGAATATAAATTAACATTACTGAATATAATTTACATAAATAAGTCTTTGTTCTGTAAATTTTTCTAAAATATTTTGAAAATCCAATTTCTTTGCTTCTCAATCGACATTGCTAAACTATTATCTATCTGTCTTTAGTCGTTGTCGATCGAAGATAGTTTTAAATTAGTTTTAGACTGGAAAATTATCTCTCTCCTGAAGCAACGCTCACTAGAATTGTTAAATATATTCTGATAGCAATAAACAGGTTTGGAAATGCCGTTGCTCTGTCATTTTCCGATAAAAAATTAAACAATTTTAATGGATTTTCAAAAAATAGTAACTTTTTGTTAACTTTGGTAGTGATGCTGAGCCTTTTTAAGTGCGAGGCTCGATTGGGCCCAATCGCTTAAATTCGGAATCTAATTGTGGTTATTGGCTATCAAAACCTTCTATGAACTTTTTCAGTCAACTTAAAGTCATAGTACACGCGTTTATTTTATATCACTTCACTTATACGCCCTAATCAAACTATATTGTATAATACACCACCACAATTAAACAATATATTATAATTGATGATAATAATATACGATTATGAAAATGAAATAACTAAAAAAAACAATAAAAAAAACACAACGTCACTGATTTAAGTTGGCGGGAAAAGTCGAAAAATATTGAAGTTAATATTTTATAAAGTAATACACAAGTAAATATTTAGTTATTTTCTTAAATTTTTGTTTTATTTAATCACATGTATTGCTATCTAGTGACAAAATTGTGAAAGATGAAAAACAAAGTTGTTGCGCTAAACGTCAGATGCCGTCAGTTTTCATTCACATTATTGTCTTTTGTGTGGCAGTTTTACACTTTATACCTTCTGAATATGACAGTCATTCACCGTTTACGACCTACTTGTAAACGTCATTTAACCTTTTGTCAGTGAGCGCGTCCTGTGACAGGACACATTAAAAACTTTGTTTTCGGGCATATTTTACCGTTCGCACACATAAAAAATTATTTAAGAATGAAATCGTATCCCCTCTTGCATGTAATCTAGCACGTCTATGGTACAAATATGTACAGGAAAATCCTCTAATGGGATCCACAAATATTTAGAATTTAACATTTTGACACCTAACATATTAAAGGTTTTTAGCCTATTGTGGTAAACTTTTTTTAATCTTTTTTTTTAGTAAAGTATAGTGGTGTACTTACTGCTTATAAGTACTTTCTTTATTATTATCTTTTTTGACAAATATTAAAATATAAATGGCGCCCTTAAAACTTTATCACTTTCCGGTTAGTGGTCCTTCGCGTGGTGCCTTTTTAGCTGCTAAACTAATTGGAGTGCCAGTTGACATCGAGATTATAGATTTGTTTAAAAAGGAACAAATGAAAGAAAGTTTCATTAAGTTAAATCCTCAACACTGCGTGCCTACTTTAGATGATGATGGTTTTATTTTATGGGAAAGCCGAGCCATTGCTTGTTATTTGGCTGATAAATATGCAAAAGATGATTCTTTGTATCCCAAGGATTTGAAACGTCGAGCTATAGTAAACCAACGATTGTATTTTGATAGCTCTTCATTATACGTCAAGATAAGAGCAATTTGCGTATGTACATACATACATATATATATATATTGGTTAAATTTGATTCTAAATAAATTTTGTTAAATGTGGTATATGTATTTTTATATAATTTTTAATACTTTAATATAATAATTATGTAGATATTTCTTTTAAGCATATTTTTATTTATAAATCAATAATGAATTATAATAAAATACGAAAATTTAATTATTTAATATTTTTTTAGTACCCAATTTTGTACCAAGGTGTGACTGAAATATCTAACAAATTGAAAGATGACCTTAACAGTACGCTTGGGTTTCTGGATATGTATTTGGAAAAGAGTAAATGGGTTGCAGGTGACAATTTAACAATTGCCGATACATCCATTTATGCATCTTTATCTGGCATATTGGTAAGCAAATTGTTCAAGATCTTTAAAGTATTTAAAGCAATACATAAGATTAGTAATTTTTTATGATAGATATATCTTTGACACTTATTGCAGGCAGTAGGTTGGGATATATCCCAGTTTATAAATATCCAGAGATGGGTGAAGGATTGTGTAAGCTTGCCTGGTTATGAAGAAAATGAAAATGGTGCTAAGGCTTTTGGAGCAGCTGTGAAAAAGAACCTCAAGCAATGATTGGGAATATAAAATTACATTAAATACTTCTTTAATGTTTGCTTTCAATTTTTGCATCTTTAATTTTTTGATTGAATATTTACAACTTATAATTCTAGATATAAATACAACAATAAGAATATTTCTTTATATAGTTTTGTTTTATTTTCAAGCCTGATACAAATATTAAAAATTTAATATATTAAATACTAGGTGCATTGAAAACTTCTGAGAGTGCAGCCATCATAAAATATAAAAATAAAACAAATAGTACAACATGGACACGGAGAACTAATGCAAACTCACAATAAATATGTATACCACACATCATAACGCAAAAATAAAACCAAAACATTTGCTTTAAAAAGTGAACACTTCACTAGTGCCTCTTTTAGGTCATGTTTGGACATTTACAATTCCAGTCTTCACTTTAAATGGAGTCTTCATAAATGTGCAAGCTGAGGTTTCTTTAAAAAAATTCCCATTTTACATTTACAGAGTATATTATTTACATTAACTTATAATCATTTTACATACATACAAACATTTAATTAGAAGTAAAAATTCCATTCTGAATAACATAAGTCTATTTATTTATAAAATTTGATCACTAATTGCTGTTCATTTCTTACTTTCCTTTTAATTATAGTTTCTGCCTTGAAACCCTTTGTACACATGATATTTATTACTTCACTTGGAATGTTCTCTTTAATCATTAAGAGGTAAAATGCACCATTCTCAGCTAGAATCCTTGGTATTGATTCTAGCAATCTATCAGTCACTTCTCTTCCCTTTTCCCCACCTGCCCAACTAGCAATTATATCACAACTTCCACATTCTTTGGAATCTGTCACCACATATGGAGGATTGAAGAAAATAACATCAAATTTATTATCCAAAAAACAGCTTGCAAGGTCCATAGTAATAGAATCTAACACAACATTGTTATGCACAGCTGTACTTTTTGACATAATACAGGCTTTAAAGTTAATATCTGTACAAAAGCACAAAGCATTTGGAAACACCATTCCAAATGCTGTTATAACTACACCACTTCCAGATCCAACCTCTAAGCAATAAGTTGGTTTCTTAGATTTTAAAAATGGTAAGTCTTTTTCCAATGCATCAATCATTAAAAAGCTGTCCTCAGCAGGCTCATAAACATACAAAAAGTCTGCTTTATTTATGTGATTCTGCTGTGGAGTATCCATCTTGGACTTAATTAATGCTACCTTGATCAGACACAATTCCACTCGAGCTTTGTTCTGGTGTTGCTTTTGGTAATATTGATGCCTGAATTCTTTTATCTTTGCTCATCATATGCCTTATTTCATTTAACCTATCCTAAAAGTTCATAATATATGTTAGTATATATGAATTTTACATATAAAACCATTTTTATTAAAGAGCTTATTTTTCTCAATAATCATGCCTCAAAAGATATTAACTTAGAAAGATAGAATAGACATTAAATTATGTTATATGTTCGTTGGCAGAAAAAGTCAAAATTTATAAAGTACAAGGTTTTATATTTTTTTATTACTCTAATAAAATAAATTCATATTGGTATTTTCATTTTCTAATTATTTGTATTATTTAATTTTATGTCTAATACCTATTTCTCACACACATTAACTAAAATAAAATAATATTACATATTTGCAAATAAATTTGATTTGTATATTATCATCAAACCATCTAATTTTATATCTGTTATTTAAGTTAGAAATTAAATGTCATTTACCCTTTAATAAAAACAGAGGGACAGCCACTTCTTGTGCATAAAACAGTTATTATTTAAAACATTAAGCTTGTTGATTATAATGGCACTTGAAATAGCCAAAAAAAATACTATAGGAATTATGAACAAGTAAAGAAATAATTACAATTTACAAAATAGTAAACAAAATGGGAGTTTATCAAAAAATTAGTTCGGAAGGAACTTATTGAAGCTTATAAGAAAAGTCAAAAATAATCTAACCTGAGTTGCTTGTAAAACATTTAATACTACAGTTACTTTGTGTTTACAAGCAATCAACCTTTTTACATAAGGATCAAGGTCCGGATGATTATTCAAAGCTTCTCGAACTTTTTGTAATTCTTCATTGAGTGAATCTATGCTCTGCTTTAATTCTAGTTGAGATATTCTATAAACACACAAGTATATGTTACATGTTAAGTTAACTATTAATAATAATCACAAGTGTAAATGACTTTTAATAGAAGTGTATGGAATAGAATCAAACCTTAATCAGTTAAAATAGCATATCAAGATAAATGCTTGCACTATATAGTAAAGTAGAAAATTATGACCTACAAGATACCTAGGTGGACCTATAGTAAAGTATAGTCCCATTAGTTATTTTAGTTCTACACATTATTGCATCAAAATGTCAAAAATATTATTCAATAAAATGCTATATAATGTTAATTTAACCAAATTGACTACAGTGAACATATCTAAACAATTCCAGAAGTATGAACTGTGTAGGATATATATTTAAATACATTGTGGATATAAACATAAGAAACTATGTCATAAATTATTTTTAGTTAGCTATATTTTTTTTACATATATTCACGCCTATCCCCTGCAGGGGTTGGCAGAGACCACAGAGCTCCATCCACTACGATCCCAGCATACCCTCTCCGCCGTTTCCACACTCATCTATCCTTTCATCCATTCTTCCTCTCACATTCATCGCAGCGAAACGGCTCTCCATTAGTCGTTTCTCGCCCTCGTGGGTATCAGGACGTGACTGCTGGCGAACCACGTCGTCGTTATAACAAAATATATGCATATGTATAGGAGAGAGGATGCTAGATTCTTTGACAGTGGTGTAAAAATTTAAACATCATATTACATACTTACTTTGAAGTATGAATAAAAATATTCCAACGAACAATTTCATAATAAACTAATTATTTAATTTAATGTAAATTATAATATTTAAAATATATAAATATTTTAAAATATATAAATATTTTAAAATATACTAATATTTAAAATATATAAAAATAAAAATACGTACCTTGTAGCTCTTACTCTGTCATCAAGCTGATCCACAGTAGGCTTTAAAAGTCCCAATAAACCTTCAGCTAGTGTATCCCTGGTAGGATTGTCACACAAGTTTCCAGTATTTTCATCTGCCGATGTTGTGGTGCTTTCTGTATCGTCCATGACGTGTTTAATCTAAAATTGTATTCCTAATCCATTTAAGAAAGAATGATGTATGTATTTATTGTTACCTTTCATTTATTTCAGTAGATTAGATATTATATTAACAACACTAGACTCACCATAAACTAGTTGTCATTAACTTTATTTTCTCTGTACTATAGAATTATTTAGTACCATAAACTACTATATCAGTGATACAAATATGAAAAAATCGGAAGCATTGTTTAGTGAAAGTTTGAAGTAGAATATACGTTTCTTATAGCTTTTCGAATGAATTTGAGATTGCAAACGGGCGGTGGATATAAGAAATTGACATACAAAAGAGTAAATGAACTTGATTAATAATAAATTTTACAAAGTACTCGTACCTACATTATTATTCAGATGTTTGTGGCTGATATTTATGAAAAAAATGTGGTAAGTAAACAAGCTTAAAATTGATTAGAAAAGATACGTTCAAAATTTTCAATATCTTACATAAAGTCCTAAATAAATTCTGATATTGGCCACACTAAACTCGTATCAGTTGGACTATATATGTGTGCATGAGTGATGTACATGCGTGCAGGAGTGTTGTAGTGTAGTTTGCGTGTAATAATTATAAAGTATAATAAAATTAAAGTTTTAGACACTGATGATAGAATTCATAAACTTGTCAACAAAAGAAGTAATTTTTAAAATTTACTTAATTGGAGGTAGCATCATTTTACATTTTAAGCGGATACGATCGAACTTACATTGAAAAACTAAAAATACCGCATCATTGACAATAGCAGGAAACAAGACATTTGACAAAAAACAAACAAGTTTAGAGGGGGTAATTTAATAAAAGCTATAACTTTTCTTATATGTTTATTGACGATTTTTGCATTATGGTAAACTTAGTGTGGGACAGCCACCGGCTAAACGGAGCGACAATCAACGGCAATAATCATAGGGCAACTGCTAGAAATTGAATGTGTGTGGCCAAAAATCAGCCTAGGTGCGCGACTGAAAAGAGGACTATGTTCACATGATAATGTTTACAATATAGTGATTAAGCAAACGTTATCGTTATACGTATCAACTTTGTTATTATTTTACAGGCGATTATGGCATACATGGAAGTATGTATATTCAAATGTTCATCTATAAAACACTAAACACTGAAATAAGCAAAAGCACATTGTTGGCGGGCAAGCATATGTAAAAACTATTGAAATATCAGCACCATAAAAATAATTAATTAAGACAAAAAATTAAATAGTAAATATAATCTAATCAAATCCTCAATGATCACCGACCCTAACCAGAATCCCAAGTCTGCTGTTGATTTGTCCCTTTCCTCAGCTAGTGAAGCTTTCCTTACTATCCTGGAAAGTCCTTAAATCTACCTACGGCAGCGATCATTTTCCTATCCGTCTCTTTAAACTTCAAGGTTCCCCACCGCTTAATTCTCCAAACCCTTTCTTTAAGAAATATAAACTTTGTAATGTCAAAAATGCTATGCCTATGCTGCGTCTGTCGATAACACATTGGATTGTCTTTCTGATTTTGGAAGTGATGGAAATGCCTTTATTTACCAAATCTATGATGCTATTATTTCTTCTGCAAATATATACTTTGACAAAATTAAACCTAGACAAAATACATATCTCTCCATTCCCTGATGGAAAAAGGACTGTGCAAATGCACTATCCATGACACATGAAAATTTTAGAAAATATTAAAAGGTTATTCTGTAAGAAGAA
The DNA here is from genome assembly GCA_031353405.1 of Baronia brevicornis. NCBI lineage: Eukaryota > Metazoa > Arthropoda > Insecta > Lepidoptera > Papilionidae > Baronia > Baronia brevicornis. The sequence goes on along the minus strand of JASFAT010003357.1, from coordinate 783,398 downwards.
TAAAATTGGCCGAACTAAGTTCTGTAAGTCTTGAGTCTTAGCTCTCCCGTATATAGTCTGATTGATACTCAAGAAATTTTGTCGGTCCTTCAACTCTAAAAATCGCACATCCAATGATCCAGCTTTATGGCTTAAAGTTTTCACAGATAAATTAGCTCCTCCTTATGTTCCTTATCAGGAGAGCCTTCCCACTTCTTCACCAGCATCGATATCAATTAAAAAAATAGGCTGGATGAGTCCATAAATCACGTTATGCAGACAGAAATTTTTTCGTGTCCTGCTTACTTGCTAGTCAAATATTTACCGTTTATGAATTGTCAAAACACTGACTTTGTTCGAGTTTATATGAACTATTAAATTATGACGTCCTCATATTTCGAAGTCTACTGCACTGCTATTTTTAATGAAATGTAAAATTTAAAAAATCTAAGAATTATGGCCAAAAATTATTTTAAAAAAAATTACTGACGGCTTTGCCAAAAATCAATGACGAGAAAATGATATTAGTTAAGCACATCTAAGAATTTTTGTAAAGGGGACTTTACTTCCACGCCTATCAAATATTTTTAATTATAATATATTTTTAATTATATACATACATTTGTAAAGCAAAAACGATAGAGGAAAAGGTAAACTTTTTCACTCTGTCGGAAAGAGTACCTGTCACACACTTTATCACAGCAGGTTTTTAGATCGTGCTGCACAAGTTCATTTAAAAAGATTGATCCTGTGAAAAAATATAAATCTTTGTTTCCACATATAAATGAAAATATTTTGTTGTAAATAAATGAAATATAACTTATGAAATTCATTTAATTCTACACAACAGGTACATCCTAATAAAGGCTATTTCTGATCTAAGTCTTATATTCGCTGATAATTTACGATATTTATTTATTCTATTGTATTTTAATCAATAATATTGAGCAATAGTGTAAATTACTTTTGAATAGACCTTACCTTAAATAGACGCTTTATCTTATGTAGATATATTATCTATTTAAGACTATTAATTCTTTATTATATTGATTGGCAGTTGTCTAAATACGAGCTACAAAACTATTTAAAGTGATCTATTAACAGTTTAAACCCTTTTTACCATAAATTATAGTGCTTACAAAATATATAAAATACGATACTGTCTGTTGCATTTCCTAAATTTTCTATGTAATAAATAAACAATTCTAAGATACAGTAACAAACAGATTGATAACATAATAATAAGAATATGTAATAAAACAACGTGGTGATGAATCGGAACTAACTATTTCATAAGGAATCAATGAGAATAAACATTTGTTGTTTAACATGATTTTCCATATCAAGAAAGTCTCTTAAAATATCTTCAATCATTTCTACAAATATAGTTGGCCACTGGAGTTCAAGGGTCCGAAGGCGCTGTGCAGCTCCACAAGCCAACCCAACCGCATGTGATAATTGCCCTTTTCCACGAACGCGCCAGCTTAAATCTTCCTGTAAGAGTTTGATATTGTATTAGACGTTCTATCTTTTACATAATTGTTGCCAATAACAGAAAGTGTTAAGAGGGTTTGTTTAATTTGTATAAAAAACAATATTAACCTTGGAAAAGAAATAAAATATTGTTGTAATACTAATATGGTCGTATTAAGTCATTCTCTGGCGTCATAAGGTCCAAGGTGAAATTATGAAACACACTGTATGCTATTTAATCCAACATGCTGCTATGACAGGTTAGCCTACGCTGTTTGTTCAAATAAATTGAATTGTAGAAGCCTTAATTAGAAAAACTAATATAAATGTTAAAAGTACCTGCGAAGCTAGTCCTCTTTTAAATTGGAGGGCTTCTTTTGCGATCACATCTCTCAAAGCTGGATCTGCTGCTCTTAGCCAATCTTTTGCACTAGACACACTATTGATATTTCTGCCTAGACGTGATAAAAGGGGTTGCAGAGGAGCATCTGGGATGGCTCGAAGAACAATATGACTTAATCCATTGTATATTTTATTAGCCACTTTGATTATTTCATCTGTGACCTGGCAATTACTAGTATATTTAATTCTAAAAGATTTTATATTATAAAACTATTGTTTTCTAATATTATATCAGTTTGATCACTTACCGGTTCATCGTTGATTTCTTTAAGACCCCAGTGTGCGAGTCTATAAACTGCATACCTTTGCCAAGTTTTAGCACAAATTGGGTTGCCTTCTGGTAAAATTGATAAACCAGTAATTCCTCGCAATTCAGCTAATGCATGCAGTTGACCGAAATATTGGAGGCCAGTAGCACGAACTGATATGTGGGTTACATTTGGAAATCTAATAAATAAAAATATTTTTAAAAATTTTATCATGTTGACTGCCAACTGCGTCATTTACATTCGACGCCCATATTCTTGTGACGTGATGCTTGTTTCAAAAGCATCACGCGAATTTATCTAAGAAGTACTTTTTTAGTAACAGAAAGGTATCCGACAGGATTTAATAAAACTATTGAATTGTTATTAAAAAATATAAAATGCTTTGTTAAAATAGTTTTTAGAATAATTTAAAGCTTTCTTTCAGACTTGTAATATATTGAAGGGAATACCAAGCAGAGCAGACTTTATTATACTGGTGCGGGTGGCCTGAAGGAGATTTGGTTGGATAAACGCGTGACATTCAACGTGTTGCATGTTACAGTAACAGAATATTAAAAGTTTGGTCAAACAGTGGAAGGGGCGGGACGACGACGCGACGCTTACGGGACGGTGACGCGATGTGGACGTCATTCTGCGGGCGCGATAATGTTTAAAAAATTGTAGCCTCTAATGATTTCAATTAGTTTTTTGACTTTCTCCATATCCATTTTTGTAAATGAATACAAATCTCGCGTCGCATCGGGCATGAGGTGCTTCCGTCCTGTTGTTTTGACTAGTAACATGATATGTTAAAAAAACAACGTGTAGCTAGCTAGCTATACGTCCGAGTCCCGCGAAGCTTTTGTTGTATTCCCGTCGGGTTCGGCGGCGAATCGACGCGACAGATAGTCGAACGCTGACCGCGACGGTTCTGTGTGACTTTTTCTATATTAACTAATGCATTTCAACTGCTCACGTCCCGTCGCCGCCCGCGACGTCCGCTGTTTGACCAAACCTTAAAATTTAAGAAATTGCTTACCTAGTCTTTAATTCGGATAGTGATTGAGCGACTGCGTTGAAATTTACATAGTGGAAAGCAGCTTTTGTAACTGATCGCGCTCTTTCCCACTCCCAGTCGCGGGCCAGACGCCGCACCGCGCCGGCACCCCATGCACTTACAATACCATCGCATACTTCCAGTAGGTAATCAACTCCTATATTCAAATAAATAATATACTTTTTATTTGTTACAGTGGACCCGCGGTAATCTCAACCGTGCCTAATCTGGCGCCCCCGGTAATCCCACACGCCTGTCACTGTTGATTGTACATAAGAATTCCGGCGACCATTACTGTTTTTGTAAGTTCTATAGCACTGATGTTGTTATTTTTATAATGAAATATTAGCTCCTCAATGTAATGTTTAATTTACTAAAATCCACATTCATAATATATATGTACATATTATAATTATGTTGTATAATAGTAGTTCAAATAGATTTCTTTGAGTCCGGAATTTTTTAAATATGGTACTCTTATTCAAAAAATTCTGGTCTACATATAATCCGACATAGCCTTGCAAAAAGTTTGTTGGATTACCGCGGATCCCCTGTATTTATACGTATAATCGAATTTTTTACTAGCTTTTATACTTATTCTTACACTATTTGAAAAATATTTATCACCTTCAGCGGAATTTTCAAACCGATACAACATTGGAACATTCAAAAAACAAACCTACTCATATCTCAAAGGCCGATAACACATCTGTAATACCTATGGTGTTGCGGATGTTTATGGGCAGCGATAATTACTCTCCATCAGGTGACACGCTAGCTCGTTTGCCTGCCTACCCCATAAAAAATCACCATCTGGAATAGACAAGTGCTGGAGTAAAGACTGCGCTTCGACAAGCGCAGTGTGGGATGCCCCCAGCTAGATAGTTTTGAAGAAGGTTGAGTTAGATAGCAGGCCTTATATATGGGCCTAAGTCCAGCAGTAGGCTGATGATGATGATAATAAAAATTAATAAAATATTTGATTATAAATATCGTAAGGATATTTAAACAAGTGAGTTATTATCTAGTGATACCTGTGCACGCGTTATAAAAGTAATTTCCTTTAAATAATTTGTTTTTTATAATAAATTTTTAAAAATATTGTGTGTCATGTCTTGAGAATAACATGAATTAAATTATTTTTAATAGGAAAGTAATTAATTATATAGTTAGGTGGGTATTTGCTCCAAATGTTAACTTTCTTTAGAAACCATTGTTATTTTTACCTCGATTTTTGTATCTGGTATTCGATTCGGTTATAATGCGCTATGCACAAATGAAATATAATATATTTTTTTACAATACCTTGCTCTCGGTCCTTCGAAGCTGGTATTGGTTTGGGCACAGGTTCTGACGACTTCAGTATAGATATACTCTTTCCAGATTTCACTCTGGCTGTTGATGCTCGGTGAGCTGATGAAGCTCTTTCATTTCTTCTTGACATTGTTGCACTTTTTATATTTCTATTACTTAATCTACTGTTTAGAGAGTTATCCCGTTTTATGGTTTTACTACTGTAATCGCTTCCAGATGTCGATGATGTACCAACCGATCCTACGTTTGTGGTACTAGATATGTTACTAGCATGTTCATTATGTTCGGAGATTTTGCTTTTGAAACTTTTACTTTCTGTATCACATACAGATTTAGATCGTACTGTGTTAAACTTTTCTCGTCTTCTTAAGACAGTTGGTATACGCCTCAGTTGCCTTTTATTAGTTTCATCTTCGCTATCACTAGTTGAGGATGGCAATGAACTAAAAGATGAGTCAACTACGGGGTCCACGCTGGAAATGCTTTCCCATCTTTTCAAAAGTGGCTCATTACTACCTGACAATTTAACATTTTCTAATGACGATATTATTGGCAATAGAATCGGAGGTAGCCTTAAATCACTACTAGTTGATGTCGAGTATGATGCATCAGTATCCTGTGAAGCACTTCTTTCTGAAAAATTGACTCGCTTGTCTGAGGATTTTCGTGAGGTAGAACTTCTTAGTAATCTTCGATTTTTAGCAATTGGCGACTTCTTCGCTCTTTCATTTATACAAACGTTTGTGCTCGTATCGCTATTATTATTTTTAAAGTCAGAATCTTCAGTTTCACAATGCTGTATCGTTACTTCAGTGTTTGAAATTACTTTCATATCCATAGTCTGCGTGCCATCGTTTTGTGTCATCCTTGACGCTGTTGGTGATCCGTCATATACACATTCTTTCCCTAAACTAATACTTTTTTTTGGACTTGCGGGTGTAGTCAAAGATTTATTTTCCGATCTGTAAATAAAAATATAATTCTATCTCTCTTACTTGGATCTCAATATATTTGTAATAGATATTGATTATTTAGACATCGGTACCTGAGAAGTTCCCAGTTAGTTCGAGCATTATGAATGATTTGATCTCTACGTGCTGCTTGTTGTTCCGAACCTCCTAATGCACAATACGCTGCATGAGCTGCCTCTTTATTATTACGCCACGCCGTTGCGGCTTGACGAACCTGTAGTTCAATGATAAATGAAGGTCTGTTCAATAAAATCCGCAACAATTAATTTTAGGACTAGGGATTCTTTAATACCGCACCTGTTCCGTGACATTCATATTTGTTAGAGTTATAAGATTTGGCAGATATGAGACAAGAAATGGTGTACAATCACCTCCCAAAGCAACAGGATTACCATCCAAAGAAATTTCTTCTAGAGAGGTAGCTTCAGCGAGGGATGACACGTCCTCAACACTGAAATAGTTTACGGGTTTTGCTTTTATAATGATGAATGTTTTTTATGGTGGTTATTTTCTGTGTTTTAATATAGTTTTGAAAACGCTATTATTTTATAATTTCGGTATTATTATATATGTATACTTCCTCGAGAATGTATGTTTCCAAACAAATTATTTTTACTTATTTATTATTATATTAATAACTATCTCGTGATATATAAAAAATAATATAATTATTTATAATTATTATATGTATTTGTAATATGAGAATCATGTTTTAAATTGTTGTTGAATTAGGGTTATTGGAATCGTGAATAACATTTTGACAAAAAAAATGGTAAAGGGTGTACATTTTTCATAAAACACAATGATAGCCCAAACAGTAATAAAAATAGGTTATAACACAAAAATGAATCATCTTACATCTTTAAGCAATAGTCTTACATCTTTAAAGGGAGAAAAATAGTTACGGAATATTATAATATCATTTATATTATCAATTAAATAAATGTCAATTATTTTTTAATTATCACAACTCACCTCTGTAGGTCATTATTACTGACATATAATTTTTGTAGTTTTGGAGTGTTATGAAATCCAAATAATTTTCGCAGCTTATTCCGCTTAAGGTTTAGTTCTCTCAAGGAAACAAGCCCCTGGAGATCCGTTTGACCTACACATTTCATTAAGTTGCCGGCGAGATTTAGTACTTTGAGCTCACACAGGTTTGATAAACCACTTACTTTAGATATTTTGTTTCCGTGCATATCTAATACTTCCAACTTAACAAGATTTGAAAGGCCCTCTATCCTTTTTATTCTAATAATAAAAATGAAAACAAATGAACAAATATGTATTTTTAACGTAATCCATATAACTAAAATATCATAAAACTTTACCTATTTTTACCCATCAATAGCACTCTTAAACTAAAAAGTCTTTCTAAGGAAGTAATCTTATCGATTTGATTATCATATACATCTAAGAATACTAATTTGCCTAAATCGAGTGGCGATAAACCAGATAAGCTATTGATCAAGTTATGTTGTAACGATAAAAGCCTTAAACCTGGCTCTCCAATTATATGAGGTATCGATGACAGACCTCGCCTGAAACAATACGAAAAACTTTTATACACAAGTGATAAATTTAGAGTACGTATTACATTGTATTTATTTATAATATTACCAGTAAATGGTATTTAAAAGACACGAACGTTTGTATGACGAATAATAAGTATAGATACGGATTGAATTATGGGTGAAAATCATAAGAGTACTTTTCCAACGGTACGTGAGGTCTGTATTAAAATAATAAAATTAAAATATACAGAAATTTTGTAAACACATAATTATGATATAAACTACTCAAATACTAAAAATGTTGAGTACATGTACATTATTAAGCCTAAATTTGAGAAATAACATGAAATAAACCGGAGTATCGTTTGATCAAGTTAAAAAGTTATAAACCATAAATAATAAAACCATAATGATGTGATCGTATGCGTGTTAATAGTCAAAATACGATTTTTCAATCTAAAGTTTCACCCGCCAAGAACACTTAAATCTTTTCTGGCTTAAAGTTATTGATACTAACCTGTCAAGGCTTATCCTATCAGGTAGACGATCTTTTTCCTGTGGAGTTCTAGAAAGCTGTACTTTTCCTTCGCCAACAGCTTGCAAATTAGGTACATCATCTTTGCTATCTTCTGTATTTAAGTAGTCATTACTGGAAAAAAATTAATTAATAAACCCTTTTATTATATCGATTTATTTAAAAGATTATTTATTTTAGATGAGTATATACATAAAAATTTTAATTCTGCAGCGCAGGTTCCACAGGACGGGTTAATTTTTCTTGCCTTTTCTTAATCCCTAAAGACCTCTCGTATGTTACACTTGTACTATCATTAAATTTTTTGCAACAGGCTGCTGGTCTGCTTGATGAGGTTAAACTTTAGGCCTCGTTTTATTTATAGTTTTAAATCTTTTTATGTTATCATATTAAGTATACTAATGCAATGACTGCAAGTGTTATGAAATATTAGTTTTTGTACAGAGATGTTTTTTGCACTAAGGTCTGTACAACTTAATCCAAAAGATTCACAAGCAAGAGTTCTGATAGTTGCGCACTGCTGCAACTTTTGAATACAATGAACGAGGACGAAGGGACAACAAACGACAATGATTACTGATCTTGTCATCCGGATTATTCAAAATATGTTTCGGCAATGATTGGTAGTAAACATACGTTTAAAAATTATTTCGATAAAAAGAGTTTGGAATTGGTAAAATGAACAGATCTATTTTGGATTTGTATGCAAAAAATGACGAAAATGTTTCCGTAAGTTTTTCTACTCGATAAAGGGAATAATAGCTTGTAATGTTCGATAATTTCTTTTTACTAATTGATAATCATTTCTATCTTTAATGACACTTATCTTACCCAATTAAAATTGTATTTGATCGTTGAATAACTGCTGTTTTAGGATCTGTTAGTGCTGGTTTTATTTGTAGGAATAAGCGTTCATCTCCACCTGGCGGTGGATCTGTTCTGCCTCCACCTATATCAAGAGACTGTGCCGACCGTCCTCTTGCACGAAATGCTATCTTTCTTACCTGAAACATCAAATCTTACTTAACAAGTTATTAAACATTAACATCTTTTTCGCCATTCATTCAATAATTACTCATATCTTACATTTCCACGATTAAATGAGACAGGCATTAGTTTAAAAGGGTATTATAAAGTATATTGTAAATTATATTATTCGATTGGCCCCATTTCAAAGAGTTGGTATTCTTTTTAATAAAATAAATTCATCCAAAAGGCAGTTTTGGTCCATTTACTTCGTATTCTATAAGTTGCCTAGCAACTGTACGTCTGATTAGTACAGAGTACTACTCGGATTAGTGATCCGAGTAGTACGGTGTAATATCATAAAGGTTAGTTCAAAATAAAAAGAAACTATGTGAAAATGAAGATACTGATGAGTAGTATCATCTAAATTAGCAAATAAGAAACTTCAATATTAGTTAACATAGGTGTTTCTTGCTTATTTTTTTAAGCAAAAATTGGTGGATATTCTTTTACTTGGAGGGACAACCAACACACTTAAAAAACTTTACTTAACTTTATTAAAAAGAAAAACAAATATGTTCAGCAGTTAGCAGCAGCACCGTTAATGCTGCAACAAATATGCAGCATTAACGGTGCGTGGTTAATTTTATGACAATCTACCCTTCCTGCTCACTTTAGTGTCCATTGGGCAAATCTTCCGTACTTGGAAACGGCTATATCTAATAATGGACTTCTATAAATATTGAATATTTTATATATTATTTTATGTACTATATATTATATATGTACATCAGGCGGACTTAGTGCCATTGGGCACTCTCTACCAGTCAACCTGTGGGAGAAACAGAGATTAGTTTGAAAGTGGTGCAACTTATACAAAAAAAAAATTAAATAAAATATCCATCATTTTATCAAGACGTAACGTTACAAGCTGACTATATAGTTACATTTCAAGAGATTTGATATTATTGTAATTACTTGACACTGGCATAATAGTTATAACTAATTGCCATTAAAGAAAAGAAAAAGAAACAAAAATAATAAGACGACGCGGAATTTGCGTTGCGATAATACTAAATTATTGTTATTTTCTATCTTATTAATTGCGGTTAATGATAAAGCACGTTCAAAAAATACTTTCTGGTAAAATATTAGTAAGGTTGCTGACAAATTTTACGGAATCTTATAAAATGGTACGCTATTTCCCGAATCCTTTTGAAGATGCAACATTAATCAAGTTTACTCTTAATAAAGATGAAATTGTTCAACAAATCGATGATTATATTAAAAATATTTGCAAGCGCATTCAGCCATCTCGAAAAAATGTGGATGGAGGTTTATACGTTGGCGTAACCGGCGTGTCTTTCATGTTTTACTACCTGACTAAAAATCCATTGTTATCTGAAAATAGAAATGTTTTTATTGAAAAGGGAATCGAATATTTAAAACCTGCTTTAGAAGTATCTTCCGGTGACAAGACTTCATTTTTATTAGGTGACGCTGGAACATATGCATTAGCATCTGTTCTATTTAAAGTAAAAGGAGATGAGAAATTTGTGGAATACATAAAAATGTACAAGTCTCTTTATAGTCAGTACCTAAATCCTAAGTTCCTTAAATATGGTGGAGATGAGTTTTTTGTGGGCCGTACTGGCTACCTTGTAGGAGCTCTTTGGATGAGCCGTGAATTACAAACTCAGATTTTCGAAAGGGAAGAATTATATAAAATTTGTGATTTAATGGTGGCATCTGGACGTGAATTTTCAAAGAAACACAACAGTCCATGCCCATTAATGTACCATTATTATAACACACAGTATTTAGGTGCTGCTCATGGCATAAGTTTCATATTACAAATACTTTTAAGCGTTCCGGGCTATCTTGAATTTAATAAGTCTGCAGCTCAAGATATTAAAATTACTACTGATTATGTGGCATCTTTACAAACGGAAGAAGGTAATTGGCCATGTTGTATTGAAGAAATTAAGATGAGTGATCACAAGCTTGTACACTGGTGCCATGGTGCTCCAGGTACTGTATACCTTATGGCCAAAGCATACCTTACTTTTAAGGATCAAAAGTTTCTCAATGCTTGCATAAAAGCTGGTGAGATTGTCTGGCACAAAGGCCTACTCCGTAAGGGTCCAGGTATATGTCATGGAGTAGCTGGCAATGGATATGTGTTTTTGCTTTTATACAGATTAACAGCTAATGAAAAATATCTACATAGGGCTAAATTATTTGTGGATTTTATGAGTTCTGAGGAATTTATAAAAAATGCTAGATTACCAGATAATGCTGAAAGCTTATATGAAGGTACAGCAGGAACAGTGTGCTTCTTGTCAGATTTATTATTACCAGATAAAGCAGAATTTCCTTTTCAGGATGTATTTTCAAATTATTTTTAATGAAATTTATATATACATATTTGCAATAGTTTTTAGTATTTTTGTTGTTTTACATATTTGGATTTCCACATGCAATATTTTAGTGAAAATTTAAATACATTTGTTCAATTACATAAAAATGAAATGCTCATGAATGTTAAAGACAATTTGGCTCTATTACAATAAACAATTGTGTCAAATGCTCAATATTAGCATGTTGATATTTGTTAGAGAAATAAAAATTGTTTTTGTGATTTTATAATAATAAAAAAAATATTTTATTAACATAATTTATTTCTACAAATAATTACATATTTACAAGAATCAGTAGGTCATCTGATACTACACAGATCAAACTGAATTCAGATATGTGATGTTATGCATAACACATAGTTTGTAAAATTTCGTAAAATTTTGCATCAAAACTTTAATTAATTAAACACACAGCCTTTTAAGTTCATATTTAAATTAATATTTTATGCTTACAAAAATAATGATATTCAAGAGATGGTTTTGGCAGTTCCTGTAATGAATGTTATACATACAAATTTATTTTAAACAAAAAACAATATAATAAAACTATGAATAATAGAGTTTCAGCCACCAAAGCCAAAAAATTATGGTTTGAAAGTAAATGTATATGCATTTAAAAGACAATGACTACTTAATTAAGTACTACATAAGTTGTTGCGTAACAAATCCCATTTAATTGAGATCCCGTCATCAAAGAGCACCTTTTTTTTCAAAATACTGTCGTAGTGGTCCTCATAAATTATATTTGTAGGTGTACTCTTGTCATATTGATGGGGTTGTAAAGACCTCAGAGCCAATAATGCCTTTCCATATAATAATCTTTTAGTTTTTGAAGGTGGTCTTTTTGCGATTCACTTTAACTTTTGAAACATTGACACAAATTTGTTTGAAACATTGATTTCTAGTAAATTTCACATCATATTTCTTGTATTTTAAATTTTTGATAAAAATCTCGCATACCAAAATAATTACTGAGGCTAAGAGACCAAATGCTAATAGCAGTAAAGGCGTGAATATTTCTTGAGCAGTCACAGCCAATACACTACGGTAGCGTATTTTTTCACATGGTGGCTTAGGGACATCCCACACGGATTCAATCCTTTTCATGATTCCCGATTCCAAGGATTTACTTATTCTGAAAATATGTAAAAAACCATAAAATGGTTTAGGTTCATAAAGGACACTCTTGAGATTTTGCAAAATTGAATAATGTATATATACATTTCTTTGAAAAAAAAACGGGCGGTTTTCTATATTTCTGCCAATAATTTATTTTTAACGAGGTTTTAATAGCAAAACTATGTTACTGGCACTTAATAACGAGTCTGGGTATGAACAAAAATTAATTCGAAATTCAAAACAAAACAATTACGTTTTTATGGGCAATTCAACATCCGCCGGCGACTGCGTACCTAGTGGGTGTATGAAACAAGCATTTTTTTATATGTGAGTGATAATTTTATTAATTATACACAACCCTATAGCGATGAACTCTCTATATGGTGATCCTTTCTTAGTGACAGCTCCGACGTACTGGGGCGGAAAGAGTGGGACCTCACTAATTTCGCATATTTCCTGGTCACTGAACATTTTTCGCATGATCCTGTACGCCGCTGACGTATCTACATGGAAGGCGAAATTCCCAAACTTTACTAATTTCATACCACGTTCTGTGCCAAAGAAGTTGTAATGTGTGTCGGTTGCAATTTTCTTGTGGTATAGGGCTAAGGATATACTGTCCGTTGTGCGCTGCAATAGTAAATTTATAAACACATTAAAATAGTATTATTGTAATGTATAATTGGGCGTTATTCTGCGATGATCCCGCATATTGCGGATTGAGAATAGCGATGATTCCCCAGCGAAGAAGGGTGCATCTCAATCCATAAAACCTACTAAAACGATACCAGGGAAGAGAATAGTAACTATTCAAAGGCCTCTGAGGTAGGATCGAGACTTCAACTTCGCATAAAAGTGCGTATGCCTTCTATGATAAAGATTACATACGCACTTTATTCGAATTATGACAATAAACCATAAAATATGATTACTCAATGAAGTACTTGTACTGTCGAACCTTTTTTTAAGATTATTGTGTTTTCGCTTATTCAGCTAATAAAGTGTAAAATTATTTTATCTTTATAATGCATTTTCATGAATTTGAGCGTGATCTATTATTTAACAAATGACGCAAATATAGGTTTATATTAACCTTAAAATAGTCTTTATTAAACGGCATGTCCTCCACGCCGACATTGAGATCACTATCCAGCAAATCCTTAAGATCACGAATTTTATTGTATTTCTCGTTTAGTAAACTTGATAGTATATTTCCGCTGTAAAATTGGTGAATAATCATTGTGAAGAAGAACGTTACCAATATTAATATTCGTGATGATATCATTTTTCTATTAGTTGGCATTCCTGAAATAATCCAGTAAGGTTTTCATTTTATAAATAAGTATTTAAAGGCCCGTCAGCGAAACAGTATTTATTGCTGGGGTTAAATGTCTGCATTCGGTAGCCTACCCGCCCACCTGCTTTATCATGACAACGCGAACTAGTTAGAAAGCACGCCATTCTTGTTTCTTGTCATTTGAAGATGACTATATATTATATAGTAATTTTCAAAAGAAATAGTTGACTCAATATAGTACTATTACTTTTTGTTATTTTACAAGGAGTTTACTCCCCTGGGGACTATAGTGCCTTACCTCAGCATCCGGGGCTTTATTGGGACTGACCTCCATCCTCCCTTGCGGCTTGTGGGATTCACTATGACGAATTTTAATAAACCTAATTTGTTAAAAAAATACGCCGACGTGGTTCGCCACCTGTTACGTCCTGATTTCCACGAGGGCAAGAAGCGACTAACAAAGAGCCGTTTCGCAACGATGAATGTGAGAGAAAGAATAGATGGAAAGGTGAACGAGTGTGGAGGAGGCAAGGAAGGTGTACCGGGATTGTGATGGAGATCTGTGATTTCTGCCTACTCCTATCGGAGACAGGCGTGAAGCAATGTATGTATATGTATGAATTTAAAGGCGGTGATTTACCTATACCGGAAACATTTAGGATTTGCGTGTTTACGAAAGAGTTTAGCTAATTATTAAAATTATTTTTTTTATGGAAGAGGTAGGCAAACGAGCAAGTTGGTCACTTGATGACAAGTAATCACAATTGCCCGTGAACATCTGCAATATCAGCCACCAAGATGTGTTGCCTATGGTAACTGAATAATGGAAGGAAGATGAAAGGTCCAGGAGTTAGGCCTGCGGATCCCTGCACTAACTGTATGAATAAAAAATAGGCGTGGTAGCCCCAGATGTGGTACCCATTAATGCTGTATTGTCTGTCGCCACTACCTTTGAACTAAGCAAAGATATAGATAGCATTTGTTGAAATAAACATTTTAACAGGTACCATATAACATTTTATGGAACAAATCATGTCCCATCGCAGTAAAAAAATGGTGTAACTTAATGAGAAATTGAGCAATAAATACTATTTTACTCACCTTGTTGACATATAGCACCACATATAAATAACCAAACCGAACTTAGCGACGTATCTTTCTCATCATCGAATATGTTCATCTGCCTTAATTTGAACAGTACAATAGTTAATATAACTCCAGTTACAACGAGCACCGCTAATATGCAACGCCAAACGGAGATATCCAGCGGTTCTGTATAAACAGTATAATAGGCCCCTATGTATTTTGGTTGACGAAAAAGAAAGCAGTGCCTGCAGGTAAATTAAAAAAAATAATTAAATGAGTTTTTTATTAATAAAGTTATAGTATTATCTTTGGCGTTAAAATATATTTTTGATCACTGTACCCTTTTATAAAAATATTATCTAATGTATATATGTATATGTAATAAAAAAATAAAAATAAAAAAATATGTAATAAAAAAACCATTCCTTAACTTTTAAAGGTCTTTTAAAAGTTTGTAAATGCGGGAAAGATAGAAGCGATCAGCATCGCATAGCGTTCAACTTCGCGTCTGTTTCGTACCTGGTTTGCCATGTCGGAATAATGTAGTCAACAACGTCTACTCGATTTATTCTAAATAAGACCGGTGAACATCCGATGTCAGTTTCCCGACGTTGGAGCGCACCAATCAAACCGTCGAAGCTGCCATTATGTGAATATCCCCACGAATTAGTACGCTGGACATTGACACTGAAATATAATTATGGGTGGTTAAAAATGGCTACTCTATTTTTCTCATGAGTGTGGTAAAAAGTACAATTACGGGTAGAAATATCAGTAGAATATTATTATATATTATATTAATATTATCAGTAGCTTAGTAAGATAAATTATTCTGCGAACCCCAATCTGCCCGCTAAACATGTGGATTACGGCAACACAATTTCAAGGGAGGCCAAAGTACAGCAGTGAACTATTACGGATGTAATGATATGTCTGTTTACATAGTTCAAATACCAATGCAATTAAAGGCAGGAAAAGTTATTTTATCACAAGTAGAGTCTACCAATCTACCCTCTGATGTAGGTCTCACCCAAGTAACTTCTCCCATTAATAACAACTTTTCTTAAGGAAGGCGACGCATTTGCAGTGCCATTATTTGGCGGCAGTAATTGCTTACTTTCATGAACTTCCTTAATCGTATGCGTATTGCTACCGTAAAAAAAGTAAACTATGCTTGTAGTCATCTGGTCTGACACACTGGAAAGGTAAGTGTAGTACAGGCAACTGTAGTAACGGTGCTGCCAATAAATGGTCTAACTATTTATGACTAGCCTTATTTTCAGTTATCTGTCAAAGCTTGGTTGTATTTATGTTGTATACATAATTCTAATATACTTTTTATACCTAGTTTATTATTTTTCATATTTACCTAAAATTAAACATGTCCTGTAGATATCCGATGATCGTAAAAAATTTCAATTTATGCAACGTATCTGTTTTAGTTTTTCTTGATTCTTCTAAGAACCTTTTGTATGTTTGGTTTACTAGATTTTGAGTGATTACCGATACACAATTTAATTTCAATCCATTTAAATTAATTTTTTCCGACTTACGTATGTGCAGTGTTGTATTCCAAAATCCTATTTGTCTTAACACGAACATTTCACCATTTGAAGACTGGGTTTTATACGCTTCGTATAAATCATACCAATTTGTTCTATTTTTATATATTATCATAACATCTGGATTGATTTCAAAATGGAATAGTGATAGGACATGTTTTGTGGTAAGGATATTTGTGGTAAATAACAGCCATTTAGATTGACTTTTCGATTCAAAGTTTGAAATCAGTTCCTTAAAAACGACAGCCCAATCAGTACACGATGTATCCATAAGTATTCCAAGCTTTAATTTGTCATTTAATCGATTGTATGGTTTAGTGTTATTTGATTGGAGAGTTGTAATTCTAAAACCACTATTATAAAAAGCTTTTTGTAATACGATGATATCGCTTGAAGAATAGCAATGAAAAAATAAAACATGATTTATCTGATTGCGCGTGAAAATATCGAGCATTACAGAAAAATGTGGATATAAGGCAAACAATGAATAATACGCACTGATTTCCATGACGGCTACAACTTGCATAAGCCTTCAACTAAAGTGGAAAACTACGATTGTGATAGAATAAAAAAAATTGTTTGTGTTATTTAGATTGCTTCAACGTTTTTCATTTCAAACAAGCCCATTACTGTCAACAGTTGAATTTGAATAAACAATTAGGCTTAAAAGCTTGACAGGTCCTCAGTTATAGAATATAGAAATTTTATTTTTTTTAAACTATTTTGTGATATTTCTGTAAATTGAACTCATAACAGTGGTCAACTATACACATCCCCGCTCTGCATTATTCTCACATGCATGTGTGATGGGTGTTCATCATATTCTATAACCAAGGAAAGTTCAAGGACATTATGCAAGGTTGATTCACTTCCTTTTTGCCCTAATTCTCTGCTGAAGAATCAGAGTACGCACGAGTATAGCACGAGTGTAGTTCTTTGAGTTTGCAAACTGAAGTGACAATGAGCTAGTAACGTTTGTCGGAGAACCGACAACTGTTGGAGAAGACGAGTGCTGGAGTGGAGACGGTATCTTGGCAAACAGTTTGCTATGCCACTCAGATGAATAGAATGATAATCAGCGCTGAGCGTTTGGCAGAAACTAGAAGCTTGAAGCTGAAGATCGGCTTAGGTGGTTTGTCTTTGGGTAGGCTTATGTTCATTACTTACTGGTGAACTATTAAAAAAGTGTTTAAAATTAATTGTTATCGATATGCAGTACCTTTCAAAAGTATTTGGCCACCTGCACTCTTATTGAAATTATAAACAATGCACTCAAACAAACAATCTTTTAAAATATTTTTTTTTCATTGTTTGTATCTCATATTATTTCACAAAAACTCTTTTTTAACGATCATGTTATTTCACATGTTCGTACTACTTTTTAATTTCTTTTCTGATTGTCTATCGTCGATCTTACAATTTCTAAGTGTGGTTATTCTTATCTACATGTATTAAATCTATGAGAACGGTTATTCTTGTTATACTCTTCTTTTAACATGCGTTTTAAGAATAATTGAAAGTTATCTGTCATTTTCTTATCAAATATACAAACTTGTATATTATATCTTCTAAATTTTAATATAAAATGTAATCGATTCTATTGCATTAAAACTTGATTTTTATCACAGAAATAGCTAAGGGTTAATCTGTGTGGATTTTGACATAGAATACAACCACCCTATTGCTAAATAAATAAATAAACTAAATATTAAATTACCGTAACCTGATATTCCAGTTATTACTGTCAACGGGACATCGATGACAAATTGTTCTATTAATTCATTTAATTTATTTATATACGCCTTTCAATTCAACCTCAATCAATCAAATCAATTGAACATGTAACCTGTTTGGCAGACAAGACGTAAGCGGCAAAACATTTTTTTAACAACTATTTTTAAAGTTTACCTGGGAAAGAACCACATTCTCACAGAAAACCAATATTTTTAACAGTTGAAGGTAAACGTTACGACTTAATTTATCAGTTGCCGCTTACGGAGTCAATGGTCGCAGGATCAATTTCGTATCGGGATTTATATATCATCAGCCTAATTCTAATAAATTCGTAACTCCAAAGAAAACGTTTCTACTTTGAATGCCATTTAAGGAACAATCTTAAAGAGATCCGATCCGATGGAATATTTCGTATTTATCTCTAAAAAATACGATGAGTGTGGAGAAAGCAAGGTAGGTGTGCATCGTAGCGGATGGCGATCTGTGGTCTCTGTCTACCCCTGCGGAAAACAGGCGTGACAATATGTATGTAGGCAACGCATCTGTAGTAATCCTGAATTGGAAATGACTACTACTTGAGACTATTACTTGTATATCAGGTGACACGCTAATGTTGACCGCAGAAGATCAACTCATGTTTTTAAATAAAACACATCCCAAATCCTTCAGACTGTCTATTAAATGGGTACATATTATTTTATATTTAATTATTATAATCATTTAGTTTTGGTGTAAAATTACAAACATCGGAGAATTATCCTCGAGTAATTAACCACATCATATATTTAATAAATACATCTTGTTCACTGTGTATATCATAATTTTGTAACTGCCTAAATATTCACCACTATGCTGGAAAATTGAGAATCATTTTCTTATCTGATTTCTACAATGAAGTAACTTTTTAATATTTGTATTCCTTATGAGTTTTATTTTTTTAGAGCGGGCGTGGCGAACAGGTTTAGATAAAGAACATACATATTAGGAAGTGAATTGCTCGATGTTGGTAACGATGTAACTTGTATTTTAGTTTGAAAATTTCTCACTTCATCTATGAACAACCACGAACATAATTGAATTATTACAGAAAACCAATAATAATTTAGGGTCGTGTATAAGTTTTTATATTTTAAAGAATAATTTATTTTTCCATAAATAGTATCATTTTATATGGCCATAGCCAATCCATTTTCCCTATAGATTATTTACTATGGGGAAAAAATAATAACAGATAAATAGCAGCAACTATTTGAGTAATAATTAATCTGCGATCTCCAATCCATTGGCTAGTGTAGAGATAACGGAAACATCCCTACATTTGAAGGGAGACCTATATGCAGCAGAGAATTAATACGGCTGTATTGATTAGCAAAATTTATAAGTGAAGTTTAGGCAGACACAAACATTGCGTTTTATTCACAACACAAAAGATATTTTCCAAAATACGTGTCTTACTATAATATTTTTTTTGTATTTTACATTAAGCTATAGCAATTTATACAAATACAAATGAAGAATTAACCATTAAATATTGAATTATAATAGAAATTACAAAAATCAAATTCCTTAGTACACAATTCAACCAGGAATCGTTTATCACTATGGAATACTTTCACTATGTTTGCGGCGGTCATACGAGTTTAAAAATGGCGTCGCAACTAAACCTTTTAGTACAGTATAAATTACCTATATTTTATTTACACCGAATGAATATATGCGATACATTATTATGACTAAAAAATAATTGTATAACTAAGGGAGCATGTAAAGTATTCAACTATGATTTCCGTTTAATACATTATAAACATTTGCTTTTTTTTGTATATATAACAGAAATATTTATTTTCCTCATTGATTTTATCCAAGCCAATTCTGCTACTGCCATTAATGAGACACATAAGCAGCGTCATCGGCTTGGCTTGTATATATATTTAAGTGCTTAAGTGCAAACACACGATGCATAGTCTCAACCTTTCTTAAATCAATCATACATTTTTATATAAAACAGGTAATGGAAAGCAATTAACACCATAATGCAGGTGGTATATTGAAAATTTTCAGATACAGGTGGTAGGAGTGAAGTAATTGAAAATATCATTGTATTGGTTAGAATTGACCACTCCACTCTATCTACCCCTCGGTATTCTTGTCACACACGTAGAATAAAATAGTTTTTTTTTAACATTGAAGTTGCATTACAACTTTTGATTATCTGTTTTGAGAATGGCATGTTCACGTTTAAATATTTTATTGTAAATTTTGGGCTACATACAGGATCATATACCTAGTTTAAATGTTTTCCATTACAATAAAATTAATTTAGATTACTTTGTATAAATATATTGAACTATGATTGTGAATGATGTATGAATGTCTCTTGACAGTGTTAAATAGTAACCACCAAGTTTTTTATCCATTCTTGACAAAATCAACACTCTGAACCGGTACAGATAAAAGAAAATTATGGAGTAGTTTATATATAAACCAAATGTTTTACGTATGGTTTATATATAAATAAAAAGTTAAGCTTTTATGCAAGTATAATATCAATTATTACAGAAATAATGCTTGTCAATGTGTATAGCTATATCTGATAGTAAAATCACACAACGAAAAATTTATATATATATATATATATATATATATATATATATATATATATATATATATATATATATATATATATATATATATATATATATATATATATATTATTTATGAATATGAACCTAAATATGTATTAGGTTTATATTCAGAATCATCAAAAAGAAAGATATCTAAATTAAGTTTAATAACCCTTGAAATTTGACTATATTCAGCGAAGAACTGCTAAAGTATTTATTTTTAAAAACAATATTTAAATTAAGATAGTAGTAATGTATACGTGTGCCGAGTTGCGTGAAACCCGTACGAGTGCCATATGCGGACGCCATCATTATCGCTGGTGGGTTACCTTTCACCGCTCTTCTAGCATTATCGTTTCCTGTGGATACAGCTTTAGAGCTTTCAATGTACTACTGCGAGATTCCGTCGTTAACTGCAAACAAAAAGGACAAATACAGTCACCACTTGTAAACATTATTACAAATCACCTAACGCCATTAAAGGACAAATATATTAGTGTGTGTTTATACATACGATAATCGATTATGGCTTATCCCTTTCCGTAACAGTCTCCCAAATGTAAATGATACTGTCTATCGAAATCTTACAATGCTAAAACATGGACACTGACAGTCTGTTTGATTCACACAAACAAACCAATTGTCCCACTGCCGAGCACGGACCTCTCCATTTTAGGAGGATCGGATATTAGTCCACCACCCTTGTCCAATGCGGATTGGCGGAGTTATAAGACTCGGAATAAATATCTGTATGCCGTACATATATTTATACTGATGCTGGGATCGAATCCGCGACCTTGGACTCTTTGGGCAGGGGGGAGGGGCGCTACTGAGCCAATTGGGCGTCTGTTTGATTAATCAGCTTAAACTTTCCTAGTGAGTTATAAAAAGGGCTATCTCGAAGTTTTCCGGTGAATATAATTCGGAATGAAGAAAAAAGTAAATTCACAGTTTGTTTGATTCGAAGATGTTAATGCTGGTAGCCCATTGGCTTTAACAGCTTTATCAAATACTGGGCCCGCGGACTCGAAGCCCGTGGCCAAGTAAAATGTATTTGGGAATCTACGCAAATCGCAGATTTCTTCGTCTCGACGCCCTGTCGGACGTACACGTGTGTGTCGATTCTAATTTCGTCATGACGCTACTTTAAACCTGTAGGGGGTTTTGTGTGTGGAGAATTGGACCTAAGTATGGTCCATATTAGTCCCCTAGGCCCTAAGATCTAAGGGGTGAGAACCAACCGCGCATGTAACAGTTAAGAACCGTACAAATGAGCACAGTACACTGAGCTATTGAGCTCCTTAAATTCACAGTATGCTAGTCACTTTGGTGAGTCAAACAAAAGTGGCTTTCACTTTTGTCGGAGAATTTTTTATTGTTGGAAGGAAGTAAGATTAGAACCAGCTCCATATTCCATGGATTCGGCATAGTTTATTAACAAATAATTAAGCTTATAGTTTATAAAACAAAAACTCACGTCTCTTCTAGGCCAGCTAGATATAACCTTATATGCTTCATGTGGGTAACCTTTAGATGCTAGGAAGTCTAATAAAGCCTGCAACATAGTAATATTTACATTAACATAGTAATAGTAATAAAATTCTACACTCATAACCCCATACTAAGATTAACTCAATTCAAGTCGATAACACCCTACTTGCGAGGGGCGTGAGAGCGAACTTCGAGGACGTTCTTCACTTCTCAGGTCAAATAGAGATTACTTGTGCCATGGATAACATTATAAACATTCCATCACTACCCTCACTCGTTTCCATACTTTACATATGCGCTTCCATTAAACAAACTTTTTTAATGCTTCTTAATGGCTGTATGTGAAATATTAAACTTCTCTGCAATTTCCTGAGTAGTTTTACGTGACGATCCGCTTCAATGATGGTTTTGATTTCACCCTCATTAAGCTCAACTCATTGAACTGAACGTTGGTCATCTTTAAGAGAAAAAATTCCAGAACAGAATTTTTCAAACAAAGTTCGGCATTGCCTTTCTTTAAGGGCTTCATCACCATACACATCACGTAACTTTTTAGCGACTTGTACTGCGTTCTTTCCTTTACGGAAATAATAAAGCAAAATTTGGCGGAAATGTTCGTTTTTACACTCCATATTAAAATTGAGCTAAAAAAATCTTTAAGAAAATATCCACGCAATGAACTTGTAAAGCTAGGTAAGGATGACAGCTAACATATGTAAGAACATAATGACATTTACGGATATCATAAAAATGGGAGTGAGAGACGTCTATAACTGATATCGGAAATTACTTAGTTGCCAACCCAATAGCTATGCACTGACTGAGGATGATTACAAAGAATACTACTATTTATAACAGCCTTTTTTACGTCCAACTTTGGACATAGGCCTCTCCCAATCTCTTCAATTCCTGTCGATCTTGAGCTATCGACATCCTACGTGTTGGATGACATCGTCTTTCCATCTCGTAGGTGGTCTACCTTGCGGTCTAATGTGTGACTGCTCGAATGGAGACTAGGTCTTCAGAGTAGTAGTTTGCGCGTTCATCTTTTTTTTAATGGGATATCAGGGCAAACGAGCAAGCGTGTCGCCTGGTGGAAAGCAATCAACGCCGCCCACATATATATCGACACTGCAGGAGTCACTGCTGTGTCGCGGATGTCTATGCGCTGCCGACCTTTATTAGGTATGTGTTGGCTTGTTTTTTGAAGGTGCCAATGTCGTATCGGTTCGGGTGAAGCGCACCGTACTAGATCGCCACTCATCCAGATGGTGAGGATAAAACTTTATGGCAAGTTGTGTCGTTTTGAAATTCAGGGTCAGGTATTTTTCCAAACAATTCTTCGGAGCTCTCCCCATGGTCAAAGCGGTAACAAAAAACTGAGAGGTGAGATATTCCACCGCAGCGTTAGAGAATCAAGCCAATTCGTGAGATCTTTGGTTACCTCTTGTGGGTTATTCGAACAATATGTCCTGTCCATCTCCACTTTCTTTCCGCTATCATCAAGACTGCATCACGAAGAATACTTACGGCAAGTGTATCGTGTGCGTGGAAGCGACGCTCGAGGCAGTCGTGGTGGGGCGGTGGGAGACGAACACGGATACGGGCCACATCACGCGCTCCATCGTCGGGCTCATCCGGGACACGCGCCGCCGCACCTGCCCGCAGAGCCTGCAACGTTGACGTCACTCGTGAATTAAAATCACCCATTGTATGGCGCACAATACACCTGTTGGCTGCATATGCGGATGAAATTGTGATAACTAGTCGATCTAAACAAAGTAAGATCAATCACGGGGTTATTCTGAGACACTCGTGGTGGGGCGGGGAGAGACGGAGACGAATCACCCATTGTAATGGCGCAGAAGTATTTTTAATATGGGGAGGATAAATATAATTGTGTGTGGATATGTATCCTTTGTGGGTCATAGAAATTATACTCGAACTGACGAATAAAATTATAATAATAATGTTTTTCACACGTAATCATTTTTTTACTTTTGTTTTTAATGTCACTGAAATATAACCGAGCGCTCTCATGCTTATTTGTAAGTCTATAAGTTTGATCCATACACATTGACAAGTTATAAAAAAAAGAAGATACCAGTGAAGCTTCTTTCGCCATTTCTTCTCCGTTCAGAGGAATCTCATTATGAAATGTTGGTAAAGCTTAATTGATAACAGACTGACGTTCGATACATGAAATGTAATTTATTATTTCAAAACAAAGAATTTTCAATAAATTACTCACAAGAAGAAATAGAGAAGGATGAAATAGATGGCGTGAGTCTACGTGACAAGGGTTTTTACAACTGGTGGCGTCACGAGGTTTTCGATGGCTGGGGCTGGAGCATTGCGCGCGCAGTCTTTAATATTAGTTAGTAATACGACAAAGTCGATAAATATCGACTGCATCGATATCGACCAGTCAAGGATTTACGTGGTTGAATGTTTGTACGTCAGTATGTATGAAGAAAGTAAAGTACCCTACATATTTATTGCTGGAATTATTATTGGAAATTGGGAAATCTTTAGAACAATGTGGAAATACAATGTAGAATAAACTACCTCTTTCTTTGCTTCTTCCATTAGCCTTTCCGTTTCTGCTCGTTCTAATTCTTGATTTCTTTCTAGCTCTTGCTGTTTCTTGATTTCTTCTTTGGCTCTATAAACAAAAAAAATATTTTTTACATTTATTACAAAGTAATATCAAATATTTATTTTATTTTTAAAAATTAGGTGAAACTCGTGAGGAAGTCATGATAGCCGCCGCTACTCTAGAAACTGAAGTCAAGAAGGTAGAGCTCAGAATCAGTCACGATAAAATAGAGTATCTCCACATGAGATGATACAAAAACATACACCTTTGTGAAGACCTTCAAGTTGGAGATCCAGTGTATAAGGGTGTACGCAAATTTAAATACCTGGAGTGCACTGTGAGGTCCAAATCGACATCCGCATACAAAACGCCTTGCGGTGCACCGCAGCTCTTCACAGGCAGGCTCTAAGTTTCTTAGTATAAAAATGAAAATTCGAATCTATAATAAGGTTATTCGGCCTATTTTAACGTATGGCTGTGAGGCCGGACACTAACGCTAAAGGAAGAGAAGAAACTTCTAATTCCAGAACGAAAAGTCCTCCGAAAGATCCTGGGCCCAATCAAAAGAGATGATGGCAGTTAGCGAAAGCGAAAAAATGAGTCATGGATGCGTTTTCCGGCCTTTAAGGTATGTGTAGGCTTGTTTTTTGAAGGTGTCAATATCGTATCGGTTCGCAAATGCCGGCGAAAGCAGCCGGTTTCACAGAGTGATGGTGCATGGTAGTTTCAGGACAAGCGCATTGTATTAGATCGGCACTCATCCAGATGGTGGGAATGAAACTTTTTTTTACGCGAATTGTGCGTCGGTGGAATTCGGTGGCAGGAATTATTCCAAAAAAATTCCTCGGAGTACTCCCCATGGTAAAAGCAGTAAAAAAGGGTGAGAGATGAGATATCTTTTTTGCTCTGGGGAGCCCTGGCCCAGAAATGAGAATAGTACTCGTTAATTAATTAAATTAATCTTTATAAGTCACCTGTCAGCCTCGAGACTCCTCTGATATGCCTCGTCCTGTTCGCGTTTGACGCGCTGTCTTGCATCTCTTTCGCGCTCGAGCCGCACGTCCTCATCGCGCTGCGACGCGAACCGCTCTAAAGCTTCGACCAACCCACCCACTAGTTCCGATACGCCTACATTGCCTATAAGCACACACAATTGAGGTCGTACAGAAACGTGAGCTGAGGGGCCACAGTGACGTATCTCGGAGTCCGCATCCGTTTCCCTCAGTAACGAAAAAGACTTCTGAGCTAAGTGAAAATCATTTCTCAGAAGAGGTTAAGGAATTGGCTAAAAAGTCATTTATTACGTTTATTCATTTTATTGCCACAAAATTCTATCTTACGGTTAAGTTTAAAAACGTAGAACTTAGTGGATTTTATTACACGTCTGTTAACTATTACACTGCATAGAAAGTTAAGTTTAACTAGATTTAAAATATTTTTAAAATTTATTATATTATTAAAATTAAAAATTATATGGCATTTAGAAACGAAATATAAATTGATTTACCATTGATGACAGAGTATATTTCCGTGTTGGACCGCACTCGCATGATAATTACTAGGGCGGGCAACCGATCCACTGGAATACTGCGAATTGTCATACTCGCTACGGGTCCTAATGCGTTAGCAATCGAATTTAATAACCTGTGAAATTAAAAAGATATGCATTAATACTGATTTAATAAGAGTTCTATCTGATTTTATTATGGTGACATGTAAGAATTCTAACATTACAGTGACATAAATATTTATCAATTATAAACAGGATAGCCAAACATAATATTTGATTATATATCGAATTATGTTTCTAAGAAAGAATATAAATATAAACAAGGGATGTTCAACTCTCATTTTAAATAATTCTAATAACATACTGTAATGCTAAATATTATAGCAGTAATAGTTCAATTGCTAAGAATGCGCTTACTTGGATTGGACAATTGATGTAAACCATATTTCCTTAGTACAAGAACTATTAGATAAGTTGCAATGGTTAATGAAAATACTAAAATGTATCATTTGAGTAGTGACTGACTTATAATTTGTCTTCAAATTATCTGCGACCCATTCAGGTGGCCGGACTGTATTTTAAGAATCCCGCCATGACACTGTATTGGGCCTTACTCGGTCGGGTTTGTGTGTTTGTTTCCATCTCATTGAAACTGTATGTGACCCAGTCACGGGGGGCCAGACTGTATTAAACTCAACCCGCCATATGCCACAACACTTGCTTGTAATGGCCTCACCGGTCGGGTTAGTACTTTCTCATAGCATAGCTTACCACCATCACTACGCCTTTGCATAACCAGAGAGAAATAAAAAAAATACCACACAATAACACAGGCTTCAGAATCATTATCTCGAACTATGTAAAAAAAATTAAGAATAAATATATAAAAAATTGAAAAAATGTCTGAATAAGAACTATTTTCTTAATCAATTTGTGTTAAGTGTTTAAACAGAAGTTAACTAAGATATTAAAAATGTGTGTTTTGTAGATTTTGCTACAACGGGACATGGTCTCCGTTATAAGTTTTATAATCTAGAAAATGATGCAACACAAATAAATAAATATAGGTGTGGTTGGTTATAAATTACTAACAGAATAGTACATTAAAACATATTAATATATTAGAGCAGGAATGAGCAACACGCGGCCCGGGGGCCGCTTCCGGCCCGTTAAAGATGTTTATGCGGCCCGCCAAGCATTTCTAAAATTGAATTTATTTTATCGACTTTCTACCATCAATATATTGTTATAAAATTAATTATAATAAAATGGTAGTACATACTTAACCGAAAAAAATTATTAATAAGTGTTACTTTATGTGCGGCCCGCCAAAAAATTTTAAAACTTAAATTGGCCCCTTGATTATAAAGGTTGTTCACCCCTGTATTAGAGTATGGTTCATTAAATACCAACATATTATTGTTGTCGGGATGCGTGAGGTCCCAACCGTAAACGACGAAGTTGGCGGAGAGTGTTTGCAGTACCGTCTCGCAGCCCAACAACTGCGCGCAAAATACATTCGACAGCACTGACTGCTCGTGGTGTAAGTATACTCCTAACAGCTTTCTCTATTGAAAAAAAAAAAGGTCAAGATATCATTTTTATATACGGGGAGAAGTCTAACAACATTCAGCTTAACGCGAACTGTGGTATTTTTTTAGAACTTTGTCCTTTAAAGATTGCAAAATCACCACCTTGTGATCCCGCATCAAATACGAGTTTTTTACGATAATTGCCAGCGACATAATTAGTAGGGTTTTACTGAGAGGACAACAACCTTAATTGGCCAACCGTTTATAACATATTTTATAACATGTGTATAGATCAGCATCCCGTAAAGTTTCTTTACTCAACTCGTTAATAGTCACGGGTAACGTCCCGTCTACAACAAAACATATATATATATAAGCAGCGCGATCGTGATCTCACAGCGCGGTGGCGACGTCACGCACGATGCGGCCTCCCCACCGCGCCGCGTCTCTCCGCCCTTTGGCCCCACCGCAGGCGACAGGCTCGCGCGGTAACTGTTATCATCAAAACAGCTTCGCTAATTAGAATTTAGTTTATATTTAAAATGCAAAATGTGATCACATCACTCTCAAGCCCCGTCGAGGCAAATGCCAATCAAAGTACATTACGTCACTTGTTCTCAAATCACGTGAGCAGTACTGGCGTTTTGGAGCGAATATTCATAAAGTTACCAATGACGAGGTTTTCCGACAAGTCAAGCAAAACATGAACTTTTGCAAACCGACAAAGGCAGAAAAGTCATTTACCCGAAGCACATCTTGAAACATGACAGGTACAAATGGTTGCAACTGATCATAATGGGAAATGTCGTTAAAACATAAGTTGGTCAAAGAAAGATGTCTTGGCTACGTAATATCAGGGAGTGGACTGGGATAGCGAGTGCTACAGAACTGCTGCACCTCGCGAAGGAAGAAGATAGTTGTGTTGAATTCAGTCCCATTCTTCGCTAGTCGGAGAGGCACTCTCGGAACGAAAAGAATGCACATACACTGGACCCGCGGTAATCCGACAAACGTTTTGCAGGGCGATATCGGATTATAGTCCGGAATTTTTTGTATAAACGTACCTTGTAATCCGAGAAATTATAAATTAAAGAATCCATTTGAACTACGACTCATAATTATGTATGCTTTAATATGAATGTGAAATTTAGTAAATTAAAAATCACAATGGAAAGCTAATATTTTATATTATAAAAATAACATAGTGGTGTTGTGTACAAGTTACAACTTGTCCAATCATGCATTATATTAGTGAATATTTGCCGAAATTTTTATGTACAGTCAACAGTGATCGCGTGTCGGATTACAGAAAGGGATTTGCCGGATTAGCTATGTTTAACTAGTTACTATGTTTCAACTCACCTCTTTGGCAGGTTTTAAACAGGATTCTTTGATTGCGTCCTGCAGTGTTCCCTCGAAGAAGTTTGGCGTGTTGGGGCCGTAGCGCGCCCGGAAACGTTGCGTGAACTCAATGCAGCCCAACGCCTCATCCTCCACGTGTTCTGACACTGAACAATCGAGACAGTTGTGCTTTTTTATGGAAGCGTTAGACAAACGAGCAAACCTGTCAAATGATGGTAAGCAACCATCCATGAACATCTGCATTACTACGGACACAGCATATAGGTCACCTACCTTATGATAAAAAATGTGATTAATGGGATAAGAAGAATTTAACAGGCGTAGAAGTATGGAATGGAAGGTAGAGGAAGAGGAAAGGAATTGGGTCTCTAGATTCCTACACTCATCGTTCCAAATGCGGTAAGACTGTAGAAAGCTACCATTTAACGCAAATATTCTGTGAGGGTATGATACATGCCAGGTTTAGCCATTCAATTTATTTATTGATGTTCAATTATTTTATAGTAATTTGTATGCTTTTATTCAAATTACTACTATGGAATCTGTAATCCATTCGTTGAAAATATAAGATAATTTTTAACAAAATGATTATGGTGTTACAGATGTTTATATGCGTCAATTCTTTTCCATCAGGCGGTCGCCTGCTCAGTTGCCTCCTTATTTCATAAAAAAGATTCAAAAACCAACTTTATAATAATTTTTTTTTTATATATTCACGCCTATCCCCGCAGGGGTTGGCAGAGACTACAGAGCTCCATCCCGCTGCTATTCAACGCAGCGAAACAGTTCGTTATTGTTCGCTTTTCGCCTTCGTGAGAATCAGGACGTGACGGGTGGCGAACCACGTCGCCGTCATTTTCGACAAATTAGGTATATTAAATTCGTCGGAGGATGGAGGTCAGCCCCAGCAGAGCCCTGCATGCTGAGGTAAGGCACCATAGTACCTGGGGGAGCCCGATCCCGGGACGATCGGCACACTTGCGACTAGGCTCGCCCCTAGCCACGCATCCATTGGCACGGCAGACCGTGGATTGGCAAAGAGGAAGGGAAAGGATAGAGGAGAAAGGAAGGGGCAGGAAAGGAAATGAGGATTGGGGGGGGGGGGTTACCAGACTCGGAATAAACA
This sequence comes from Baronia brevicornis, assembly GCA_031353405.1. Taxonomy (NCBI): domain Eukaryota; kingdom Metazoa; phylum Arthropoda; class Insecta; order Lepidoptera; family Papilionidae; genus Baronia; species Baronia brevicornis. Next base: position 753,474 of record JASFAT010003357.1, on the reverse strand, counting down.
TTTATAAATCCATATAAATATTTATTCCGATGCGGGAATCGAACCCGCGACCATTGACTCCGCGAGCGGAGGGCCACTGAGCCACGGGCCACTGAGCCAATCGGTCGATTATAATTATATCAATAATTAATTTACTTGCATTAAATTGGTTAATTTACAAAATTTTCATTTAACATAAAAGTGTTCTCCAATTTAGCCATAATAAAAAGGCATGAAAAAAATAGTGTCATATATTTTTTTTAAACTGTCAAAATTTTACATATAGAGACATGGTAATGTGGCACACTACTTCACATAAATATATATAGTACTCACTAAGTGGTTGTAACCGTTCTGATTGCACCAAGTCCACGAACATGTCATCTTCACCAGTAAAACCGTCTCCTGTATCCTCAATTTCCTCTACAGAACTGTTTTCACTGTCTGAACTCTCAACTATTATCTGAAAAATACTTCGTATTATTTTAAATGTCTTGCTGCTGTAGCTACTTATGTATATTTTTCATAACTATATAATAATAAACGCCAGACCGCACTCATCTATAGCCACGCAGTAAAAATTGAGAGAGCTTGGCTGGGATGTGTTGATGCATCCTCCGTATAGCCCTGACCTTGCTCCATCAGATTTCCACCTGTTTCGGTCATTGCAGAACTCTTTAGAAAGAATAAAGCTAACCTCAAAAGAACACTGATCACTACCTGTCACATTTTTTTAATCAAAAATCTCAAAATTTCTACAGGAATGGGATCATGGCACTACCACTAAGATGGCAACAAGTCATCGATCAAAACGGCACATACATATTATAAATAAATAAAAAATTATACCTAAAAAAATATTTTCCTTTTTATGAACAATACGAAAATACTTTTGCCCCGACCTAATATAATAGAATCCCAACAAATATAAAGAGCGAGCCAAACAATTTAAAGAGAGTCAATGTATACTAAAATTAAAACTATAGAAATAAAATCATACTGATCACAATCACACTATTGAAAAATGTTCTAACAGCTTATAAGAATTCTGAAGTAATTAATCGAAAAAACAACTACAAAAATTACACATACATTTTTCACTTTCATTTATCATTTTAAAATTTATTGACATAAAAAATAACAATTAATTTATAATATTGCACTTGTACATGACATAATTTGTGTTAATTTAAGTTTTGACAGTCACACTCATTAAATATATTATAATATATTCCATGCCTAATCCTTGACCTCTATTTTTTCCAATATAGAAATATAATATTATATTATTTATTTTCCAGTCAATTTAAGGTATTTTCTATTCCACAATGAAATGTCGACGACCAATTGCCTCAGGGCCCGCCCACGGAGCCAATAGTCGTGGGTTCATCATAAGTCTAAGTTAATTTCTTGTATAAACACATTCACTTACCCTTTTATATTCTTTCTGTTTGTTGGTGGGTGCTCGTTTGATTGTGAGTTCATGGGTAGGAAGGTCCAATCCTACCATTGCTAGTACCGTGTCATCCAAACCCGTTACCGAAGGCCAACCTATCCACACCTGCAGCCAAAACCGACGCATGAATCATTGCTTGCAAATGTAAAGATTATTAATGAGCATTTTATGGAAGAGGTAAAATAAACGACTAAAAAATTGCATCACTATAATTTTTTTTTAAATAAATTTAAAAAACAGTCATAATGATTTCTTGGGCAATCTAGTGTTAATAAGTTATTGTTAGATAATTTTTAATCAATAAGTTAATTTTAGAATAACTTGTAAAAAAACCTATATTCCGGCTAACAAATAAATAAATGATTAAGTAATCATAATCCCCCATTAATGAACTGCTCACTTAGGATACTGCAGATGCATTGCCTACAAGGTTAAGGATGTGAATAATGGCAGGGTAATGGATATTATGGGGACGAAGAAGGAAGTATAGAAAGAAGAAAATAATTGCGTCTCTAGATCCTCGGTGTATTCGGCCACCAACACTAAAGGCGTAAAATACACAATACCGAAACAATAAATTTACGTTTTTTTTGCCTTATCTTTTGTTAATAGTAGACTATACAAAAAAACCTGATTAGTGCATTATTAAATAAGTTTCCTAATTTTGTCTGTGTATTGTGGATTAAATTAAAAGGCGCTAAGGTTTGTATACTATATATTTAAAAAAAAATTACGTACCTGATGTCTTACAGGGATATCTGTTAGTGAATAGATGTCATTCTTCACTTCTCGCACGGTTTTTGTGCCTGGATATTTAAGTGTGTAGTCTTTTTCATCATGTTTTATGTGAAGGACATATGTTGTAGTTAGTTTTTCTGCTACCCTAGTAAAATAGGTTTATTAAAAATTGTAGTAATATGTGTAGTATGTCAAAAGCCACGTCACACACGCTGCTATCAAAATGTATCTGAATTATTTTTTAATTTATTTTACATTCATTTTATATTTTATGACTTTGCATTTATTTCTTTGTTTATACAATCCATATCCCACAGCAGGGCTAGGGGTTTCTTTACTCGCATCATTATATTAGTCGCCACTGAGTTAAATAGGTCATCTCTTATATATTAAAGTAAGGCACGATTTCATACATTTAAAAAAATATAATCAATAATTTTTTAATTCAAGTATAGTTTTTAAAATAGTGATAGTTTAATATTTATTACTTACTCATCATCAGCCATGAGTTGATCAGCAGTTTTTAATCTTAGTACGGCATTCCGTTGGAGACCAAGACTTGCTAAAGAAGCAGCAGATGTAGCTCGGGAACCACCTAAGCCTGATATCTGTTGCCGACATACGGGGACTCCGCACACGAGTTCCAATCGCTTTTTTAAATCACCTAATAATTAAAATACATGACTATTAAATTTATAGCAGATGTATTAAAACTCTAAGTAAGTCTTCTTATTCAAACATTAAAAATATATTCACAGAGTTCTACAAACATATCTTACTACAAATTAAAAATTCCATAAATAGCCAATCTCTGCAGTGTTGAGTACAAGGAACTGTAATCAGTATCGCTCAAGCAATATCTATCCACACAGGTACTCTTCTAATATAAGTTTATGTAATACAATTATATTTCTAAACCAATTAGCTTTAAAACATTTTTAAAAAATGTGGCAAAAATACTATTAGAGTAATAAAATATTAAAAAGTATAAACATTAGTACATTGAAATGAAGGACAATGATTTCCCACTTAATTATTTACTTATTAGACACTTAATTTTTAGGTTTCTATATTATTTAGGCAAATAACATAAATTTCGACATTTATAGTCACTATCAATAGTTATATATATATACATATATATATATATATATATATGTATATATATGTACATATATATATATATATATATATATATATGTGTGTGTATATATATATATGTATATATATATATATATATATATATATATATATATATATATATATATGTATATATTAGCAAACTCAGCTAAACTAAAGGTAAGCAAAATTAAAAATACACTATTTACAATTCAGGTTTACAATATATTAAGAAATAGTAAATAAACTATTTTAAAAGAAATATATATTTCTTTGAAAATAATTAACTAGAAATAATAATTTTTATATTAAATTAAATATTTGATATACATGTATAGATATAAATAAAACTTTTTACAATCATAGCCTTAACTTAGAATTCGCTGTTTCGCAGGTAACTTTATAAAGACACAAATGCCACAGACAGTGTATGACCTAGACAAAAAGTTAGGTCATAAAATATTCATGTTTATTCTGGTGCGGGAATCAAACCTTAGACCCTCAAATAGCATACACTTGTTACGTCATACGAGTGGTTATGTCATTTAAAAATTATTTTTTTATATACACTGAATAGTATATTTGCAGTGGCATTTAAAAAAAACCCCTTACCTATCAATATTTACATTCAGAATGTATGTGAATGGGAAAATATAAGCAAAATTATATGTTAGCAAATATTGAGAGGTAAAAATAAGAAAATTTTATAATGGTAACAGTGTAACTGCAGCAGTACAGTATGTCCAGCAGTGGACCGAATTAAACTGCTAATATTGATTGTTGATAATAATCTTATTTCCTTTATTACTAAGGCATTTTATAATTTTAGACAAGACTTATTTTTAATAATGCCATTATGTTTGCTTGTTCAATTGGCTCAGTGGTGATGTCCCTTGACCATGGAGCCAATGGTAGTGGGTTCAATCTCCATTTCAATTTCAATTGATCTTTTTCAATCATAATAAACTACCTTATTCCACACAGAACTAAATCACAAAAAACTAAATAAAATTTACTTACTAACTGTTGCTGAGCCAGACATTTTGATTTCATGCATTTTATTATTACAATGAACTTGAAGTTCGACCAAATCCAAAGAATTATTTCTAGGCGATGAAGTTGAAGCTTGATTATTCTCTTCACGATCTGCAAAAAGCAGAAAAATGGTTTATTATTTAACGATACAACATTTTTGGCTTGTAAATACTCTGATCAATATTATGTAGATTTATATATTTGTATAAAATTGTAATATGAACCATTAAAAAGGAATACTAGTTCCATGCTGTGTGGTTCTTGGTTTAAAATAGAGTCACTCTAATTTTCTACATAGGTGTTGCACTTGGCTACAGTAGATTTATACAGGCTGCAACATTTACTTCAGTAGAGAATAACAATCTACAATCCCTTATTCATCCACTATGAGTGCAGATTATTGTAACACCCTATCCTTATAATTTATTTACATATTATGTAGTTCTGACAGAATTACCTGGTGGGTGAGTTTTTGGAGTTATCACAGATATATCATCATCTATCATCTCAACATCATGAGTGTCATTGCTCTGTTCCATGGAATTATGAGAACTGCTTCCATCTTGAGGCATTACTCGATTAATAGCAGACTATAAAGAATACATTGTGTATTTAATTTCATTCCAGAAAAACATATAAACCCACAATAAGTAAATAATGGATAAAAAAGATAAAGAAATGGATTATTAATAAGGATGAGGTATGGTTAAGGTAAACAGCTGAACACAATCATTAAAGGTATTTCTTATTGGCATAAATTTTTGAGAAACTTATCAGTACATGTGAGCAGTACACTGAAATGGTTAAACTATACAATTAAAATGTTAGTTCAATTTGGGAAACATTTTTGTATTACAAAAAACATAGGGAGATAGAGATGTCAAATAATAGAAAATTACACCTCTTATATTCAAACTAGTATATGAAGTCATAATGATCATTTGAATGATGTGATATTCTACACATAACTCTGAAGGCTAACTACAAGTAAGGAAATATTTTAATTGTGTAATTACAAATGATATACCTAAAACCTATTGCATAAATTTGAATATTTAAACAAAAGACTAACATTGTAATAATACCAATGACAATCAAGAAAAAAATATATTAAAAAGAAAAAGTTAAATTAATTTATAAACCCAGATAAACAAGTAAAAAATATAATAACTAATATTTGTTTACAACTTACAAGTAAGTCCCAATTGGTTTCTTCTAAGTGAAATATTGCTTCAGCTACATCTTCTATGTTTGTTATTCCCTAGAAAACAAAGAACAATTTTTTTAGGTTCACATTCAAAAGATTATTTGGCTTTATACATGCACTTTGGACACTTTATGACCTGTAATAGCAAGTTACAATATGCCAAAAAAGCTTTATTTTGCCTTGAATCGTAACTATTTTGAGGCGTGATTTTGAATAGAGTAGCACAAAGAAAGAAATGATAAAGGAAATGGGTTTGAAAATGAAGGGAAAATTACTAAAAGTTAATCTGTGTTGCGGCAGTAAGGTTTTATGATAAATAAAATTTATCAAACAGTAAAATATTACTGTTACTATGAATGAATAAAGAGATAAAAGAAGTTGTATCAATGTTGTTGATCGTCACATAACCTTCAAAACATGACAATTATAATCTTATTACCAAATAGAAGGCTAATTATAATGAGCATAATTACTTACCTGAAAATTTGCTAGAATTTCCTCTCTGTTTTCAGCCATCCTGACGTTAATTATGCTCTAAAATATTATTTATACTATTGAGAATGACATTTATATTTGCAGACAAATACTCAAACATTGGTCATAGACAGACGACAGACAATTGATATATTTGTTGCCACTCTAAAGCTCATGGTACTGACACATGCTTATTTATAACAGAGAATGCTTAAAACTATATTATAGCATGCTCGGCGACTGTTCACGTTTGCTAGCAATTAGTATGCTACTAAAAACCATGTTTAAAGAAAATAATTGTACACATGTGCTATTTAAATATACATCTTTTGCACCTATTTCGGACAGCTTCCAACTGTTGATTTTTTTTACTTCCGAATGGTACACAGTTCTTATATTTTTAATATTTTTTTTTTGTCAAAATTGGGTCATTCATGTCTTTTAACAAACCTTCATAGGCATTATTTCGAGCTAGATTATTTTTATATTGTCACGGAGTCAATGGTCACGGCTTCGATCCCCACATCGGAATAAATATATATATGGATTTATAAATATTTACTCCGAGTCTGGTAACCCTTTCTTTTCTTCTCAATCCTTTCCCTTCCTCTTCGCCAATCCACGGTCTGCCGTGCCAATGAATGCGTGGCTAGGGGCGAGCCTAGTCGAAAGCGTGCCGACTGTCCCGGGATCGGACTTCCCCGGGTACTATGGTGCTTTACCTCAGCAGGCTCTTCTGGGGCTGACATCCATCCTCTCTTGCGGCTCGTGGAATTCACTAAAACGAATTTAATATACCTTATTTGTTGAGAAATGACGGCGACGTGGTTCGCAACCCGTCACGTCCTGATTCTCACGAGGGCAAAAAGCGACTAATGAGGATTGGCGTGAATATATAAAAAAAAATACCTTTTCCCCAACCCGACATATTTGTTTTAACTGAAATGCGTTTACAGTACAAGTGCCGCAGATTAAATTATAACTAGCATGCTCATAAGCAAACCTGTTCACCATAAACATATAAGTAGTAGTTATGTCTGTGCTGTTCACACATGGTAGAAATATCCCCCTTCCACCCGCACTGCAAGTAGGATGCTTGAAAATTAAACCACTGTTGATTGTTGCTCCTTAGTGGCATGAATTACAACTTCTATTCTCTTTTTTTATGGCAATTAGGTATAACTATTTCGCCTGTTTTAAATAAAATATAATAACAAAGAGTATCTTAAAAAGTACTAGTCAGGTAGCCACTTTATCAAATTGTAATTTTTTGAGACTGGCATGATAGTTATAACTAATTGCTACCAAGAAGAAGAAATTTCTATATTTTAAGTTCACTGTTTAAAATAGTTATGTTATACGGAAAAAAATATAAGTTCATCAATCATTATGTTGAAATAATCATGAGTCAAGATAGGTGGTCTTTTCATTTGAATTATACGCCTCTCCATTATGTATATTGTATAAAATTGCCTCCAAATTTTCAGCACTAACTCAATCAAGAACCGAAAGACTTCCGTTGTTATAAAGTCGATTTATATGTTGTATATACTGTTATCGTCATTACACTGAAAAATATATCAACTTTGAAAGCCGAAAATTCCGGGATTTGGAAAAATATTTAGTTCAATCTGAAATATTTAGATTGAACTAAATATTTTTTCTTTTTGAAGACGATTTCGTAATTCCTAAAAAATCTATTTTAAAGTTTTATTTTTGCTGTAATGGAGTTTGATTTGAGTAGTCATATTCTTTTTTGTAATTAGTTCTTATTACGCAGAAGTAAAATCTAAAGTATATTGATAGTTAAAGCAAGCTTGATAGATCGCTTACTTAATACTTAGTGTGTATTCTATTTTCCATGGCTTAATAATCTTGTTATTGAATAATTACCAAAACTCGTGCAATCACTATATCATATATTAACAAATGAGAAGCTCATGATAAGAGTTTTCAGTGTGAGTCACTGGTGAAGATGGAGTTTAAAATATTTTTGTAATAAGTTTGTCTGTTCTGTCTAGAGATAATATGATGCTGTTCAAATAAACTATTTTTATAATGATCCTATTCCAATTAATTCTTTTCGAAGCGCTACCTTAGGGTCTCTGAACTTACAATTGAATTTTGGTTTCTGTTTAGGCCTTGGAATACAATTTGCGTCTTGGCGATAGCTTTTTCCTCTATTTCGGATAGAGAAGTCTTTTTGATGTCGCATTAAGTACGATGTAGCAGAAGATACAAATTTGTTTTTGCAGAACTATACGATATGGATAGGTAGCAAGTTTTGATCATATTTTTAATCTTAAAATAAGTTCTGGACAGTCAAAAGTTTTACTTAGCTAAGATCCGCGACAAGCAAAACAATAAAAGTAAATTAATAATGTGTGTTTTTCTGTTGGATTACTTTTTGGTTGTCTTCCGTAGAGTCTACTATACCTGAAGATGCCTCGTGTTGGGCCGCAACACATGTCGTTTACAAGATGGAAAAGTGGTAATGTGTGTTTGGTGTTATGTATAGTGGTTGGTGGGTGGAGAATTGATGACCGATTTTCGGTAAGTTTATTAAGTTCCAAATAAATTCAGTTCATCCAGCAGAAAAACACACAATATTAATTTTCTGTTATTGTTTTGCTTGTCGCGGATCTTAGCTAAGTAAAACTTTTGACTGTCCACATAGTGATGGATTTTCGCAAAGTAACGCCTGACTCCATTATTAATCTTAAAATAAGTTAAAAAATGGCCATTGAAATAAATGGATCACCCTATTTATATATAAGTCCTGTTGACCTCTTAACTAGATATCTTTCAATATTTAAGGTTTTGGTGTCAATACTCATTGACATTTGTATTTATTTATGATATAGTATTAATAGTATAACAATTAAAAATTTGGACGCCCATCTGTCCTAGTTAGGTTTAGGTAAGTGGGTTAAATTCAAAATGCCGCCATATTGTGCACTGCTAGTTTGGTGAGATGTCTCCTTTGTCTTTTGGTATGAGATTTCAAATTTTTAAACCATTTTAATTTGAGAGTAAGAAGTTCAATTTGCGTAGGAGTACCTAGACTAGAGAAGTGTGCGCAAGCTTAGGTTTAGGTGGTAACTACTCAGTCGAGAGTGCGCGCAAGTTATTTGCGCACGCGCCGTCGGTTGTTATTACATTCTCTTAGCGCGGGAAATTAAGTGTTCCAGAAAAATTAAAAGGGTAAATAAATTATTACATTTTTATGAATAGTTTTATAACAGTGCATTGCAAATTCTAAAAACACTAATGAAAATACAGGAAATTTAGCTTGTAATAATAATCTTTTAATACTATGGATAAAAAATTTAATTATATTTTTTAACATCTGTGTAACTTTTTTGCTTTTAATTTTTTTTAAGTTACATAAGTAGAAACAGAGATTGAACTTTTGAATACGGGTTCCCGAGATCAGATTACATATCAGTACATAAATGATTATTTTATATTTCCTGCACAACTTAAAGATATATATATACTTATTAAAGTTTTCTTTTATTATGTATAAAAAATAATATTCAATTTAACATTTAAAAAAATACCTAGAAAAGTTCTACTAAATTTAGTCCCTACCTCCCTTAAATGAACTCCCTTAACCCAGAAATGCGGAGGCCCTATGCCCAGCAGTTGCAAAAAAAAAGCAGCTGTAAAAATACTGATTTTGACGTTGTAGTAATATTTTTTATAAGTCATTTATTTTAGAAATTATTGTCGAGCATCAAATAAAATTTTAATATTTTAATATAATTTGATATCAAACTTACTATAAAATGGTTATTTTCCATCAATAAAACATCTAAAAAAGTTTAACTTAGATATTATTTAACAACCTTTAAGTGTCTAAATACTTCATAATCTGAATATCTGTCTCATGAACCTTGTAAGAAATATGGGTCATCACGAAAAATACTACTTTGTAGTCCACTGCTGGACATTGGCTACGAGAGGTCAAACTGGCAATGAGGGGTGTTGCCGTAATTTCAATGCTTAACAAATGAGAACTGGCGGCTGTTTATTAGTATAAAAGAAAAAAAATCGATAGGCAATAGGAGCACTATGTTTTGGCTTTTAATTTAGGAACGGTCCGTCGAATTGTCCCAATTACGTCAGGTGGCTCGAGGCTAATTGGGACAAGTACATTCACAGATACAATCATTGAAATGTATTTTGCTAGAATGTATACCAAGGTTGGTTTATCTCATTTTCTTTTACAGGATAACTTCTTATGGCAATTCGAGCTGACATTTATAGTAACCGAAGGCCTTAGTCCTTTTGCCTTCCTTTAATTTCTTTTATTACTCCCTTTACTTTATATAAAACCGACCTGATTTTAATTTTAAAAAACTCCTGTATCTTATAATTAAATAATTTATTAAATAATTTATTTAAGTAATTTATCTGAAAATTTGTAATAAATATTTTTAGTAAAGTTTTCTTTAATGTAAAGAATTTGAAAAAGAACTTTACTAGAAATACATAAATGACATAAATATTTATTAATTTATTTTACATGATTTTTGTGCATTAACCTATCAAGATTGTACAAGGTGGATTGGCGGGATTCCAGAAATGGCTGAGCCTCCAAAATACTAGAATCCCGTCAGCTGTGGGCCATATATAGGCTGTAAAAAATATTATTTTACACGTAAAGTATCTATGATTAAATATGAGCAAGGAAATTGGCAAGAATCACTTTTGTAATTTCTTGTTGCAGGCAGTATGGCTTCCTCGGCCATATACGCCCGCCTGCTTGTGCTGCTTACAGTAACTGTGGCGTCCCACACCCTCACTCTCGACCAAGGTACGTGTACATGTTCTTTGCGCTGATAATAATTGGATTACAAATGGCTTTGCCTTAATACACCTTCTCATTAAACACTATTGCCGTTATTGTCAGTAGGATTCCCAAAAACGTCAAACATACGTCGCGTAACGAAAGGTATGGTTTGAGCTTGTATGAGTTTTTTGTAAAATTCTAAATTTTTAATATATTTTTTTATATAATATTTGAAGACAAATTATAATTGTTTGAAAATAATAATTGTTCTGTTTCACACATAATTTGATTATTTCATCTAATAGTTTTTTGGTATTGTTACCTTCTTATTATTGATGTTAATATTGCTATTAAGTCTTTTTTCTGTTTATTATTAAAATTCCATAAACTATTATACTTAACAAGAACTGATAGTAACAGTTTGCAGTTAATAGTATGCTGATGCTACAGCCTAAGTCTATCGACGGTAACGGTTTCATGAGCCGCCATTTTCAACACCAATTTTTTATCTGCGCGGGTAGTTAAAGTATCTACTTTGCATATCTATGCAAACTTATCGTATGCATTGAATCCTTTTATTACTATTTACCTGGCCAACTTTTTTTTATGGAAGTGGTAGAAAAACGAGCAAGTGGGTCACCTTATCGTAAGCAATCATTGCTGCCCATGAACATTTGCATTTTCAAGACCACTGCAGATGCATTGCCTACTTAGTGTAAGGATATGAATAATGGGAAGGAAAGAATAATTTAATAACTCTCTTATTAAATTATTTTTCCCTTCCCCTTATTACCAATTTCTCATTATAACGAAGGAAGTAATGGGCGGAGAATAAAAATCTAAAGCCTAAAGAAATGTGTTGGATCTCTGGATCTCACTTATCTCCTTAATCGAAAATTATTCCGTATGGCAACTGCGTGTGTTGTGTAGTTACACAACATTTAAAACTGTTGTGTGGTTGCTTTACGGATACCAGAACACAATCGGTAGAACAATTGCAATTTCAATTTACTGCATTCCACAGTTTATATACAATACATAAGGTCTTAGTTACTATCAAATCACTATTGACAGGGCCATAGTGATTTGATGTTAACTAAGACCTTAAAAAAACCAAGTAGAATATTTGTATCATGTCGTGCTAGATAATTATTATATTATTTTATTTATATGATAATGATATCTATTATACCATTTCAACTCATTATTTCAAGTGCATCATTATTTATTATATTATTATTATTATTTATTTTATATTGTTAACTTGTTAATAACTCTGTTTATTTTACAACAATTATCAAGTGCCGGTGACACGACACGTTAGAGTTAACTGAAATCCATGTTTAGATGTGTCAGCGTCGGTCTTTTATCTATTTAAAGATTCGACTCGACAATAGTTATTCTCGACATTCAAAGGGAGTGAAAGCGACTTTAAGATACGTTTAAATGACCCTTGAAATAAATAACTATTTGCTCGCGCATTAGCGTGGCTGGAACTTAACAAACGGTAAAAATAAAAAAAGTAAAAAAATGTGATTTTTTTTATGGGATAAGAGGGCAAACGAGCAAGCGTGTCGCCTGCTACAAAGCGACCGCGACACCGTAGGAGCAGGGAAGCGTTGCTGGCCTTTTAGATATGTGTAGGCTTGTTTTTTGAAGGTGTCATTGTCGTATCGGTTCAGAAAAACCGAAAGTAGGCCGTTCCACAGAGTGGTGGTGCGTGGAAAGAAGTTTCGAGAGAAGCGCACCGTACTGGATCGCCACTAATCCAGATGGTGAAACTTTTCTATGCGACGAGCTGTGCGGTTATGGATTCGGTAGCAGGAATTATTCCTAATAATTCCTCGGAGCACTCTCCATACTAAAAGCGGTAAAAAATGCTGAGAGATGAGATATCGACGATTCGGATCGCACGACTTTGTATGCGGTCAAGTGGAAGAAGTTGATACTGTGGAGCGCCGGCCCAGAGGTGAGAACAATATTCCATGTGTGGCCTGACTTATGCCTTGTAAAGTTAGAGGTAATGGGCAGATGTGAAATACTGTTTCGCTTTAGTGAGCACACCTAGCTTTTTCGAGGCCAGCTTGGCCTTTTCTTCCAGATGGTCGCGAAACTGGACGTCTTGTGATATGTCGACGCCACGGATTCCGATACATGGCTTAAGATTAAGGGAATTAAAGGGTGTCTTCAAAGCGAGGAGATACGATAAAGGGAATCTTTTTGGTGGTGAACGCGCAAACTCGTGTCTTTTTGAGGTTGAATTGGATTAGGTTCCGCTGACCCCAATCCGAGACCTGTTCTAATGAAGTCTGTACTTCAGACATAAGTTTGTTTCGACACTCTTTGCCGTGGGTCGGGGTATAAGGCATCACCTGTGGTGTCGTCCGCATAACAACGCATGCTAGTAATTTGTAACACATCATCGATATGCAGAAGAAACAAAGTAGGGGAAAGTAATGATTGCTAGCCGACTGTTATGTTTGTATGTTTGACAAATGAAATGTCTTATGAAATGTTCTTATGTCGAAAAATAAGGAAATTGAACTAGAATTTCCGATGTGGAAATTTATTCCATTGACTACGAAAATGGTAACTTTATCACAGAACCATTTAGGTCATTATAGTATACTACATACTTATATTGTTGTAACTTTCACATTTCACTATGATCTTTACCTTTTATCTTAATATAATTACATTATCCACTTATATAACGCCCGAAAGCTCATGTGAGCTCTCACTTAGGATGAGTGCGGATACAAAATGATCCCCTTAACCTTGCTCCAAATAACCGGACAGTAATTCATTTGTCACGCTTAGTTAAGACAAATTTCCGACAACTTGTCTACTTAGTGATGATTAAGATCATCTATTCTTAATATTTGACGAGTAGTGTAACGCAAAGTTAGTTAGGATTAAAACTGCTGAAACGTTGGGGAATTTTCGGCCAATATTTCACACGGAAAATTTTCCTCAATGAAGTAGATTAACTATACTCCGCCTCTTTGCGTTGATTCCCCAATGCTCGGATCGTAACTCATCATTGGATCAGCTTTTCTCTGATGATGTTCCGCCATTTTGCTCGGTTTTCAGCGGCATGTACCGCTTCGGCAACACTCATGTTGAAAGCGGCGTAAATTTGGTTTGACCAGCGCATTGGTCTCCTTCTTCTCAGTCTTGCCTTCAATCAACGAAGTATCGTCTTATCATGCTTCATATGCAGTTGCTTCCATATTTTAATATTTTTTTATGAAATTTTAAATTTCGCTATAAAGATTGCGCTACCTACCGTTTCTCCATTGACTTCAACCAAATATTACCAACACAAGCATTATTTAGGTAAGTTGGAATTGTCAACAAGAAATCTAGTTATGTTTAAACATAGTGTTCATTTTAAAAAAGGGTATATGCTTTATAGGTTGTTTATACTATTATTGTATTAAATATGACTTATTTGTATTTATACATAATAATAAGTAATTGATATGAAAGTCTAAATGTCGAGTGTTATATCTCCAATTGGAGTTGAGTCAGTTTCCGTAAATGGAATAGACGCGGCTTACGATGACGCAGTTTTTGTGCGTGTATTCTCTATGTAACAAACAGCCCGCAGTAACAAGAAAAACCGTGGCGAGTTCTATACCAGTTACCTATTCTTCGTAATAAGATGGACTAGTCTATTTAAACTTCATTAAATTTCTAACGGTAAAGGTTTAATTAAGGTACACTAGGAGAAAGAAACTACTTACTTGCTTTTATTTTTGCAGAATTTTATTAAATAACACAATATCAATTAAAGATTTAGTAACGTGCAATAAAACAGTTAGATAATCGAGTGAACAGGTTCCCCTATGGCAAATAATAATCGCTGCCCATAAACATTTGGTATAAATTGACACCTAAGATTGACAACGCATTTTGTTAATCTAAGAGTAATGTGAATAATGGATGGAAAAAGAGAAGTAAAAGAATGGGGAAGGAGTTAGACCTCTGGTTCTGAACGCTCATTGTAATAACTACTATTTAGAAACTAGCTACTACTATTTAGAAATCGATATTTTATAACTGTAGTATCCCGAACGACGAATAATTTTTCATCAAATTTGATACATAATATAAAAAGAATTGTGAATTTTTTGCAGTGAATAGGACAGCGTAAAAGATACAAAGTTTTATCATATTTATTTTTTATTGTTCATCTAAATGTCCATAACTATAATAGCTGTACATAAATATATATGTCGATGTTGTGGTTATATTAATATTGTAGTTATAATCTTTATATTTTTTTAATTTCTGGTGTACATGTATTTTAATTAAATTTGCAATTGAGGATTCTGTAATAAAATGATTCGAGCAAAATATTTATCTATTTTACTGCTGCTACTATCATCCTGTGACTTGGATAAAATTGTTGTAAATGACTCGTGATCCGATATGGGGGTTCATTCAATTGTTAAGACGATATCGGAGTGGATAATTTATTTCAGCCCACTGTGCTTCTTGTATTGTATTATTTTTGAAGCCGGCAATGCATTCTTATTTATTCAATGTACAAATACTATTGTATATATCGAGTAGATCT
Source organism: Baronia brevicornis (assembly GCA_031353405.1). NCBI lineage: Eukaryota > Metazoa > Arthropoda > Insecta > Lepidoptera > Papilionidae > Baronia > Baronia brevicornis. The sequence continues at coordinate 738,083 of JASFAT010003357.1, read as the reverse complement.
TTCCAGCGCACCTTATTAGGATCGAAGAACATGAATTCTTTCTACGCGAGCATGACGGTGCTTTATAAAACGGTGCTATATATGTAGACATGAGTCAATGACGATAACAACTATTTTTTATAGCAATCAAAGACCAACACGTTCCATCATTTGATAAATTACACATAACACAGAAGCTGAAGATAAAACCTTGTGCGTGTAAAATAATCTAAAGGATAAAATTTATAGAACCATTATCAGGAACATATTTAGTCAATTTTAAAAATGTTGAATGGTCAATAATGAAGAAGAGTGATCATCGGCTACTACATAGGCATACATAGTATACTATATCTATATCGTTTATATATTTATATATTTTTTATCACTTCATTTCTTTTTACTTTTCTTCTTTTTATTACCATATAATGGCATACTTAGGTTTTATTTTACACCACAGATATTACGTAGAATCAACAATTAAACAACTTCATTTAGGATATGCATTATTAGAGTTTTGGATAATATTTTTTTAGATAATTAATATATGAATAAATTATTATAATTATTATAAGAAATCGGAGTTTTGTTTCAATATTTATATTGACAAATCAGCTTAATGATGACAATATTAAAAAAAACTGTTTTATTATAAGACATAATATCTATAATATATCATAATATACATGATATCACTGTTAAGAAAATGACCAAGAAGCCAACATATCCATTGTATGTTATTTGGTCATTGGTTTGGGACAATGTCTTTTGCGTCGTTGATTGTGTCTTCCTGTTCCGTAAAAACTATGTCCATCTATTAAACATAGCTATCATGATGAGTAGTTTAATAAATGTACATTTAGTTTCTAAGGAATATACAAGATATCTGCAATAGTCAAACACACAGGCGGCTTTTTTCATTTTTTTGTTGTTATAGATGTGTGTGATTAGTTTGAGATAATGCGTAAAGTCAGTGGGTCAGGGGACATATGATAGTTGTCACGCATTGGCCGGCGAGATAGCTTGCGCAAGCGCATCTTTATAGCGAGCGCTTACTTTGGAGGTAAACATTGAACTTGCGTTATTTAAGTATTTTGGAGATCGCTAAGCTTTGTATCATGCAATTTTAAAATTAACAATATTTGTTTCAATTTAATATTATTAACAGGTATTCATATAGGTTTATATATTTCAAACATGTAAAAATATTTATTTAAAAGAAATATACAAAATTTAATATTTTAATTAAGGTGTATTTTGATTAGACAATTAAATTTCTAATTTAAAGTTTAAATAAATTGTTCAATTCCATCTTTGTTACAGGTAAATGTCTCTTATGAATGTTGTGACCATCGTTAATTTGAAATACAGTATACTGTGGTAGGTACTAAGTCTTACTTCCTGTTTATGGACCTTAAAATTTAAAAAAGCAGATCGTCGCTGGCTCATTACGATGATTTAAATAGCATGTGTTGAATCACTATATATTCTTGAGTAATTTATTATGTAACTGTGATTCATTTACTCTCAGAACAATCGCCTGACGTTGAAATGCCATTTGAAGTTTTAACATTTGATAAACAGATAAACATATGTTTTTCAAATCTAGGCGCCACATGCTTTTTTGATTACATTCACAACAGTTTCATTTAAGGGTGGTTCTTATTATTATAGCGGTTACTAACGGGGTCAAGTGTTGCTTTGCAGAAATCCAATAAGATGGAAAGTTACAACGTTGCTATGGTTCGAAAAATTAATAAGAAAAATACTTTTTCTTTTTAACGAATCAATAAATAAAATAAAGCAATTGAAATGTAGATTAGTATTTTATATACTGATACGCAAAAACGCGATATTTTTTATTTATTTATTTTCTCGAATCTTAACAAAAGAGGTTATGACTTTGTTTTATTATAGAGGTGATAACATTTTTTTATTATTAAAAAAAAGCAAACCAGCATTTGAGCAGCATTGAGGAATATGAGTTATATGTTTTTATATTCCTCAATGTTTTGAAATTTTTGTTAACCTTTCCGACTAATTATGTTCAAATAAATTTTCCAATGTAGATGTAAGCGCGTTCTTTATCAACTGGGCTCTGCTTAATACTTAAACTTAATACTAAATATCCTATCCTACTAATATTATAAATGCGAAAGTTTATGAGTATGTATGTATATTTATTACTCTTTCAGGAAAAACTACTGGACGGATTTGGATGAAACTTTACAATAATATAGGTTATATATCGGAATAACATATACTATACGGAATAACATAGCTACAATCTGTAATGATTTTACGTAAATTAGGTCGTAATATAACGATACATGTCAATTAAGTCGGACAATAATCAGGCCTCTGAGAGCTATCTTGGCGTACGCTGCCTAAAGCATTGGAGTTACACACAAAGATGATGTACCGTTGGATTGTTTGTCTTGAATAGTTCTAAATAAAAGTCCGCAACAGCATATATCTATCTTTTATGTGGAAGCCATTATGACCAAAATTGTGAACCATAAATTAAGTAAAAAAAATATTTATTTAAAATGATCTGTCACAAAACTTAATGTGGCAGACCAAATTCCACGCGAGCGAAGCCGCGGGCAAAAGCTAGTTATACAATATTTCAATATCAATCAAATTCAATTAATTTTTATTAAATAATTATATTAATATAAATAAAATTAAAATTCAATTAACAAGTCAATTAAATTTATGTTTACAAGTCGGTTCTTTGCAATGGTGTCGTACTTCCTTGCACAAGCTGCCTTGTTTATACTTCAAACAAAAAAATCTCGCAACGTGACTGTAGTACACAGTAAAATTACCAAAAAATCAAATATTGCGAAGTACTTTTGGAGATATATTGTAGTTCCTGAACATAATTAGTCGGAATGGTTAACAAAAATATCAAAACATTGAGAAACATAAAAACATTGCTTGTTTGCTTCATTTTATAATAATAAAAAGTAAACATTTTTGAAGCACATAAACAGCACTGCAGTGACATCATTGTGGCCACCGCCCACATCTTGAACCCAAGAGTCGACTTCGAACAGATTTAATAAGTAATAATGATTGTAAATCAGCAAGGACCCCGAGAATACCGTCACCGACATTTTTATAGGTTTGTATGATGATTGGTGACTGATTCCTGCTCCTTCGGTATCGGAGGCGAGTATCGAAGGAAATACCAGTAGATGTGCAGTAGTGTCAACAGAGTGTGGTTTACGGCAACACCCCTCAACGTTGAAAGAGGCCAATTTCCAGTAATGAACTGTTACGCTTGTATAATGACGATGATATAACATTAGAACATTATTCTCAATTAGCACAACTCAAAATATTTCAATTTACCATTTGGTGTTAATTCTAAAACTTCCAGGTAAACAAAAAAAAAAATATCAGAGCCAACATAAGAGATGTTATTAATTATTTAAAATGATGTGAAAGGAGTTTTTGTATATGCGGAGTCAATGTTTGATTGGAGTTCGTTAGCAGATAATACATACAAAACTACACGAATTTATTAAACGCATGAAGGTCGCAACTTTTATTTGTTTATAAATTTAATATTATAATAAATAATTAATATGAAAGCGAAACATAATGTAGGTATTCTTGGGATTTCCGGAGGAAACTAAATAGTTATAAGAAATTCTTATGAATAAAAATAAATGTTTCTTTATATGTTTGTCCTCCACGCGTTCCTACATCATTCATCCGATTGTGATGAAACTTCGGTGAGTTGTTCTGCGTACGTCCGCGAAGGTTCCTTGGCAAAAAAATAAAAATCGATTGTAAAACCAAACACAATTTTTTTTTGTACAATAAAATAAAAATAATATTATATTATATGGACTTATTTAACAATATAAGAAATACTTTTTTGATAGCTTAGATTATATATATACATATATATATATATATATATATATATATATATATATATATATATATATATATATATATATATATATATATTATATATATTTAATAACGAAAATATATATAAAAGTTATAATATATTTTAAAATTCTTGAACATACGGCTTAAGGAACTAAATACATAGTTACTAAATAGTTCTGGTAAAAGTAATAATAATAAAATATGTGTATTTATTATGTCGATTTTCAATTTTGAATTATTTAACAATATAAGAAATACTTTTTTGATAGCAGAATAGTGCCTGAACTTGGTAAACAATAGCTTTCCATTCTTTATTTCGATTTATGAATGTTAATTATATAATATTATTGACAAAAAAAATTAACGTATCTTCACACCCCTTTCAGGAAAAAACAACTGGTTGTATATGTTGTACACACATTGGTATTTCTCAAATTTCAATCAAAACCTCGAAACTGAGATATCGAGTAATATAACAACAGGGCTGTTCTGTTCATTGTTCGTTGTATGTTAATGACCACCAAAGTCTCGGATGATATCATAACCCATTCACTAAATAGCCAACCACCTCTAAACAAAGCCTACGCTTGTGACGCCTGCTACGATTTTGTTAATTTACATGATATTTTGAAGGCTAATAATGCTATTGACTTACGATGACAACAACCTAATTGGCTCAGTGGTAAAGCTACCGCTTTGTGTATCAATCGAAACGTGTTCGATTCCCGCATCGGGATAAATGTACATATAGTTTACGGTTATTTTTGCCATGGCTGAGTACCCCATAATTCGCCTTCAATAAGCTTGGTAGGTTAATATCCATTCCTCCAGAAATTGAGAGGTCCCTCACCCAGCATTAAGACATATATGGGCTTCAAAAAATGCTACTAAAATTTCTATATACAATAAATAATCTTAATAATATAATGCGTATTTACTGTTAATATATTAATTGGCATACCAGGCTTTTGAAAAAGAAAGAGAAAGTTTGGCAGCTAATACAGCACAACATTCTCTGTTTTTAACGAATCAGAACAGTTACTTTTCTGTCCTTATCCACTCCCTGATATTCCGTAGCTAAGACTTTTTCTCCTATCAATTCGTCTTTTGTTCTCCACTTTTCCTCTTTTCGGACCTGTCATGTTTCATAATTTGCTCCGGGTAAGCAACTTTTTTCATTTTGTCGGTCCGCGAATGATATTCGTCGGAGAACCTTATCATTTGCCACTAATTGGGTCTAACTTGTGGAGCGCTCCGGCGTATAATAATAATAATAAATACCTTTTTTTTTCAGAATTTTACATATTTCACACGACTCTAGACCTCACACTAAGATTCTCTGTGGTGTGGGAAACTAGGCTCTTCCTTTAGTTAATAATACAATGTAAGAACATAAATATCAAAAAAGTAGAGAAAATTCATATTCCTACATTCCGAACGCCTGCCTACACGTTGAATGAATTTAAAAATTTTAGTAACGAAGCATATGGTGGATATTTTCATGTGTTGTTATATTGTGACTTTGTGTTTCAAATACTTTGTTGTTTTTTCGTTTTCTTTGTGATATGTCAAATAAATAACAGTAAATGTGACGATGTGTGTATGTATGTATGTATGTATGAACAATGTGTGTATATGGCCGTATCAGTGGAGACGCATCGGGGTCAGGATCGCGGGGCGCATCCTGCCAGCTGCAGGAAGGCCGTACAAGGCTGGACGAGTTTTTATCGCTTCACCGTTACGCCATCGGTTCATCTGTGACATCACTATTACATTACGGCTCAGTATTTATTTTACCGCTGTTTGACTTCTTTTCAGCTAAAGAGATAAAACCATAGGAAGGACTATTTCTTCCTATAGTTTTATCTCTTTACCCATTTTCAACCATTTTCATACATTTCATAAGTTTTTGTGTGCTTTGTCCAATTAGCAAGTGAGAGCATGACAGTCTTTCGTTGTTTTGTCTCTTATTTAATGTCTATACGAGGGCTATTCTGAAAATTGTTAGTGAAATGAAAAATAGTAGGAATATTAAAAATCTTTATTTATAGCTTTCCTAAATATTTATTTACTTTTAAACTCTATGCACTTATGCATTTGGGTGAACCAGTTTTCAAAACATTCAAATTCTCTTGTGGGAGGTTCAAATGTCAAAAAATTCTTCAATGGTTTCGTCTGCGATGTTAAATTTTCGCCAACGAAGTATTTTTTCATTGCGGGAATTAAAAGGAAATCGCATGTAGTTAAATCTGGGCTGTACATAGGATGGTGTTAGGGCTGTACATTTTTATTCCCGAACATATCAAAAGAGATTTTATTTACTTTCTGGGTAACAATTTCTGGAACAACATAGGTTTTTTCATCCTTACTTTTATTTTGGAAGCTATAGTGGTTTAAGAAATTTATTCCTCAAATAGAATACAATTCACTTGTTAAGGAAATTAAAAGAAATTTTACTAAAATAAATCACAATGCGAGTGAAGGATAGGCGACAAAACAATATTTCATAGTCTTACATCTTTGCGAAACGTAATAGTGGACAGTTATTAACGTAAATCAGAGAAATACCAAATATAACCAACATTTGAGTTGTTTAATGGAGGTTCTGTGTCCCTGTGTTGTGAGGACTACAAAATTTAATATGAGACACAAATGATAACGGCAAACATGTAGGCTCGGCATAAATACGTGTAGGTCATATAATTATTTATCCCGATGCGAAAATAGAACAAGCGACCCGAGTTTGAAAGCGCACACTTTGCCGCTTAACCATTTAAGATAAGTAAAGAAAATTACAAACTCATAATAATCCAGATGGATATCCATTACATTAAATGTGAATACGTGCATACATATCCTCACGACCACTGATCTTCAGTTGCTACGATCTCGGCAGACTTAACTTGCTTCCTCAATACTCATTACTCTCCTCATGCAAGACAGCCGGTTAAGGGTACTCTTGACATGGCCTTTCTTAAAAACTTTAGTAATTTGGTCAAGGTATGTTTTCCGTGGTCCTCCCCTACCGGCCCTTCCATCCACATCCGCAACGTAAATTTCTTTTGCCAGTCGTCTTTCATCCATCCTCTCTATGTACCCAAACCATCTAAGCAATCCTTACTCAACTTCTGTCACGACACCTTCTTTTAGTCCACATCGCTCTCTTATATCTTCATTCCTTATACCTTCATTTAAAGTTAACCCACACATACTTCTTAATGCTCTCATTTCCAACGCATTTAGTCAGCTTTCATCACTCTTCTGCTAAACCCAACTTTCACTACCGTACATCATAGTCGGAACAAGCACTCTCCGATGAACCGCCAGTCGGGCCGTTTGAGACACAGTTTCCATCTCTTGACCTCAAATATACAAATTCATTCACTAACTGAACTTTTTCTCTTTAAATTTGAGTAAGGGGACTTTATTTGTATTTTATGTATAATTGTTTATTTTTTTGTAGTAATATGTAAGTGGTCCACATAATAAGAAGATCCTCTAATATTATATAATAAGGTCCTATTTGGTTCCGTTCTGAATATACTGACTTCGTTTGATAGTCGCAGGTTTGGTTCTTACAACAGGTATAAATATATGTATGGCCTTTTATTACAGGTATTTATTCCGAGTCTGGGTGTCTCACTTATCTGTTATGCTATGGACCGTGTCCAGCAGTGGGACATATATGGGCTATGAAAAAGAAATATGAAATATAATCTTTTTCATCGCTTTGTTGCAACAAAACAAAGAAAGTAAAGCAACGTGAGTCAGATGTTCTGTTTGTGTCATCAGTATTAAGAATAACCGCAGCGGACTCTGCTTGAGAACTTAATATTATAATTACGACACCATGCTGCATGTAATGATAAGTTATAAGCAAATTAAACGAGCATGCAATTTCAATCCATAATCAAAGTAGATTAAGTCATGTTTTCAAAGAAGATGCTGTGAATTCTAGTCGTTGTTATTTACATAATTGTCGTAAACAAAAGTATTACAGCCATATGGTGCCATTTTGTTTATCTACGCAAACATCTTTTTCTATTAATTCAATTATAGAGTAATGGTTTAAATGAAAAACATGATTTATCATTTAAACCATTACTCTCTTCTTCGCTTTCGGCGTCATTGCTCAGGTATTCGATTCTAAGATGTAATATATATATATATATATATATATATATATATATATATATATATATATATATATATATATATATATATGTATGTATGTGTGTGTGTGTATGTATATATAATACACACACCAGCTTTGGATAAGTGTGTAAGCGTGATGGACTATTCCTTCCTTCAGTAATGGGGAGGCCTGTGATGGGTAGTAGAACATATATACTTCTTTGCAAAAAAAACGGCCACCTTACAGACATTGACTTAATATTTTTAGTATGTCATTAGCTTAGATGTCTAGATGGACAGATTGCACTCGTCTTTTTAGGAGATCTCAGACGTGCTCAAAGGGGAGGCCGGGGTTCCGTGCTGGCCAGTCTAAACAACGAATACCGACCTCTTGCTTATAAGCATCTACGTCGCCAGAACGGTGGGCCCCCGAATTATTATCCATGTAAATGGCAACTTCACTACTTACAGTCAGCGCGGGTTGTGCATTTTGACAAAGGATTCCTATTATATACCTTTGCGCATTTAGTAAGCCATTTTTAAATGAATACTATCTCAAAAAAATCAGATCCTCCATCGTAAGGGGTGATTTAATGTAAATTCGAGCTTCATCGGAGAAGAGTTCGCTACTCCAATTATTTAGTGTCCAAGATAGGCAATTTGTAGCGATCCTCAATCGAGTAATCTGGTGCTCACGGAGTAACTTGGGGGCCCGTGCTTATCGTCGACTGCGTATGTCAGTAGCTAAAAGCCTCTTCCTCACAGTCCATAGCCTAATTTGTGCTCCTCGTACCTCTTCAAGGTTTCGTTTGAGATCTACATAACTGCATTTGCGGTTCCTCAGCTCCTGAGTGACTAAAAAGCGGTCATCTCGTGGCTGTGTGCAACGTTTTTTTCTAGAACTTTTCTCTGAACGGAACGTTTCTCTTGGTATCGAGTCTAGGTTCTTTGGACTGTTGAAAAGGATGATGATGATGACAAACACCAATTATTCTACTAAAAATAACAAAAAGTTAGTTTTAATTGCCTGATAACCTTTTAACAACAAACCCGCGAAAGTTAAGTAAAAGTCACAAATCAAAACAGCGATATATTGAAAAAATACAAAATTTTCGGAATTAATTTTTTTTCATATCCAGACTCTTTATTCAGTGCCTTAAAAAACTAAATTATTACCAATCACGTAGAAAAATCAAAACCACTCGTTTTTGCAAAGGAGTGTATACGAGTATATAGGTTGCAAAAAACATCTTCTATATAACCTTATTGCTTATATACGTAATTAGGTACAGCCTAACTTAAAGAAGAAAAATTTTTAAAAAAATTCGAAAAATTTTGAACCGTACCGGTACCAATACCTAGTTGCCTAAAATAGCGGTTTATTTTCCGAAACTACTTTTCACGCAACACCACTCTGTGATTGACACTGGAGGTATTTCAAAAGATAAACATGTTTCTCAAAGGTTAGTAACTTTTCGACAATGCCTTTCAGTGTTGCAGATGTCAATGGATGCCTTCCTATCCCATAAACAAAAACATTTAGCCCTAAAATCAAATATTAAAATCATTAATATTTTAAAGATTGATCTAATTATTCAATATACTTTTTAAATTATTTTTAATATTATTTGTTATTTTTGTTCTCTAGCATATTTTTTAAATTTTTATAATAAATATGTACTTAGTTTCGTATTTATCGTAGTACATATTTTATGTATAGTACTCGATTTGGCAACTAAATATATTTTATTATCTCTCAGTTCAATAGGGTAAAGCACTGTTATCAACGTTTCAATTCACGAATTCTATTCAATGCTCATCTTATCTCAGTGACCTAGTGACATGAGATTCATTTCTTCCTTGCGGTTCGAATCTATATCAGTTATGTACGTACATATATTTAAAAAAAAGAGAAGCTTCATAGGACGCTTGGCAGATATAAAACATTGACAACAGCTCGGAGCATCTGGTAGAGACCCTGTATAGAGTCGAGTGTAGAGGAGCGTAGCCTGAATCGAGACGACGTCTTCGTTTTCAATTTCACTCCCATACCCCACGATAAGATGTTTCACAACAATATACTCTTTATACAGTCCATATACATTATGACCCATTGCTGGAAATGGGCGCTTTTCCTTTCTAAAATAGATAGATATCAACCTACTACGCTTATGCAAATAGTTGTAAGCAAAATTTTTATTTCCGATGTGGTAATTGAATCCGCGAACAGTGGTACTTCTGTGTTTTACTGCCACTCACAACACAAGGGGTCCTAATAAAACGTTTAAAATTAATAATATATTTATTTCGTTTCGCATGCAATGTTTTGAAAAAAATTCTTTAAATATATGATAATATTGTAATTGTCTTAAAAGTCCCATCTATAAATTGTCTCGTTATGACAATTTATAGATGGTGTTTTATTTATCCATGCACTCTCCTCAGAATTATTAATGGAGTCAGGCGTTACTTTGCGGAAATCCATCACTATATGGACAATCAAAAGTTTTACTTAGCTAAGATCCGCGACAAGCAAAACAATAACAGAAAATTAATAATGTGTGTTTTTCCGTTGGGTTTAGCGCATTTATTTGGAACTTAAACCAAAAACTTACCGAAAATCGGTCATCAACTCTCCACCCACTAACCATTATACACAACGCCAAACACACACTATCACTTTTCCATCTTGTAAACGACACGTGTTTCGCCCCAACACGAGGCAGAATTTAAAACCAAAGAATATACGAGAATTAACACAGGTGGAAACAATAAAATTGCTTACACTTAGGGGGAATCCATTAATGACGTGAGCTGCTTTTCTTTAAATTAAGACCCTTTCCCCCTGGGTGAGCTTATATGAGATTTGGTCGGACTTATCCTACCCCTCACATGACATTTAAGATACGGTTTTTAAAATAATAGATACACTAATTATATACCATCTCTTTTTTTTCTTTTAAAAATGAACATTTTTATTTTGTTTTTCTTACCCTCGAAATAAATATTTTAATACCCATGAGAATATATATAGCATACCTTTATACATATATAGCTATAGCTTTTAGTGGAAAAAATGGGATATTCTAAAAGAAGCTTTCAATTATTGCTTCCCACCTCAGTTTAAATGAGATTTATTAGACGAGTTTACGTGATTAATGGATGCCCACTTATAGCCCCACAATCCCATTCAGTCATTATTGTGTGATTGTAATTTTTTTCAGAAGCCACAAATGACATTATAGCAGCCACAGGTTCAGCGCAAGATGGTGGAAATGTCACGATCTTGATCAGAGGTCACGGAAAGAGTTCCCGGCGTGAAGAATTGCTGCGCGCTACTAGCACTAGTGATGTTTCCATCTCATTATTTTACAATCATAAGACTAACAAGGGTAAGTGTAATTATACTCTTCGCCCCCTTCCAAGACATATTCGACTGTAGAAATACTTTCAAAACCTAGAAGAATTTTAAAGTCCAGAAGTCGGGGCAAATGTATTTTCGTATTGTTCATACAAAGGAAAATATTTTTTTTAGGTATAATTTTTTATTTATTTATAATATGTATGTGCCGTTTTGATCGATGACTTGTTGCCATCTTGTGGGTAGTGCCATGATCCCATTCCTGTAGAAATTTTCAGATTTTTGATTAAAAAAATCTGACAGGTAGTGTTCACAGTGTTCTTTTGAGGTTAGCTTTATGCTTCCTAAAGAGTTCTGCAATGATCGAAACAGGTGGAAATCTGATGGAGCAAGGTCAAGGCTATACGGAGGATGCATCAACACATGCCAGCTAAGCTCTCCCAATTTTTGCTGCGTGGCTATAGATGAGTGCGGTCTGGCGTTGTCATGGTGGAACACCACGCCCTTCCTATTCACCAGCTCCGGCCGGTTTTTCTCAATAGCGTTTTTTAACCTCATCAGTTGCTGACAGTAGAGGTCAGAATCGATAGTTTTACCCGGTGGCAAAAGCTCACATTGGCTTTCCAATCCCACCATACAAATAGCATCACTTTGTTCCGAGTCAGGCCGGGCTTTGCCACGGTCTGTGGGGCTTGTCCATGCTTCGACCATGATCTTTTTCGCACATTCTTATCGTAAGTCACCCATTTTTCATCACCCGTAATCAACTGTTTAAGAAATGGTTCGGAATTGTTACGTTTCAACAAAGAATCGCAAATGGAAACACGTTGCATTAGGTTTCTCTCAGTGAGATCATGTGGTACCCAAATGTCAAGTATTCGTCTGCAGCGTGGCTCTATCAAGAAGACTTGATTATATACAAATATTTAACATTTGTAAATAATTAAATTTTGCTAAGTTAAATGTTCATAAAAGGTTCCGTTTTTACATATACCAAATACTAAATAGGTATTTAATGTCATGAAAATTTTTTATATAATATATTTGAAGGATAAGAAGGCAATTTAGTGAGCATGTCGCTTGATGGAAAGCGATCAACATTATCTGAATTACCTTTGGTGTTGCGGACAATGATCCGCAACAGCAAAGGTAATTGCTGAAGCGTGGGCCTTTAAGAAATATATTATATTTGTTTGTTTTTTTAGTTCCATTTCAATTTCATGGAAAGGTATTCCAATGTTGTGTTGTTTTAAAAATAACCCTGTTTTCTGTTATAGTTTCTAATATTTGGTATTTGGCTTCTTTATGTTTCAGTTTCTTTGGAAAGCCTTAGTGGTAGCAATTTGAAGTCAGTGTCTTGGGGCGTTGGCTCAAATCGTCATGAGACTCTTTTGTTCGTGGTATCGCCTCAAAAAGTAAAACTGTTTGTTGATTGCAAACCATTGCACTGGCATGAAATGTCTGGCAAACACGACATCTTACAATTATTTACAAAACAAAAATTAAGGCTGGTAAGCTTTTTATTTTTTCTACTAATTCATTGAATGATTTTCATTGAAGTCAATAATATAGAATCAACTGTTATCTGATCATGATGATTTTACGCACACACATAAGGTTTTCATAAATGTAATGATTTCATAATTGTCATAATATTTCTTTCCTTAAACTATTCCCGTAGTGAGTCTCTAGAAAAGTATCATTTTATTGAATGTTATGATAAATCTATTTTAGTATCACGAAGAAAGTGTGCCCATTGAAGTTTATGGTAATGAACGTGCTGCGTTGGATTCATTGGGTTGTGATCATCATGTAGATTTTATGAAGCCACCTACATTGATGACAGTTGACGAAAGTGATGTAGAAGAAGTAAAAGACTTTATTGCAAAAGATGCTAGATGGAAAAGAGAGGAGGAACAGATGCAAGGAGACGATTACAGAACAAATTTTATCGAAGCTAATAATCCACTTCCACAACCCACCACACAAAGAGGAGATATACCCTCTACTGACATAGAATCTTGTGATGGTTGGTAATGAATTGTTTTGATTATTTTTAATATAGTGTGGATTTTTCTTTATGAGTATAATTTTAAAAAAATTCTTTTTATGTATTTTGGACAGATGAAGTTATCCGACAGCTAAAATTACTCCGTCAGACAATAGATATTCTACGACGTGAGCTGGCTGATCAGAGAGGACACATCGAAAGTCTGAAAAATCAACTACTAGCTTGTTGCACCAGAATACCCGCTTCACCACCCGTTGAACGATGCTCTGGTTCTTCCTGTTATTCTGGTTATTAAATCAGTTAAATATTTACTGTTTCTTTATCTTTTAAAATTTGTATTATTTTAGTCGTATTTTGTTTACCATTGTTTGTAACTAAGTTGTAAATTTGATTCTAGCATATCAAATGTTTGTCACCGCTTAAAGGTAAATCAAGCAACATGTGTATGGTGAAAACTGTGGGCGTTAATTAAATGTTTCGTAAACATTAATCGCGTTTTATTTTAGGAACCACATTCCTTTACTTATATAGTACATACGGTTACCTAACTCCTTACAGAGTTCCGAGTTGCACCTACGCAAAATAATTCAATTTAAGTTGCTTGATCAACCTTGACAATAAATGGTACAAATAATTGTCCTACATTACAATGTAGTATGTACTTACGCCTTATATACTAGTAGTGAAGCCACCCGAAACTCTGTTCTATTTTCGGAGTAATTTATCTCTTTTTTTTCTGCAGTTGTTATATCTTTTACCTATATCTTCTCTCTCTATATCTTTCACTGCTAGGCACGGCACTTCCTGTTTCTGAAGAAAGTGCCATTAAACCCACCATGTTAGCCATCCAAAGTGGATAAGGAGGGGACCGAGACTGTGACTAAACACTTATATTTATCCCCATGCGTCATAAAATAACAAGTCAGAAACCTCTTTATTTTTCAAAATACTTTTACTTCTTTTTAAAGTTAAAATTGAAATTAATAAATACAACTACAACTCCTCCGGAAAAAAGTGGTGCTCCGATATAAAAGAAATAGCGGAACAAACTGTCTCATTCCGTTTCTTTGACTCGCGACGATTGACTCCGAAGGCGATAGTTTCATCACTTAGCCAAAAAGATCAATCATCATTATACAAAGTCATATATATTATAATATATACATATTTATAGGACGATGCTATTTTAACCTAAATGGGAATCTCCCTATGTTATAGATTCTTGGAATCTATGTTTAGATTCTACTACTAAACTGTATACATAAACAAGTAAATTGAATACATGAACGTCGTAATTTTAGCGTTAGGTATTAAATTATGATACAGGCGTGGAATGTCGAGACACTGCGACTGGTTTTCAATGTGGACCCTGTCCGCATGGCATGGAAGGCGATGGAAAACGTTGTAGACCGATACTATGTAATAGAAGACCTTGTTCCCAAGGTAAGTGAGGATTAATTGTCTTATTTAATTTTATAATGAAAATAATGTTGGTTATTTATGTTTTAGATAGTTAATCTCATTATAAATGAATTGCTTATTTTATTGTAGTGGAGTATTGCGTAGATACTGAACAAGGATACAGATGTGAAAGATGTCCAAGGGGCCAAAGTAGCGACGGCCAGAAATGTCACTCTGCTTGTAGCTCAAATCCATGCTTTGGAGGACGTAAGTAAAGCCTCGTTTATTTGCTTATCATGATCATCATTAATTTGCGATAGTCCATTGCTGGCCATAGAGCTCTAAGGTGCGTCACCTTGGTCGATCTGCAGCTACATGTATCTATCGTCGCTCCATCTAGTCGGGGGCATCCCAAATTACGTTTTTCAAGACGCGGTCTCCACTCTACTCCAGCACTACGCTGCATCTATTCTAAGGATTGCTTCGTCAATTTACTAACTTGGGCTATGTTGATGTCTTGAATTTATCTGGTGAATATCATTATTCCGAATTATATTCACCAGAGAAACTCCGAGCGTAGCCCTCTCTTATATCTCTCTGAGTGACTTTAATCTTGTCTAGCAGGACGATTGTCGATGTTCACATTTCGGCACGATAGTACAGAATGAACCCTCTACCATTGACTCCGTGGGCGGTGAGCCCCGCCACTGAGACAATTCGTCGTCGTATAGGATTAGATATAGGAATAGACGAGTGCGGGATAGGAGACCGCGTTTCGGCAAATGTCTCCTTGTTAAATGGAGCGACGATCTACGCAAGGCTGGCAGGGACTGGATGCCTGTAATCAAAGATCGGGTTGGGTGGCGCGCCTTCAACTGCCGTGGGCTGATAATGATAATGATAGCCTCTCGTAATGCTCTAATCCTCTAACATTGATAAGTGTAGAAGATTACGATTTTAAATAATGTCAGTAATATATAAGTAAAGTAGTAATTTTGTACCGTTAAAGGCGTGCAGTGTCTAGACTTACCAAACGGCGGTTATCGCTGTGGCCCGTGCCCTACTGGTTTCCATGGAAACGGTGAACAATGCCAACGAATTACATGCAGTCAGATTTCATGCTATAAAGGTTGGTTTTCTTTTTATTATTATTTCTAGTTAAATGAACTTTTCAATTTTTCATGTAAAGTATTAACTATATAAATATAACAGACACATATTATATGATTAGGTGTCGAAATTCGATTGTAAATTAATAAATTTTTAATTTGTTATATGCGCACTTATGAACTAGTTATGCTTAAACACCTCACTCCGTGTATGCAATATGCCTAAAAAGGCGTACGAAGATTTTTCTTCACAAATTTATATTATACATATATAGATTTAATTTCGGTAAGATGCGTTTTGAAAAGTATTAAGGTGTTAAGTCTTTGTTCCATACTTCTCCTGGAACCACAACGACTCGTGTTTATATTTCAAAGTTATTATACAAAGTTCACATTTTGCATGGAGCAAAGGTAATATTTATGTCGGACTTCTACCGTATAAAACAACAATAAAATATCATTTCGTCTTTTAAGAGTGCCTCTCCGACTTGCGAAGGTTGACAGCCAATTCAGCAGAACTTTCCTCCTCTTTCGCGAGGTGCAACAGTTCTGGAGCACCCGCTATCCCGGTTCACTCCCTGATATTACGTAGCCAAGACTTTCTTTTTCGACCAACTTGTCTTTTGCCCGCGATTTTTCCCTTCATGATCAGTCGCAGCAATTTCTACCTGTCACGTCACATGATATGACCCAGGTAAGCAATTTTTCTATCTTTGACGGTCTGCAAAAGTTCACGTTTTTGCTTGACTTGTCGGAGAACCTCGTCATTGGCCACCCTTTGAGTCCAGCTAATAGCAAGTATCCGTCTATATGCCTACATTTCGACCGCTTCTATACCTTTTCTGAGGTTTTCTTTAAGCGTCCAAACCTCACATCCGTATAGAAGAACGTGCCAGATGTAACAGTGGAGCATTTTAATGCGCAAGGAAAGTTTGAGGCTGCGATTACAAACGACACGTTTCATCTTGTTGAAGGAGCTATGAGCGATTTCAATACGGGTTTTTATTTCTTGTTAAAATATCACAGTTAATAATATCACAGTCACATTCCTTCTTCGCGATCAGGGCTTTTCTTCTACGAGAGTTTTCTCATGTTGTGGAATCGCATCAATGAGAAAAACAAAGCACAAATATAATACAAATAAATACAAATATAATATTTGAAAATGGTGTATGTTTCGATAATTTTTTAGGTGTTCAATGTCAAGAGACAGCTTCAGGGCCACGATGTGAATCTTGTCCTAACGGATATATGGGAGACGGACAAAGATGTCAGCACGTCTGTGACGCTCGTAGGCCCTGTGGTGAGAGGAGATGCAAACCTACTTCTACCAGTCCATTTTATGAGTGTCAAGAATGTTCTAGAGGATATCAGTGGAACGGTGAGAATAAAGTGCATCTTATTTATTTCTCTTTTAACACTTATTTGCTTATATAACAAACTGTCACATAATCTATATAATTTTGGAGTGTATTAATAACAAGAACGGATATGAAAGCAAATAACCCAAGCCTACAAAGTACCCTCATATATTTTGGCGATGTCGGTTAGAATTATTATAGAATGAATTTCTCCCGACAGAATTTGCGCTCTTATACACAATTCAAGAAGACGAAAAAATACAATAAACACTGAACAATTATCTAAAAATAGATTTTCTTCAATATAGCAACAATATCTTTTTTAAGAAACAAATAAATTTACTGCAATATTCAAAAAGCATATTTATATTAATTTTAGATAATTCTAAATAACTTATTTATAACTTATAATTATTATAATTATTTTCTATAAAACATTATTCTTAAATATGCCAACAGATGGCGCCACAATACATGTAAAATTAGTTTTGTCTATTCCATAAAAAAATTAAACTATTATGATATTATTGATTGATACATGATATTAATTCCAATACGCTGACATATACGTAACACCTTTCCAGGTTACACGTGCGTAGATGTAGATGAATGTGATCTGATTCGTCCATGTGACGAGCTTGTCTCATGTCACAACGAAGAGGGCGGCTTCACATGCGGTCCATGCCCCGCGGGGTACGAAGGCAGCGCGGGCTGGCGAGGTGCCGGAGACGAGCAGCGTCGGGAACGTTGTGTCGATGTGGACGAATGTGCTGATGGAAGGGGTAGCTGTCCTCGAGGCAGGCTTTGTGTCAATACTCCTGTAAGTGTTCTAATTGAAATCTGAAATAAAGCACAGGGATGTCACCTCAAAGTATCTTTTAGTATTTGCAATCAATTAAATTAATTTTATATAAAATTGCATTAAGGTAAGTTTGTTCTAAGGGAATTTTTGGATAGGGTTCGAGGCAGAGGAATTATATCCAAAAATTTGAACATTGTAAAAAGTGTTTCAACGGCTCGCCCAAACCGAACCTATCAGGGTCGCTCCCAAACAAAAAATAGTGACAAGGACGAACACATGGGTGGGAGAGTAAAACATTCCAAAATGGCGGAAAAAAGATGGCCACCATACAAAGCGAATACAATTCTTGTAATCGATCTCGATTACAGACTCTCTGTTAAATCTATCTCCTTCCTATACAAATCCTTTAATCCATCTCATTACAGACTTTATGTCAAACCTATAATAATATTATTATAGGTTTGACATTGGTCATTAACAAGCTTACAATCTTGTTTCACTGACTGCCGAACTAGGGCGAACCCTGTACTACGGCAGACAATTCTCTTCTAGTGCACATTGTTATATTAGTTTTAGTATGCTAATTGCCATACTTAATATAATATAACAAAATAATTAATAACTATAAACTAAATATATTTATTTACTCTTTCGTATTACTTCTTACATTAGTGGGTATGACGTCATTGCATCTTTCTTTCCAAATTTTACCTGAAATGCTGCATTTTTCTGTGCATTTCATGTTATTTAAATTTAAATATTTTAATAAAATAATTTGACACAACATCCTTACATTTGTAAATGATATGTAAAATATGTGGTTGATAGTAGCTACTTAAAAATAACTTCCAATATGTATTGAAGGGTTCGTACACGTGCGTTCCTTGTGGTGGCAGCTACTACGTGAATACTTCGCGGCCGTGTTTCGAACCGGACTCGTTGATTCAGCGCTGCGACCCGGCTCGCTGCCGCAGGTACAACGCTGTGTGTGGTTATGGATTCAACTGTGTTTGTGCGGTATGTCTTTTTCTTTTCTTTGATTGACATTAGTTATAACGAATATGCCACTGTCAAGTAAAATATAATACTGTCAAGAATTTTGAAATCTTCATTTGCATCTTCATTTCAAAAGTCACGATACACGAATTTATTTCATATCACTCCACTTATACGCCATAATCGAACTCTATTGTATAATACGCAACCAAAATTTAACAAAATAACTGATAATAATCTTTCAAAAACAAGCCTAGTCATATCTTAAAGGCGGGCAACGCAATTGTGATGCGTCTGGTGTTGCAGATATCTATGGGCGGCGTTAATTGCTTTCCATAATGTTATACGCTTACTCGTCTTTCTGCTTCCCTATCCTATAAAAAAAAAATAATAACATAAGATTACGAAAATCAAATAAAAATACAACGTCACCGATGTAAGTAGGCGGGAAGAGTCCAGTATGTTTTTGTCTTTTGCAGGTCTGACATGATTCATTGTACATAAACGTTGTTTTGCAGCCATTACATGTGATTCTGCTTGGCATTAATTATTAAGTGTAAAATAATATAAAATATGCACCTATATAAAATCTTTGACTATCGAATATGTACTATTCCATGAAGATTATAATATTACTTTTTTAAATACTAATTATGATTGTGAGATATCTGAAAATATTTTAAATCTACCATAAAACGAAGATGCGAGTTTTATCTTTCTTCTGAAATAGAACTTTTAAGTTAAAATCCTGTCTTAAACACTGTATGTTATATATACTACAAGGAAGATTTTCCAGTCCTTTAATTTCGTTCTTCGACTAGAGTGTTGTATTAATATTATATTTAAGGGATTAAATATAATTTTTACATGAAATACTATCTACATAAAATAAATATTATAGTTTTTCTTTAACTTATTATATAATTTTATATGAGATTTAATGTTACTTATTTTCCGTAGACCGGATGGGCGGGTAATGGCACGGTATGTGGTTCAGATAGAGATATGGATGGTTATCCTGATCAGCAATTACCTTGTGACGAGGCGCATTGTAAAGCTGATAATTGCCCCGATGTCTCCAACTCGGGACAAGAAGACGCGGATGGGGATGACATTGGAGACTCCTGTGATCCCGATGCGGATGGAGATGGCATTCCTAATATTCCGGTAATAACGAGATTAATTTGCTATAATACAATTTAAATTCAAAATGAAAATGATACTCATTTTAATCTTTGTCTTTGGGCGGCGGTGACTCTTTTCTTGAATATCTCCACCGTCATAATTACGTGGGAACACCACATGTGGTGAATTGTTCCACATTTTCACAGTTCTTTATAGAAAACTGCGACTATATCGCACGGTTGACAGCCAGCCATTCAGATGATAGGGATGGAACCTATTTTTGTGGCACGTAGTGCAATGGTGGATCTATAACGTTCTTATTAAAAGTTCTTATTGAAACATAGTGCAGTAGTATTCATTTTTGAAGTAAATTATAAAATGTTCATACTTGTTATTAATTTTTTTAATTTTATATTTCCAGGACAACTGTCCCCTCGTACCGAATCCAGATCAACTCGACCGAGATGAGGATCGCAGCGACAAGCGCGGAGACGCTTGCGATAACTGCCCGAGACTATACAACCCTGGACAAGAGGATGCGGATAGAGACGGGTTAGGAGACGTTTGCGATTCTGATATGGACGATGATGGTAAGAAATATCTAATATTAACTGAACCGGCAAACTTCGTACCGCCTCAGAATCAATAAATAAAAAAGCTGAACGATAATTGCAGAATGTTTCAACTTTAGTAAAAAATGTGATCAAAACTTAACAGGAACAAAAAGAAATCGTAATCAATATAAAAATGCTAGATATAAATTAGGTTTTATTATTATTTTTAATTACACATGATGGTGCTTGAAAATTGTTATGTCACAAAGGTTATGAGCTTACAAAATAAAGTTTGTAGTGTTCGATTCTAATTTGAAACTTGCTTACAATACAAGTTAATATAATATCTTTATCTCATTAAATACAACACAGATTAAATATAGTTAATTAAGTTTTATTATCATTATATATTACACTTGATGTTACTTAAAAATAGTCACGTCACAACGATTAGTTACTTACGAAATAACATCAACATATAACATCAAATATTTGACATGTAGAAATAGTTTCTAAGGGAAAACGAAATTTTTGCTTTTACTATAATATATTCCTAATATTTTTATTATATTTACTTACCTTTTAAACCTTTCCTGAACTTCCAAAAATAATTCAAAATTAAAATTAGCCAAATCAGTCCAGCCCTCCTCGAGTTTTAGCGAAGCTAACGAACAGTAATTGACTTTTATGTGTGTTGATGTGGCCAAGAATATTTTATGCATATTATAGTGGAATAAATTTTCTTAAATATTAAAAATTTTTACAACCCATATATACCCGTATATCCGGAACGCGTTTTCCGAACAATTTATTCCGATTTTTTTCTATGTTCACAACTTAAAAAATATGTACCCAAAAATCCAACGTCTAATATTTGTTAAATAACCGAACGTATGTACCTACCCCACTCCCACCCACTGGTAATAATCGCGACCCATTACTTATTTGCTAGTGACACCTCCTTCATGTATGTACATACTGTTTTAACACGTCAAAAAAATTATTTCGATCATAAACATGCAGGCTTATTCTTAACCATATCAAAAGCATTCTACAAACGCACGTTTTATAATCATATTTTGTGATATGGACGCAATTCCATGTGTTTCAAGAAACAGGTCAGTTTGATTTATCCGAAATTTTCGTTATCGATACCGGCCGCTGACCTGATCATTTCGGATAAACGGGAATTTACTATACTTCCTATTGCTGGCCTAGAAAGGCCTCCCGATTTCTGAGGAATAGACATTAACTCACCACTCGTATCGGAGACAGATTGGCAGGATAACTAGACTTGGAATAAAGACCATTGACTACGAAAGCGATGACTGCGCCACTGATCCAATTAAACATAATATTATTGAAAATAAAACAAATCGCACATACTGTTTCATTTCTTATGTTATTTTACAATGTATATCTGTTTCTCTCTATCTTTCTTAAAATATTGTATTAATTTGCCTAATTAAAATTAAATATCAGATTGAATCTTAATAATTTTTTCATGGGACTATTATTTAATATTCAAAATTGTTTCGAACAATAATCGTTATAAATATTTTTATAATAAATATGAGAATAATGTAAAATTGTAGAGGAGTGCAATTGCAGTAAAGTAGAGAATAAGACAAATACTCTATATTATAAATAAAGGATGTCAGTATAACCATCATAAAAACAAGGCTCGACTAACAAGTAGTTCGGTATCAGGAGGCAATGATCGATTGTGCGATGCCACTGGTCCTGCGGTCTTATGGAGCTTTTCCTCCTAACGCCCATGACCGATGGTCTCAGCCAGGCGTGTTCCTGGCTGAGACCATCGGTCATGGTTCAGCTACATCTAAAGATTAAGTGAAATCACCTCAGGATGCTTAAAAATACAAAGTGCTAGACTATGATTAGGTTGTAGTCATCTCTATAAGTTTCCGCCCGTGTAGTAGGAATTCAGTCTTAGGGTACGCTCCTATACCGTGCAATCCCAGCAGGGTGTAAGTATCTCAAATTTACAGCCCTGAAGAAAGGAAATTTCTGGCAGTTTTTTTTATGGCAGGTTGGCAAACGAGCAGGCGTGTTATCTGATGGAAAGAAATCAACGCCGCCCATAGACATCCGCAGCGCAAATGGCAGTGCAGAAGCGTTGCCGACCTTTAAGGAAAGTGTCATTATGGGAGTGGGAATGGTAGGAGGGGAGGATGTTGGTCCTCCGGAACTCGGCCGCTCACTGTACGAAGCGTGGTAGCTAAGTTACCACTCAGACGCCGGTTTTCTGCGGGAGTGTGGTACTTCCCCGGGCGAGCTGGCCCATTCATGATACAGACAAATATTATTCCATTCTTGACAAAGTATTCGTCTGCAGCGTGGCTCTACCACTATCAAAAATCTTGCTTAAAATCTTCTTCTGTGAAACCTATTAATATATGTTAAATTACATTACGTTACATCCTTTCTATATCTACTGTAGATGCGGTGTACTATACTATACATGTTTTATTACAGGAATTTTAAATGTAGACGACAACTGTCCACGTGTACACAATCCTCAGCAAGAGGATATGGACGAAGATTACGTTGGAGATGCGTGCGATAATTGTCCACGAGTTCGGAATCCATCCCAGGAAGATGTCGATCGGGACAACGTTGGAGACGCCTGCGACAGCGACGTTGACCGTGATCAGTCAGTTCTTTTAAATGACTACTATTTGAGGAAAAGACGATAATTTTAACTTTACTTTAGGATATATCCTATTTACAATTGCAACAAAGATGATAAATAGATTCAGTCGTTAGTTTATGGAAATCCATTACTATGTGGACAATCAGAATTTTTACTTGGCTAACATCCGCGACAAGCAAACAAAAATAGAAAAATAATAATATGTGTTTTTTTTACTGGAAGAAAGACGGCCGTTTTTCGGTAAGATTTAGTTTAAGTGCCCTGTAAATCCACTTTTTCCAGTAAAATTTCCACATTATTGGAGATGTTCTATTGCAATCGTAAGTGCAACCTTCAATTGTTTTTATGAGATAGGTAGATCATCATCAAGTCTGTCTCCTGGTGGAAAGCAATCAATGCCGCCCATAGGCATTGCAGACGCGTTGTCGGCCTTTGAGAAATGTGTGAATTTATAAATTTTTTTGAAACTCACAATAATATAAATTGCATTTATATTTTTGTGAGTTCAAAACTTTAATAACAGATTTTAAGTTATGAAGTCTGACTGAAGTATGATTAAAAAAGTAAACATAATTCGCTGTGTGGTATGGCTGTATTGAAAAATTTTTATCTATAAAATGCCAAACTTTTCGTAATAAATCGATCAGAGTTTTTTAATTAATAGATTATAGACTACTAGTAACCGGTAAAGCAATAACCTTCTTTGAAAAGGAAGTGAGAGATTTGCTTTAGTATATGTTACCTGTGAGATTATGTTCCGGCCTGGCACTTCTTTTTACTGGAGTTTATTGTGAATAAGTCGAAAATACAATGTGGATGTCTGTTGATCTAGATTCTAGTCTAACTTTTTATTATTTTGTTTAACAGAGACGGCGTACAAGATGGCTTGGATAATTGTCCAAATTTGGCCAACAGTGACCAGCAAGATGTAGACAATGACGGGAAGGGCGATGCCTGTGATTCAGATATCGATGGAGACGGCATTCCTAATTTAGAGGACAACTGTCCACTAAGACCAAATCCTGATCAGCTTGATAGGAATTGTAAGAATTTTTAAAGATTTATTCAAGCAAACTATCTATAATTTTATTTTAAATATTCTTTATTTGCTTGGTTCTATTACGTGAAAAGCAAGAAATACTTACGTTAAATTCCAGAAAGGGCCGTTAAAAAGAATGAAAAATAAGAATTTACTAATACAAGTGTTTTTATAAATCCAAGCTAAATTATAACTTATTGAAACTACAGTTTAAATATATAAAGTTAGGCTTTTAAATAAAATGCATTTATCTTATCATTTAAATCACCAAAAAATTTTTAACAACAAAAAAATTCTTTTAACTTTTCAGTGAAGTCACTGCCTAGGATTAATGGTCACCGGTTAAATTTCCGCATCGGAATAAATTTATGTTCGGTCTACAGTTATTTATTTAGTGTCTGGATGCCAATCCGTCTTGAACAAGTGAAAAATTGCGGAATCCCCTTGCCTAGCAATGGGACTTAAACGGACTGTGAATAAAAATACCATGATATGACACTTAACAAAAGTTAGTAAAAAAAGATGCTTGTCAAAATATTTTATATTCAAGATACATAAAAATATCGCAATTATCGATTATTGGTTTTATAGTGAGGCTCTATTAAATTTGATAACGTTTTATATAGCAGTACAGTTTTATGTACAGTCCAAATATTAAACTTGCTTTCAAAAGCAATTTGATATTCAACATTTAGACGTAATGGCACACTTCACCTGCGTTCGATTATGCACTTTTTAGACTCTTGTATGTCCTACTCCTCGGCAACTGTAGGCCATATATATTTAATCCGATGCGGTAATTAAATCGGTGATCACCGACTCCGAAAGCTGTACTATCGACGCTGAGTTACTTCACTTTCTGCCACTGAGTATGGGGAGTCGTATATATTACTTTAATTCACTACAGTAGAATATCGATTATTCGAAACAAGTGGGACCGAAACTACAATAGTTCGGATAATCTAGATAATCGAAACGTGGGTTTTTTGAGACGCGAAATTATTATAAAAAAGCAACATTTTGGCATCCACGGTTTGAGAAACATATTGAAACTGCGAATAATTACGGTCGATGAAACAATGCGCGTTTCAACACGCTCGATATACGCCGTTGCATGCCTGCGATTCTCCCAATGATACTGTTGCCCATGGCGGTGGCAGCGAGCAACAATTCGTTCGCGCCAACGTTCGGGTAATTGAGCATTCGGATAAACTAAGTCATCGTTCGGACTATTGAGGGTTCGGATGATCCAGGTTCGAATAATCGACGTTCTACTGTATTAGATATTCGATATTTAAATGCAATTCAAATACGCTTATTATCTGCGAATAGGGCGGTATAGGTATATGAAATAGCTAACTTATTTATTGTATGTAACACAAAGATAACATTTTGGAAATTTCAGCTGATGGAATTGGTGACGTATGTGTCGATGATGCTGACGGTGACAGTGTTCCCAACGATGTGGACAACTGTCCCAACAATTCCAGAATATTCCGTACAGATTTCAGGTAATCTCATTTATAAGTTAGATTTTTTCTATTATTAGATGCAGTAAATTCTGTAAAAAACTATCCATTCAACCCAAAATTCAAAAAATTTAATCGAATGTTAAATATTCATAAAGGTTTTTTCAGACTGATATTATAAACATTATAATTAGCTGAGAAAATAAATCATTAATTTATTTTGATAGTGGTAGAGCCATGCTGCAGACGAATACTTTATCAAGAATGGCATAATATTTGTCTGTAGCATAAATGGGCTGGCTCACCCGAGGAAATACCACACTCTCGTAGAAAATCGGCGTCTGAATGGAAGCTTAGCTACCGCGCTTCATACGGTAAGCGGCTGAGTTCTGGAGGCCCAACACCTTCCCCCTTCCCCTCCCATTTCCACTCCCATAATGATACGTTTGTTAAAGGTCGGCAACGCTTCCGCACTGCCTATGGCGCTGCGGATGTATATGGGCGGCGTTGTTTGCTTTCCATCAGGTGACACGCCTGCTCGTTTGCTTTCCTATCACTAAAAAAAATATATTAATATTATAATCGTGATAATATAAATTTTTAGAAACTACATGACGGTTCGTTTAGACCCGGAAGGCGAGTCTCAACAGGATCCTAACTGGGAGATAGCAAACGATGGTGCTGAGATATTGCAGACTCTTAACTCAGACCCCGGTCTCGCGGTTGGCTTTGATGGATTCGGTGGAGTTGACTTCGAAGGAACGCTGTTTGTGGACACACAGATCGACGATGACTACGTTGGATTTATATTTGGGTCAGTCTTTTTTATCTGTGGGCGGCGTCGATTGCTTTCTAAATATATATTTTTGAGTACCACTAATTCTTTAATATTCATTAAGTTTAAAATCCTTCTTAAATTTTGCTCCAAAACGCCAATACGCCACGTGGTTTGTGAACCAATGACGCAATTAGCTATGGTGATTGCTGTCACGTGACCTGAGAGTGGTATGATCACATTTTAAGAACGAATTAGGACTTCTATTACGGAAATTGCCGTATCGCGGTAAAATTATATTTTTATGTGAATACAGTCAGCCTTCCTAAGCATGAACAAATACGTTAATCACTGTTTCAAACGACTTTTTGGACTGCATTTTTAATTTAGAATTTTCAGAAGTTAAACACAACACAATCTGAATGTGTTGCGATGTTTATATAATTTTTAGTATATTTTATCAATAGATTTTTAAGTCATCATCATTTGTGTCAATACATAAGTTCAATACTACTTTATGCGTTCCTGGTTATGTCTTGGATTGTCAGATTTATAATCTAATCTGTTATCGAACTTCTCCGATATGGTTTGACCGATTTTTTATGAATTTTTTTTTGTATACATGGTAGGCCTGAGAATAGGTCGCAAATTATTTTTTATACCCCTAGGTGATAAGGGTGGCCCTCTCCAAAACTGTTATTTTTATTTTTTGGATAATTTTGGTTTAAAAAATTTTACCGGGCCAAAAATTACTTACAAAAATTACTTTGTATTAAATAAAAAAATATTAATTAAATATACCTAAATTTGTTAAAAATGACGGCTACGTGGTTCGCCACCCGTTACGTCCTAATTCTCACGAGGACCAGGACCGACCAATGGCGAGCCGTTTCGCTGCGATGAATGGTAGCGGATGGAGCTCTGTTGTCTCTGCCAACCCCTACGGGGGATAGGCGTGAATATATAATAATAATAATAATAAAACCAGGCCAAAACGATGTTCGCCGGGTCAGCTAGTTTAAATATATAATTATATTTTAGGTATCAGAACAATAAACGATTTTACGTTGTGATGTGGAAGAAAAACACTCAAACCTACTGGCAAACAACTCCGTTCAGGGCGGTGGCCGAGCCGGGCATACAACTGAAGCTTGTTAATTCTAAAACTGGACCAGGCAAAACATTGAGGAATGCTTTGTGGAATACGGAATCTACCCCCGATCAGGTAACATTTTTACTGATGTTATTTATATTTATTCTTAAAATATGTATTCGTATTAATTATTAAACGTATTCCTTTAAATAAAAACTAAATGTGAGCGTATGTCAATGTTATTCAAGCGTTTTAATAGCATCCTGCTGCAAGCAAGCTGTTTCTTTTATTGAATTAGACAACTGCAAAGCGTTTATTGTTTAATGTTTGTTTGGTTTTTGGACTGTTCTATTCAGGTCACGCTTCTTTGGAAAGATCCACGTAATGTCGGGTGGCGCGAAAAGACAGCGTACCGCTGGCGTTTGCTGCATCGTCCGAAGATAGGTCTCATCCGCCTCAAGGTGTACGAGAACAATCGACTTGTTGCGGATTCCGGCAATGTGTATGACTTCACAATTAAGGGCGGTCGTCTCGGCGTATTCTGTTTCTCGCAGGAGATGATCATCTGGTCCAACCTTGTGTATCGTTGTAACGGTAAATTTCATTATATTAATTTTTAAAGCAGACTGGCAATATTTAATATTACTAGAATACTTTTTTAACATTCCAACTAAACTTATATCGCTTAGTTCACATCAATAGTTCGATGGAAGATACGTATCCACGACTTCAGAACTTGCGAACTAAGCATTGCTGCTATTATATGCTTTACCTTCATATGAATTATTTGATCTGTTCTGTTTAAGCCTTAAAACGTCTAAAATCATATTGCTAATACTTTAGCAACGTTTATATGCTTTATAATGCTTATAAAGCAACTATAGCTCAGCAAAAACCTCTATCATAGTCATATCTTTGATGCGTAAAATATGGCTTTCAAAATCACTTGGTCACTGCTAAAGTCAAGAGAAATTGAATTATTTAACTGTTTTACAGATAAAATACCTACAAATATCGTATCGGAGTTACCGACGCGGCTTTTGAAGAAACTGGACGTGGACCATCATTTTGTTTATATATAACGAATATATAATATATATAGTTCAACATGAGAAAATATTAAACTATTCATTAGGATTATTTGAATAATAAATAAATGTGGTGATATACTAAAACATTGAGATAAAATGTTAACATTTTAAAAAGCAACTAAAAATATTACAAAATTAGTTGAATGCTTGATTGTACAATAATTGTGTCTTTTTACTAGTACTATTAAGTTAGGTTTATTTTAGACTTGTTAAGGTTAATGCAGTTTAATATAACGAATAAAAATTTTTGATATAACCATGAAAGCAATTTCAATTTATTTCATTGTAAATAGCTTGATTACCATTTATTTCCTGATTTTTGTAACAACATTAGATTTGTCAGATGATATCAACTATCCTGCTACACGAAAAATAGCATATATATTAATGAAATAAACTTAAGTGGTGTCTCAACTGTGTAGCTAACTTTTATCTTTGTCTTTTGTTTATAAACATGTAAAAGCAAATTTTATAGTAATATTAATAATGGTAATGTTGTTATCTTAGTCAATTCGGCTCCGGTAATTTAGTCTTTCATCCGACTCGTCTTTTCTCTGATAAAACGATTTTTATTTATAAAGTAGAAAGCCAATATTGCATTTTAATAAAACATTTATGAATTATGAATCGAGTACCATGGCACACTTAAAGGCTAACTAACTAACTCTATAATAATAGGAAATTCGTATGCAGCTTTCAAGACAATCGTAATAATTTGTATATATACAAATTATAACCAGGATTCCAAAAAAATATTTTTGTCTTAAAAATATTTTATGCTTGACCAGGTTTCGAATGAATAAAACCAATGATAAAATATTATGTGAATCATCTACAGCAATAATCATTTAACAATAAAAAAGTTAAACAGCCAACAAAATTATGAAATAAACGTTGATTTATGTATGTATATTTAATTTGTTCACTGTCATCATCATTAATTAACAATATAAAATAAACTGACATCAAAAATCATTAAATCATTATAAAATTAATATTTGTATCTTCCACAACGATGGCAAACTTGAATTTTGGAATATCGGTTTTTACGCCGAATATCTTTACATTTGCTGTATCTTTTCCTGTTATTAGACTTGTAAAATCGTGCCGTTTTTAGCCTGCGATGTTTAACTAGTATGGCGCCCTGAATTATCGGAACAAACCCTTGAGCAATTTTTTTTAAAATTTCTTCACCAGATGATTTACATTTTCTCAATAAAATGGGCCGAATTCGTTTACTTGCACTATAATTTGGTTTACTTGTACTTGCAATAGGATCAACAATACCTTCCTCATATCCACCAATATTTTCTGTTGCATCCGTCGCCTTAGATTTTGTAGACATTTCTTGTGTTACCTCATTAACGTTCAAAAAATCCTCTACACTTGCCATTATACGCAATTTTGTAATTTTATACACTTGGATTAAATCGACATCAAATAAATTATTATTTTTTAAATATTATGACGATAATCTTTTATGTATGACGACTGTCAACTTGGATAAGGAACACGAGTTTTAAAAATGACGTATCGTGTAAATAGAACTACAAGACGTTAATTAAGAAAAAAGTAATTAGTCCAAAGTCGATTTTTTTATTTGAAGTTTCATTGGACACAACTATTTTGACTATATACCAGAAAGAATAAGGTATATAAGAAAATAATAATTAGCTACTGTTATTTAACATTCTCTGCCTCATTTGTATATTTATATAAAAAAATTCTGAACATTTTTTTTATTTATACTTCTCATTCTTTTTGTCAATCCTGAGGATCGTGCCCCGTAATGGTAGATATCATCTTGGTGTAGATTACTTGCTACCAGTCAGTACCGGCGTAGCCAAACTGAGGGGGAAGCGCGATTGGTGGGGGTGGGATGCTTCCACCGCCCAACGGACACACGTGGTGGATGGTGGGATAGCTAAACCATCTATGTTCGAGCATGGCGCGAGGTTGCCGACTTGTGTTCTTGGTCTCTCATCTTGAGCGTCACTCTATCATACAACGAGAAAATTGTCTACTATGTTTTAACTGGTACAGAGAGGCAGAATTATTTATTTTATTGCTTATGTAATATCGTTCTCTGTAGCTCTGGGTAACAGAGGAAAGATGAAATTCTAAATATGGGTTCATATTGTTTCACGAAAAAATTAACATTCGATTTTGATTTCTAATATTTTTCCCCGGGGTCAATTGCCCTAACGCTGGGATTGCTACCAGTCGTTCGTCTCATGCGTCGCTCGCACCTCTTCCTGCATGGGCATCTTAGTGTGCCATTATTTGGTTGCCCATCCCGCTGAGCTTGGGGCGCAAGTTTCGTTGCCGTCTATCTTAGCTAATCGAAGCAACAGCTATCTAGGCTTTCGGGCTCTTCGTTTATTCGAACTCGCTGCAAATCTGCTTACCTCATTTCAATGACGCTTGACGTTCCTTACCATCGCGCTAGTTTTATTTGCATGTCTGGGTATTATTTAGCACAAATGCGAGGGATAAATCCTTCTTGGTATCGGTTTCGTGATATTTTCATGGTCTCGATAACATATGTACAACGAACTTCGTTAAATACGTAATATTTTGTGAGTTGAGATTTATTTTAATGGTCTCTGGTGTTACATTTAGAGAATGGAGTTCAAATCAAAATGGCTTCTGAAATAAATTACTTATTTTTCAATGGCCAAAAAAATTTTGCGAAAAAAAATTTATAATTACGGAAAGTTATTTTAAATATAAAAAGTTATGACTATACCCAGTGCTTTGACACATAAATTTAACATCTTTAAAAAAGTGGAGTTAATCGTTGTGTGCACTGAACGTTTCATATGTATTTATAGGAGGAGGTGGTGATCACGTATCACCAAGTAATTTGTTTGTTTGCCATCAAAAAACATCTGTTCAAACGTCACTGTATGTGTGTGTATTGCTTTTAGTTTGTGAATTATTTAATAAAAGAGGGGACATTCGATAACCTCTAATACTGAATTTTAGTGATGAAGAGAAGGACGGATGAAAGCGGCTATCTTATTTTCGGCCATTTTGAATTTATTTTCTTTATCTATTAGGGCTATTAAAAGTATATACTTTTATATAATTATTTATGTTATGTACTAAAACATATGAAAAATACAATGTTTATAATCTGTAAACGCTACTACTATTATTCATTCATTTGTTTACTTTCATATTTTTTAGGTTTTATATATCTTCTTAAAACAATTCTTTAATTTTAATAAACACAATTCAGAAATTAATTTAATGATTTTATGTGACAATTGTGCTTGTATAAATTTCAGATGCCTATTACTAAGCGAACGTCAGTTATGACTTTTACGTTAAGGTGATACGTGATCTTAGTTTTATGAGGCTGTTGCGCCGTTTTTTATTTGAATATTCGTTTTAGGGTTGATAATATATAATTTACATTATTATAATAATTTACGATTTTAATAAGGTGATCGGCATGAACGGCAGCAGGATAATGGAACTTAGTTGAATTTTGATCATAAGCTAAACAATAAATTTTATGTTTATGAGTTTGAATCGAAATTATTTACAATTATTATCAAATTAAAAAATCTTATGATTTTGACGGCGCCTTGTTACTTCTAACAATCATTCGAGTATTTTATTTTGTTATTAATATCATCAGGGAGCTGTAGTTTTAGATTGCTGGGAATCTTGTTGCATCGGGGACGAGGATTATCGCGACTTTTTTCAAATTTCATTATATGTACATATATTAAAATAGACTTATTACTTTACGTGGTTTATGTGTCCAAAATTTTTATAGAAAATGAAATGAATTGCATTTCATTCATAAGTTTCGCTATAAGACCTTATTATAAACTAAAATAATATTAATATTTAACTTTAGTAGTAATTAGCTTCGATGACTAGAATTTTATTTTCTTTTAGAATTTTTTTTAACACTTAAATCCTAGAATCGGTGTTTTGTCCTCTTGCATTAAAGCATCTATGTCGCCAGAACGATGGGCCCGAGACTCATCCAAGTTGACAAAGGATTTATATTATGTACCTTTGCGCATTTAAAAAAAGAAAAGGTAAAAGGTTGTGGTTCCTCAGCGCCTGAGTCACTAAAAGCGGTCGTCTCGTGGTTGTATGCAACGTTTTTTTCCAGAACCTTGCCTTGTCGGAATGGAACCTATCTCTTGGTATCTAGTCCAGGTTCTTTGGACAGTTTAACGCCTCACGTTTCAACGCTGTGAGTCGTAATCTTGGCTAAACCCTTCTTCCAGCAGCGCTATAATTTTATTAGCTCTTATTGCTTTTTCTGCTATTACAATAGACAGAAAGTGTTTGTTTTAAGTGACTATAAGGCAGGATGATGCGACGAACATAAATTATTCTACTAAAAATAACAAGAATTTAGTTTTAGTTGCTTGATAGTCTAACAAACCCACGAAAAGCTCATAGCAAGAAGTTTTCGAAAATATCCAGTACCCTTTCACAGTTGAAAAATTAAGAGAAGCGCCCTTAATTTTTCAACTATGAAAGGTTATTATTAAATTAAATTAATAAAATGACATTTAAGTAAAACTTTATACCTTACTGAAATAACGCGCAATCTTTCCTGTTAAAACAATAAGAAAACAAGATCCTAATTATCTCATTTGTCTTCAACCAGGCAGTTAATATAAATCAGAGTTCCCGGGGGAAATTTAAGAGCTAGTACCTTTGTTTTACCTCGTGTTGTTTATGTGAAAATCTAGGTGTTTTAGTTGTTGTAGCTTTTTTAGTTGTCAACATAATTATAATTAAAATATCGATATCTAAACACTATTGGAAAAATCTCAGGTTGATCGAATCAGCTAAAATATCAATTGTTTAAATGAAGAAAATCTACATCTTCCTTGACCTTAATTAAAGAAATAAACTATTTAGTCAATGTCAAGTAAAATAGAATACATTTTTCTTCGGCTCTAAACCATTTACGTTTTAATAAAACGGTTACGGTGTAGGTTCATTACATTCTTCGTTATTTTATTTAACTGTCTCCTGACCCCTAATCAAATAATAATAAACAAAATACTACCAACATTTTACGTTACAATCAAAAATAACGTGAGCTTATCAACACTACCGTAGATTTGGATTTACATTTCTTGAACCCCTATATTTTTATCGATGGAATTGGATTCCTTTGTGGGTTAGTCTATCTTTGGCGATCTATTTCAATATTTTGTTTATCGTAAGACAACTGCAAAAGTACTAATTTTAATATATATGTATATAAAATGCAACTTTTTGTAGATATTCATCAAAATTAGGAAATAAACGTTGATATACCTAAGCTGATATACATCAAAATTATGAAATCAACGCTAATATATTCTAACTAGCTAAAGGGTTTTTGTACCGATAATTCAGAGCGCAACTAGTTAAGTATCGCAGGGGAAAAAACAGATATAGTAAGTCTAAAAATATTTGGAGTAAAAACCGATATTTCAAGATTCAAGTTTGCTATCATTGTGGAAGATAACAAATATTAATTTTATAATGGATTAACAATTTTTGATGTCAGTTTATGTATTTAGTATTGTTATGTTATTTAATTATGATGACAATGAACAAATTATATATACATACATATTAATTATTCGCTGTTTAAAATATAAAATAGTAGAAACCCGCCCCCGGGTGGGCTCGAACCACCAACCTTTCGGTTAACAGCCGAACGCGCTAGCCGATTGCGCCACGGAGGCCGTATGACAAAAGAAATAAAAAATGCTAATACACCAGTTTCACTAATACATATTCCTTAGTATTTTAATATGTAAACTATATTATTATAATAATATCATAGCACACATTGTTTAATATTTTAAAATAAATACATTATATTGTATTATTCTAGGTGCCACGCCAATCGGTTTAGACGAGCGTGGTGGGTTAATGATCATTCCTAAGGAAAAGGGGAAGCGTGAGCTCAGCATTACGATATATAGGCTGAAAAAAACAGTAAGCACGTCTATCTATATATCTAAAAATGGAGAGCTATTTTGTGAGTTTCGTTAAAACTCAAAAACGGCTCGACCGATTTGAATATTTTTATTATTTTGTTCGATATACAGGGAAGGTTACGAATAAAAAAATATAGGGAAAACATAAAAAGTCCAAAAATATATGTAAAACTAAAAAAAACTAAATGATTGCGGAATTAATTTGGAGTTACTGTGTTTAGTTTTCATGTATATAATATACATTATTCATTTATTTGAATTACAATAAACTTTCATCTAATATCTAACATTCTAATCATACATGATGCAGCGAGTATTATGGATCTCCATGATTTGGAAGATTGATTATGATTGATAATCGCTGATCAAAAGTTATAATTACATAAATTGTAGGTGAAACAAAGTTCACCTGGTCATCTAGTTGTAAATAAAGTTACACAAGAACTATAAATATTTTTTATATATTATTTATTTATTAAAAATTATATTTTAACCTTAAAGTAATTATTATTAAAGAACGAATTAAATAGCTTCAGGCATTTTAAGCCATTCAACCCAGTGTTATAAAGGCCTTGATGCCAACAACAGCATTCTACACGAAACTATAAATGAATTACTTTTAAAATATAAATATTGAATATACACATATATATTGAATAATAAAATTTCTCCAAGATTACTTTTTTAATTTTGTGTAGTTTTATGAAGTTGACTATAAACTCTTTGCGACGAAAGCCATAAAACGTAGCACGGAAATGAGTTTCACATTAAGCGCGCGACGAGAATTATTAAATGAAGTGGCAGGTAGTATATAAGTAGAAAAGTATTTAGATAAATATAGTTAAGAGATTAATCATCACGAGTATCATCAATACCGCCGTAACTGTCAATTGGTAGACATTGACGTCATTAAAAGTTGAGGGGAGATGCCTTACGTATTTTTCGCACAGACATTGATCCTCCAATTAGTGATATTTGCTCCCATAGTCGTCCCGATCGATACAAACAGGAGGAATTAGGGTAGCCATATTTTACCGACACAGCTGAATGACATTTTAAATCAGTTGCTAAAAAAGCCTATTTAAAAAAAATATTTGATTGTTACAATTTCCTCAGAAACAGCGATGCCGGTCAAAGATATGCCGTTTGTAGATGAGTGTACAGTACGGTGTTTATTATAAATATATGTACAATTTATAATAATAAAACATTACTAGGTTAAGCCGTGATAGCGAACGAGTCCGTTTTACTGGAGAAGAACTACATCGTCACAGAATATCGGCGTTAAGTGGTAGCATTTTATAGTGTTACTGCATTTTACGGTGAGGTTGAAGATCTGGAGACCCAGTTTCCCATTCCGTTATTTCCTTCTGTCATTAAATCCATCTATGAAATAAAAAGAAGAATCTTTTACAATTATTCACATCCTTACCTAAGACAGGCAACCCATCTGCAGTGCCCTTAGTATTGGATGTCCATGGTCGGTGGTGGTTGCTTAACATCACGTAGCCAAATTGTTCCCTTTTATGTCATAAAAAATATATTTCATTGAAACATTTGTAATAAAAGAATCGACGGGCAAAAGTTCTGATATTATTGTTCCGATGTCATAAAAATGAATAAAGTTGTGGCCATTTGAACTTGGAAACTTGTGTTAGTTTAATACAGTTTATATATATATATGCGAGTCCTTTTACAAAGAGCTTTCTACATCTGCTCATGTGATAATTGTAAAAGAAATTTTGCGATATCAAGATATTATTTTAATATCGTGTATTGTCTAGAAGTTTGACCTCTAAAACTTCTTCTCTTTACTTTATGTCAGAAGGAACTTGTGTACTAGACAGTACGTCGTACTAATGTGTTCGTTCGCAGAAACTTGTGCTTAAATCATTGATGTAGTCATCCATGGTCGTTCTATTAAAAATATATTGGCCACATCATTAGAAAACAGTCCAAAAACCTAGAATATAACATGCTATTACTATGTGATAGACAGACTAAATAATCGACACATTATAGATATCCATCCAGGAAACAGTGCGAGCGATGCGATGGGGGTTCGACTGGCGGCAAATAATTTCAACAAAGATAGCACCGATCCTCAGGTCTTAATCCTTGGCTTAGGATTGAAGGAATGAATAAGAAGAAAAAGATGAGGATAGTAATTCTATTATACCATATTTTAATTGAAGCCTGATGTGATAATCATAAAGGTTACAGATAATTATATCAGGCTTCCAAAACACAAGAGTGACTTTAGTCTCCGGCGTGTATTATTTTATAACAAGTTAAGTAAATATTCCTTCAACTTGCAAGCCTTTGATAACATTCATCCGTAACATATATGTAACGCAAAAATAGAATCGCTTTGTTCGGAATTCGCGTTCACCTGCCTGAGGCTGGCATTGTGTCACTCGCTGATAGGAGTTTAACAAAACTGCCTATAATGTAAAGTAAATACTCATATTTCGTGGAATATTTAACTAAGGTATTTTACATTTATGTCATTTCCGCATTTCATAAATAATCGACCTCTAGTCCCAGTACATTTAATTGAAAACAAAATATACTTGTGTGTTCTATAGGTACATATTTATTATATATGTGCCATGTTTATTATATGTAATTTGATAGTGGTTAAGTTGTTAAAAGAATTTAATAAAACTGTTTTGGTTAATGCAGGTAAAATATAATATATGATTAAATCTTTTGATTTCATCTGAGAGTTGTATCACCACATAAAAAAAATGTTAGGTATAAGGTTTGTAAATTTGTTAATAAGTTTTTGAAACGCTTAGTTCTTTTATATTTCTTAAAATTAATGAAGGAAATTATTTTAATAAAACATGTGTTGTAAATACGTACATCAACATCCAAGAATGGCATTGAACGATTTTATATAAACATTCTGATAATCTTAATATCTTTCAATAAATTATTAATTACTGTTACAATATATTTTTTAAATTAAATTTTAACATATTTAAAGTATTTTAACGCATTTCAAGAACCCGTATTTACAGGCAGCTTGGGAAAATTTAACT
Source organism: Baronia brevicornis (assembly GCA_031353405.1). NCBI lineage: Eukaryota > Metazoa > Arthropoda > Insecta > Lepidoptera > Papilionidae > Baronia > Baronia brevicornis. Next base: position 700,169 of record JASFAT010003357.1, on the reverse strand, counting down.
ATTTAATGAATATGTCTGAAAGAAACAATGCGATGCGGCATTACTAATATTCAACTCAATTTAGGACGCATCTAGGTAATGTGCTCAAATAGCCTAGTTCAGATATTAAAAAAGAAGTAAAGACTTTACTACGATAGTTCGTTTGAGAAATCTAATAAAGTCAACTTTTATTAAATTTCTTATTTTAAAATATCAAATAAATTTTATAATCTACTATTTTTGAACATAACTCATTTTAACTATGCTCTTTACGATTTAGTCAAATCTCCACGTATATTTGTATTATTATTGTGTATACATGTATTATTATTGTACTTGTAAGGCAGATTCTAATTGGCCAACCTATTTCCCACTGTGTGGACTCTGCTTTACCGAAATCGCGTCTCTTTGGTTGCTATTATTCTATATAAATGCGTCTTTTAATAATTCAATATTGCCGAATAAGAATCGCCGCCATTGTCCTCAGTCCAAACTTAGCAGTAAAGTGCAAGTTCTTCATTGAATTATTAATAAAAGGTTGACCAGAATATTACTTATCATTATTATCTTATATAAATCGGCCCAAAGGAAACTTCAGGGGTAGGTATGAGACACGGGCATGGGATGGGGTATTCCCATGCCAGTGTCTCACTGCGTTTGCTATGACGCGGTTTACACTTCAGCCCTTACCTCCAACAATTGATGGTTTTACGACAAAGGTGACGATCATTGCTACTCAACTTTATTAACTGGATGAGTTATGTAAATGATTTTGGTTATCTGTCTTTCGGCCACCTGTCCTGTTCTCCCCAAACAAATATCTACGACGGACGAAGTCCACCACCAAATAATACCGAAACCATGCGAAAATTTTGAATTAGCACGTCTGACATTGCACGAAAACTATCGTGCCTTCTGTAATAGATATTATTTCCGGATAAAAAGTAGCCTATATTTGACCTCGTATCTTCAACTATCTCCATACCAAATTTCATCAAAATTGGTTTTGCAGTGAAAGCGTAACAGACAAAGAGAGAGTCTTTCGCAATTTTTGTATTAATAGATGTATGAGCGTCTAGTTTTGATTTAAAAAAAAATGGGCATTTTAGATATGTTACGGTGTGTTTGGTCTATATTTACTGCTCTGTCTTTTGCTCTTTGCACCGGCAACTGGCGCAATGCAGGATGAACAAAGATTTTGATACGTGACGAGAGTATTTACGAAATTTACCGTAAATTGATTACATGAATTTCAATTAGCATAATGAATCATCGATATCCCGGGCGATAAGTATTTATTTTACCTAAAAGTATTGACTTCGAGATTGTTTGTCCCGCCAATTCGCTTTCTCTTGGCTTTTTGCTCAGAATTGAGACATTAATGGGCTCCAAAAACAGCATATAGACGCTATGGACTAATAGTCTAAAGCGTTATTTTTCTTAAGCAAAAAAGAATAAACTATTAAAATAAAAAAACACATACCAGATAAAGTAGCATTACCAATACAATAGGTGTGAATGAACACATAAACATCTTGAATTTAATAAATTTACGTATAAGGGTGAGACGATTGATATTTTATCAATTTACCAACACAATGGAATTGAGTATCTTCAATCTTCGTTTATGGTTATTAAAGCGAGGATCACTTTAACGTCAGGCAATACTGTTTGTACGTCACAATATCTCCCCTTGCACCTAACAATAGCTAGAATATTGTAAGGTGCACAGGTGATATTTCACACACGCGTCAGGGTATTAAAGATGTTACAATAGGTCGTTTGAAACATGAATGATTACTCCTGTGACAATGATTTAATGCTAGGTTTTTAAGTAGTAAGCATTTAAAGTTGCAATACAAATTTTAAATACAACTCCTAAATGAGAATATATTTCACATTATCACACCTTTCATGATTTGATGAATTAAAAATATGAAGCAATAAAATCCCTCTTCAACAAACTAGAAAATTGCCTTTAATATTTATGAACAAAGAAACAAGTACCTCATTGTTATCTTGACCCTATTCTTAATTCCTTTGCTACAAGATCTACATCAAAAGAAAAATCAAAAACTATTTATATTTCCTCTGCAAAATAAATTGTTTGATATTCATAATTCACATTAGAAAAGAATTATATTTAAAAAAAATATTTCCAATTTCCTTTCACTAATATTATCTTATATAGCATAAAAACGAGTTACTAATGATAGTCATATAGAAAATAATGGGACAGTTGTAAGTATATATCGCAATTAACATATGTATTTAGAAGTTCTAAGGAAACACTCGTGCTCTCAAATACAACGAATGTTTTCGTTGTTGAAGAGTACGAGTGTAGTACATACCAGAAAGAACATGTTTTGTGTTTTCTTTTGTATTGTATTTTATAATTTATTTTCTATATTAGTATTTTAATAGGTTTTTATATTTTTAATGGCTTTTTTACATGTGTATGAAAATTATTTTGTTAGAAATTAACGTTCAATCCCATTTTGATTTTTTTCTAAGAATGTTTTTTTTTATGTCATTTATGGAAATATCATTTTCTAATTTCTTTAATATACTTTGGTGATTTATTAAATATTGAAGCCCCTTTTGTATAAAAACATTTTCTAGCGGTTTCCTAAGGGATTCTAGCTGTTGGTGTAACCAAAGTACACGGAATGGAATTTATCACGTTCCTTCTTTTTTCGCATATACTAATATATGTATACTTACATATAATTACATATGTATATACTTACAAGTTGTTAAACCATCAGTGCAGCATGGTAAAATAATCTGGTAATCCATGGGTAAATCTGTTCCAAGTTGCGACCGAAGTTTGTAAATAAAACAAAATCAATGATATCACAAATATTTATTGTATAATATTATTGTACAATGTTTACTTTATACAGATGAAGTGATATTGTCGCTCGAAACGTTTGCTGGAGTTTATGTGGGTAAATCGTGAATAAAATATTTATTTATGATCGATTCTAAGTGCGAAAAGAATGACGATCAAAAAAGCATTTAAAAACTATAGATAGGGCTTGCTCATTAAGTATTGATTACATTTTTTGTCATGCTATTAGATAACAAAAATGGTTCGTCACCGATACCCAAAAGTGAGCTAGTAGTGGAAATATATAAAGGCGTTATCGATGTTATAATAAAATGTTATTGGCCTTCTTTTCTATAACGCATTATAAGGACACACAGTTTTTGTTCTAAAAAGGATCATGACAAATAAATGTAATCTAGATTTCAATGTAACAATAAATGTTGAGACATTATACTTTCTTATCATTACTTTTGGTAAAAAAACAATACTTTTAACATTATTTTGTATTTTTTTTATATTTACATTTAAATTTTATTTAAGTCTATACTTGTAATACTCGCTAAGTGTATATACTGCGGCAAACTATTTGATACACTTTGCTACACAATTATACTTTTTTAATTTTATTTTTGTAGTTCGAACTCAAGAACAATTCATTGCATCAAGTAGTTTATGTATTCATAAATACAATATCATGAAAAATGTAATTCTAATAATTTGTAAACTGGTAAAACTATGCAATAATCTTTAGCTGTTTTATAAAGTATGGTACAGCATTAATATTTTGGCAAAATTTTAAAATAGTAAAAGAAAAAGTATACAATTTCAAAAGCACAAAGAGTTTTATCATAGTAAAAATTTATTTATTATAAAAAATACGCATTTCATTTAGATTTTCTAAATGCATTAATTAAATAAATATTTTAATTCATGATTAAAGATATGTTTTTTTTAATAAAGTTTTATTTTAAGGTGAATGACACTGAAGTTGAATTCATAAGGGATGTTTACCCTTATCAGTTTCACTATTTTTTTTTTTTTATAAAAGAGCTCAAAAACGAGCCTACCACCAGGTGGTAAGTGATATACGCCGCCCATAGATATTCGCAATGCCAGAGGCGTTTTAGATCCGCAGCCGGCCTTTTGTGAACACATACATCAGTGTCATTCATTTCGATTTGTGTAATTAAAATTATGTAAGCTTGTCAAAACAAATCGATAATTTTATACGAAGTTATCATGACTCGAAGAAAATATTTTCTATTTTTTTTAAACTAACGTTATTAGTATTCTTTTCTAAAATCACAAACTATGTAACCTGTAAAAAGTGTGTTAAAAATCGGCTTTATTATGCTCCTTGTAAACTTTTATTTTAAAACATTTAATTATTAGATATGTTACATTATATATATAATTATTACATACAATTGCATTGTAGCTTATTTTATATTGCTTAGAATAATATCTTGTGATAAAATTATAGACAACATTGTGAACACCTTTTTAAATTTAAATTATTTATTGTATATACCATCTTATCTCATAAATTGTGTGATTAAAATTATCAGTATCGATTGATTAAGAAGATTTAATAAATATTGCTATTTATTTCTTTAATCTCGTCACTTTATACAAATGTAAAAAAACACCCATCGTTCAGATACAACCGGTAAAACTTGCACAAAATATTTGGTATAGTTGAACACATTGTGATGACCGTTATTTATAGAACTTCAAAAGCAACAAGATCACAGTATTAAGAACTAGCAAAATCGAATATATTTGTTTGTTATAATTAAAAATTATTATGAATAAAAACAATTCAACTGAAGATAATGTATTGATTCATATTTTATCAATTTTATGTAAAATTTGTATTTGATTTTTAGATTTCATGGAAATTTATATTCGATACGATATGTAATAATTCTTAAGTTATGGTTAGAATAAAGATTATATAAAAAAGTAAATTAAAAAAAATATGATGTGTAAATATGATTTAAATAATCGAACTGATTAATATCATTAAAATTTGTATGAGGCGATTAGAAACTAATAAAGGGAGTTTATTAATTATATAAATATATTTTGATAAAATATTCGTTATATAATAAAAGTATTCGTGACACGGTCACGTAAACACGTCGAAATTGTTTCGTTTCAACGATTTACTACTATTAAGGGATTGTGATAAACTTCTTCATTTTAATATTAAAATGAAAATTTAATATTTACAAATAAATATTTAATTTAGGGCTTTTATTTGTGAAGATTAAATTGTATAATATAAATAAAAAAAAGTTTTAACTTTATTTTTAGGTCGGACAATTTGATTGTTTTGAAAGATATAGTATACACAAATTCACCTGTTCAATTTAAGATTGATATGTGAATAATATTGGTATACTGTACATAATACTGTTTTAAATTATATAACTTAACGTTCATATTTATAATAATAATTTAACGAATTTTAGTTTAACTCAAATTAAAATACATTTTAAGCTACATGTAAATTAAAAATTTTGACTTAACAAATTAAAATACACTTTAAAAAAGATGTCAATTTCATTTATATTTATTATGATGATATTACTTACCGCAACTTAGTTTTATTTTATTCAGGTGTGCTAAAAACCAATGATAATCGAAATAGTACCAATGAAAATAGTGGTAGTCATACGTGAATGGGCTCGTCGGGGTAAGTACCACAACTTCACAGAACAGCGGAGTTAACTGGTAATATTTTAATTGGGCATGGATGTTTCGGTGAGTATCTGTGCCGCGTGGTGGGCCGAGAGCCAACGTCATCGTCACATAATCGTCATCACTGTCACATAAATATCGCGGACACGACATAGCACACGCGCGAGGATTGCCCAGTACGGACAAAACAACGCGCTGTATCATCCGCGATAATTGGGCGGGACCTGTCGCTGCAGCTCTTTATTGGCCATGATTGGCAGTAAGGAGGCCTGGCAGACGGTCGAGACCTTCTGCAACATAGTGATGTTAGAAACTAGCAAAGCGCGGAATGAAAGCAAGAGGAACAAGAGTTGAACTCGCTCGCGATTCGTCGCAGAAGACACGGCCGGCGGCGTTTGGCCTATGCGGCTCGAATGCCACCGTGTCCGGGACTTGCAGAAATGGAATTACTTACTTACTTGTTGAGGTCCCGCGAGCTGAAGTGGGTAAGGTAAACGTGTTCGGGGGAATAAAATAAGGATTTCTTTCGGGACTTTACTTTCTACGTGTGACATCTGTATATTTATTATTTGCGTTTGTTTATTGTTGTGTAAAATGAAACTTCATACAAAACCGGTATTCTTGCTTTAGCTGCAAATATTATCAAATGTCGTTCACTATATTATTTTAATCTAATGGTAAGCGGTACACTATTCTTATATTTAAAATACGGACTCAAACTACGTGAGCACTTTACTTGTATTGTCGTTGGATTTAAATACCTCCTACGTGACCTTATCTCGAACAAGAATTTATAAGACAAGAAAACATTTTGTATTTGTGCATTATAAGATAAGAATAAAATAATATAAGATGTATAATTATATTAAGTTTAGCTGATATGTAAGATTTATCAGTGTGACGTTTAGAGTGAATATAATTTTATAATAATTAAACATATATTTCACAAAAACACAGGTTAAGTCTACATTTAAATATAAAAATAAAATTATTAAATACATTTACTATTATATTATTAAATCATAATGATTAGCGAAAAAGCTACCGACTTAAATATGGGAAAGTAGACATAGATTTTACAAACAAATGTTATAGTGCGTGTACATGAAGATGGAGTCTATTTTTTATTGTTGCAATGTAAAAAATATTTGTGATACATGTAGCGTGACAGTCATATTGTTGCGTAAATAAATGAGCATTAATAAATATATTTATAAAAGACTCTCAAATAAAACTGCAGTTAAATTCAATCTTTAAACGTAGAAATAAATCCATTCAAAACATTTCAAAAACAAATGAATTGATAAAGTAGAAGTAGGCTTTATGAATATATATAATTGTAATCTATGTATAGATGTAGTCTGATACTAATTGATACGTCAAACGTTAAGGTGATATATAAGACTTGTCAGTATTACATTTAAAGTTAAATAATTTTATTGCGTAAAAAATAAGCAGTAGTAAATACATTTCAAATATTGCACACAAAGTGAAGGTAAAGTCAATATTTAAAAGAAGAAATAAAATCATTAAAGAAATATACACATTAAATCACAATGAATAGCTAAATTTATACATAAAAATATAAAAGAAAGATATAGATTATAAGAAGAAAACTATGGATGTGTGAGTACGGAAGGAAGTTTTGCTAAAAATATTATTAACCGAACTTTGGCGCGATGTGTCTTTTGTGATGTTTAATTCATTGTATAAGAGTATAACAACCCAAAACACATTTAAAGTCCCGGACCGATAGTTACTAATTAAGCCTTTTACATTGAATTTGTTGTCAGGTGATAAAATTTAAAAATTAATCGATACATGCTAATAGCAAGTATTGCAAATAAAAATCTATAAATTCATCGTTATAAAATTTACAAATAGATATATCAAGCTGTTAATATTTGCCGATACATTTCTTTGAAAAATTAGTAATATATAGAAATCTAAATATTTAAATAGTATTATTAAAATGTTAAGCATAAATTATGTAAGAATCGGAAATTTCTCTAATTATTTTCCACATTAATATACGTCACAAGTTTATACACACGAAGAGTCTAAATTCTCTTATGTTTTTTATATCAAGATAATTGATAACTGTCTGTCAAAGCTACATATTTACATACTTTTTAAAGAGTAGGGGAAATGCAATGCATTAAAAAAGTGCACGTAAATAGTCAGTATATATATATATAGTCATAACTAGTTGTAAACCATATTTTGGTGTTTTTTTAATAATATTTTTCTATATGTTAACCTTAACACGCAACTCTTAACAGTCTCTAAATTGGTTCGTGCATGCTTATTTTTTCTATCTTCATATTTTCTTACTTCCATCAATGTTGATCTGCGACACACTAAATGAAGATTGATTAAAACGTGGCGATATATATATATATATATATATATATATATATATATATATATATATATATATATATATATATATATATATATATATATATATATATATATATATATATATATTGTTTAAATGACTTTTGCGTTATTGGTGTTTAGAACTTCGCCGGAAGAACTGGCGAAAATAAATCTCACAAGTTATAAGAACTAAGGATAACAAATTCGACGACGATAACTTGACGACGAAAGCTCTTATTATAACAATACAGGTAATTTAATATAATAAAATAGTAAAATGGCTTCTGCAACGCATATGATATTGCATAGATATATATGGGTGACAGTGATTGCTTTTCATTAGGCTTACTTGTTTATTTTCCTTCCAATCCCATAAAAATAGTATCGTCAGGTTTAAGACCTCGGCTTGAGGACAGGGAGGATGGGTCAGCTAGAAACGGCTTTGCCTTGAAGGGTATCTCGTGTAGTTCGTCTCTTAATTGATTTTTTTTCTTTTAAATAATATTCTTTTACTAGCAACTGAACAGGTAACAGAGTAACCCCTTAAAGTATTCCAATATTAATATCGAGCGAAAAAGATATTACCTCGTTTTCAACAATTCATTTTCTTATGTACGAGTACTTTCATGCTAGCAATTTTAATCTGATTTCCAGAGACCTTGTATTCCAGACAAAAACCTTTGCATATACTAAATAAAAATATTTTATTTTCCAGAATAAGAGAACAAAATAGCCTTACATTAAGATTTTATGAAATACTACTTAAGTATAAGTATAAAATTTATTGTAAGACTATTTTGTCCTCTTATTCTGGTATATGTATAAAAAAAGGTTAAAATAATCAGTTTTTTACTTTGTAACTTTTTATTTACTTTTCGTGGGTTTATTGTTAGAAGGTTATCATACAACTAAAACTAACTTCTTGTTATTTTTAGTAGAATAATTTATGTTTGTTGCATCATCCTGCCTTATTGTGACTTAAAACAGATATCTTTGTGTTTTAATTATAGCACTGCTGGAAGAGTGGTGTAGCTTATGTTATGTCTCACAGCGGTTAAATGTGAGTCGTTCAACTGTCCAAAGATCCTGGACCCGATATATTAGTAGCAGTGAGCGAAGTTATACACAAATTTTTAGACTTACCTCAACACATGGTTTCAGGTCTAGCCGGGGCTGGTGGTTGTGGTTGTGGCGGATTCTCCGCGGATCTTTGGCGCGGCAGTTGTGAAGAGTCTAACACAATGGACGGCCTGGGTGGAAGATTCTCGCTCATCATGTGCGAGAGAGACAGATCACTTGAGGCGTTGGTATCACCTGCATATATATTTTTTTTAAAGATAATTTATTTCCCTCTACAGCAACACACATTTAGTAAGTAATATGTAGTACATACAGATGGAAATGAGCAGAGAAACAGATTTTCTGGCACCCTTACAGTGCAGCGTAATATATATATATATACATATATATATATATATATATATATATATATATATATATATATATATATATATATATATATATATATATATATATATATAGTATATATATATATATATTACGCTGCACTGTAAGGGTGCCAGAAAATCTGTTTCTCTGCTCATTTCCATCTGTATGTACTACCGCGGCCAATGTACATATGCAATACTAAAGGCACATGCAGATGCATTGCCAGCGTATAGATTATTAAAGATATGAATAATAGAAGAGGAATAACTTAATGAGAGAAGAAGAAAATGATTGGACATCCGGATCCTTACATCTACCACACGAAACGCCCAAACACACAAAAATTTACAACTAAACGCAAAATTTCGGTGAGAATTTTTTGTTAAATGTAATAGTGAATTTAAAATGTGCCATCCAGTACTTATTCATAAAACGGCAACTCCAACGACCCAAAATCAATTATTTTTCATAGATATGAGTATCTTAATTAATAAAACCTTAATTAATAATAATCAATCAATATATCGCGGGTAGACTGATAGAGAATGCCCGCCATTAAGTCCGCCTGGTATACATTTTGTGCAAAAAAGTTTGAATAAATAAATATATATACACACATTCTTATATGTATATTTACTTAAGTTACGCATTAAACTATAGTGGTTGCCCTTTTATTTCAATTTGAAATCCTTAATATTATTTGGATATGATTTACAAGGAACTACTAGCCTAGAATCCCCGCTGTCAATTATTGGATTATCACTCACTCGGCTGGCTTTCTACGGTCGGGCGGATTAATTGGTTCTCAATTAATTTTATCTGATAACCAATGTGTTACGTCGGAAATAATACGGATCCAATCCTTACAGTATTAGAATGATGATGAGATATTTGCTTTAACCTATAATATGTTAATGTTTAATCTTTGGATACTGATTTCTGAACACTTCTTAACACTCCTCACTTTAGAAATATTAGGAAATCATCATTATCGTAATTATGATGTTATAACATTCCACTGCATTAGGACACATTAGCTTTATTAAACATTTAGAGATATCACCATAATTTCTATGATTCGGAATGAAAAAGTCCGCCAAAGAACGTTGCCGAAAAGTCACCGACATGGTCTTTCGAATCAGCAAACTACTTTGGCAATGAGCTGTTCGCGTTTGTCAGAGATCCAATAACCAGTAGAGTAGTCGAGGGCTGAAGTGCGACCATGTCTTAGCAAACAGTGTGGGTCGCCCCTTGACTAGATACTGCGACGGTTTATGTTGGGCGCCTGGCAAATTGGATGCGTGAAAATGGCGGTAGGTAGCGCTTCTTGGGAGAGACCTTTGTCCAGCAGTGGACTGTCTGGAAAGCGTTATGTCGTAATTGGCTGGTCTCATTTGTCGGAAAACTCACAAGTGTTAACAAACACGAGTTTTGGAGTGAAAATGCGAGTTAAACATTGTCCACAACAGGTTCTCCATTAGGGGAGTTCAAAGGAGTCCCTTAATGGGGAGGACTGAACTGCCTCAGAATTTTAATGATGAAATATATTAGTTGTGTCTTTTTCCGCCAGCTTACATCAATGACGCTGTTTTTTTATTTCATTTTCTTAATCTTGTTTTATTAACAGTTATATTGTTTAACTGTGGTGGCGTATTATATAATATAGTTTGATTGAGGTAAGTGAAATGATATAAAATAAATGTGAATATCGTGACTTTTTAAATTGACTGAAAGAGTCCATAGAAGGTTTTGGTAGAATAGTCACCATTTTATCAAGACGTAACGTGACAAGCTAATTAGTTACATTTCAAGAGATTTAATATTGTTGTGTTTTACTTGAAACTGGCATAATAGTTATAACTAATTGCCATTAAAGTAAAGGAAAGAAAAGTTGTAAACAGTTTTAATGAAAATAAATGGGAAAGACTTCACTCACCGGAAGGCTGTCTGGGCACTGGAAGGAGAACTTCTCCGCAGGTGTCGTCTCCTAAAAGAGGTTGTAAAGGCGACGGCAGCTCTCTACTGTCGATGGCTGAAGAACGTCTTAACGAATGCCTGTTTTTTTTTTGTTTAAGTAATTAAGTTCAGTTTTTACAAATCATACGATAAAATTACTATACAAAACTGTGCTGCTACAAAAAGCTTTAATCAGAAGTTTTAATAAAAAGTATTGACTGGACTGTAAAACAACACATTTGTTACGATATACAAAGAAACTGAACATTATTGGGCAAAAAAATGTTTGTGTAATAAATATATTTTAAAAACATCTATCGTTTCGTCGTTTAATAAAAACTTTCAATCATCGGTTTTAATTAAACAAGATATGTATTGAAGATAAAATCAATACTCTACCAATCCACGTAGTGCAGAGAATGATAACACCATTGAGTTGTAGAATTTAAAATTCTACATCACACTTTTACCAGTTCTTTTTACATGAAAATGAATAAAGAAAACTAGCGTTTCAGGTCCCACCTGCGGTGGCCCCTCCTTGCTACGAGAGCGTTTCGACCATTTGTTAAAATTCAGCGAAATCGGCTCATAAATGTTGATTTTAACTTTGTATCGCAGCCATCTTGTTTTCCGTCATTTTAATTTTTTTCCTCCCCTTCACCCATGTGTTTGCACTTGTCACCATTTTTGGTTTGAGGGCGACCTCGGTAGGTTTTACGGTTTGGGCGAGCCGTCAAGGAACTTTCCACCAGGTTCAGGTTTAAAATTCCTGTACCTCAAGCTCTATCCGAACATTGCCTTAGAACAAACTTACCACCCATCTCTTACAGTTTCCTAAATAACATGTCAGTAAGTGGTAAAGCAACTTTATATAACATTAATGTTTCATATATACAACCTCAATCATTAAATGCGTCTGTTACCTCTGATGCGTCAACCGTCGGTCGTTGACGGTGAGCAATGAGCTGGTCTGCGGTGGAGGTGGCGCTGCCGGCTCATCGCTGGTGTTCACACACACACTGATGCTGATTCCGCTCATCTCTCCCCCCTCCGCCTCACCACCCTCCTCTTCCTCGTATCTGTCCAGGACAGACTCCATTTCTATGCTACAGTTGAGATTTACTCCATTGTATTCTCGAAATAGAAACTGTCATGATTGGTGCAGCAAAACGAAGCTTGTTGCTTTTCTATACTATATTATAAAGCCATATTTGGTATGGATAAATAATTTCTAAATACAAAATCTTTCACAGCTAATTTAAAACACAAATACGAATACAACAAAAATTAGTGACAACACTACAACCAAGCAGACAGTTCCTCCACCTTAACATAAATATATGATAAAAGGAATCAGGCGTTACTTTGCGCAAATCCATTCAGATGGGATTATAAATTGCTTTGCTAACATCCGCGAAACCAGTTTGAAAAATAACTCCGCAACTCGCGGTATCCTCAGATACTAGACTTTACAATAGACAACCGATGCAGCTTATCTGTTAGCAAAGCATTTTTTGATTGCATCTGAATTCATCTTATCAAAGAACATCTCTTACCGCCGTTGAATAAGATTTTCCATTATAATATAGTCATCTTCTTCAGCCCCCCTTAAATGTTCCTTCTCCATGAACAGAGCAAATTCAGGGTTAGACATTTCACTCGCGTGACGCCGACGGAGGGAAGGTGAGGTTACCCGAGCAGGTGATAATATTCGGGAAGTAATTGGCGTCCTAAAAAGTAAGAAAATGTTTTAAAACTAATTCTTAATAGGTTTTTATGGAGGTTTTCTTTCTTTTAATAAACTACATTTTGGATTAGACATTTTTCGAAGAATAGACAACCGTTAAAGTAGATATATGCTGAAATGCAGACCGCGTCTTAATAAACTATGTCTGAGACGCCTAACGGTTAGATAGAGCGACGATCCGCGCAGGACATTTGGCAAAAGATGCTTGAAGCCTTAAGTTAATGATGATGAAACTTTTGATGTACCTTCGCAGAAAAAAAAGATGGATTCTTTGCTTTCACTGTACTAAAGTTCACACTTTTAGAGCGGCAATCGCTTTAAGTATTAAAAGTATTTTTAAAAAAACATTAATTCCTAAAAAAAATATTTAGAAATAGCATTATTTGTTACCTCGGTGTATGCGGCGGTGAGAACAGACCGTATACAGTTTCCAATTCGTCTGTAATGCTGGTATACTCGTGCATCGCGAGTAGAAGTGATCGTGGGGCGCCCCCGACTCGGCTCCTTCCAGCACCAATGCCTGTCGCACCACCTGTAGCTTCCCATCCCGACTGACGCCCTAGTCATTATCGCATTGGGTAAAGTACCATTTACATCAAATACACCCTTAATACGTTATTATTGTATATATACATAAATTATAGAGACAACTGTTTATCTCTCTCTATTTTAAATGTTATTATTCAAGCGTACCCAAGAGATGGCAACCACTTTTAATAAAAATTATGTTAGGGTGCGTTAAAGGATTTCTTTAACTATATAATAGATATTTCTTTTCCATATATATTTTTTTGGTAATGCGTTGTAATTTATAAATTTTTTTTTATTTTAACGGTTTAATGGGTGAAGAATGTGTGTATTTTGAAACCGTTTTCAACGAAACCTAATAAAATGTAGTATCTTCTTGAAAAACATTTGAGAATAAAAATACATAAATGCAAAGTAAAGAGAATTTCATAACATAACTATCACATGAGTGTATTGCGAGTTACTTAAAAAATGTATTTGAAATTACATTTTTTAAGTAACTCTTTTTATAATAATTGTTACAATAATCGTTTCTTTGGAATCACTGACATTGGTATTGAGACGCAATGTCGAAAGAAGTAAAAAATTTGAAATTTGGGGATTTTTCTTTTATCTTATAAATCGTCATATTTATTTCAAAATTACTAGAATTGCTTAGCATTATTATTTAGAGAATAGAGACAATAGACTAGTAACGTTGTGTATAGGTGCTGATTGTAAATAATTATTGGAACAACAAAAAATAATGTTTTGTGTTCACATCATTTTATATATGATCAGTGTAGTCTGCTAAACCTATTCTCGTACTCCTAATTTCGAGACTTCCAAGGAATACTACGCCAACTTAATTTTGAATTGAATACCCTGTTAAGTTTAAATAAAAAACATACATATCTATATATAATAAAATTATGCAGTTTTAACGATCAATAATTGAACTATTTAACTTGCAAATTTCATTAAAATAGTTTTAATTATATAGCCAATATCTACTTTTTTTTTGCTCGCTGCTCCTGTAAACCTACGATTTTCGACTTGGCGTAGTATTCTTTGGAGGTATTGATTTGATGTCCGTACCTGTTACAGAATTATGGAGTGAAGAAGCATCAACAGCTGAGTTATCAGGCTCGGAATGGGTCTGACTATGTTGCCGTCGAGGGGCTAGATGTTGAGTGGAATGATGGCCACCCATGCCGCAATCAGTTCCACCTTCCGAACGTCTGTCACATACATATTCATATATATATATATATTTTTTCGGAGATAGTGTTATACGACTCAATTAAGTAGTAAAAATTAAAACGGTATATATTAAAGGCAGCAGTCGTGTTACCACTGTTAAATAAATAAACAACAAGGATTCGAAAATCGATAAAGTTTATATTTAATCCTCTATAAAATGTATTATAATGACTTTACGTTTAACAATCTTTTTAATATTTAATTTATATTTGTATAAAATAAATATATGACAAAAATAGTCTACAAATTTAGTGCAGACAGATCTGTACTTACTTAGTAGAATAGTGTAAGAGAAAAGAAGAATAATCAAAAATGCAATTTTGATATAAACTGTTTATAAATGCTTATCGTTGAAAGAGAAACGAATAATTAAGGTTAAAATATATCAGAAAATGAGGAATAATATTCTGCTTTAATTTTTTTAATAGTAATGATTAATATACGAAAGCGAAATACAATAGATATGCGTCGACTAACTCAAACGCACACAATTGGTAAAAAAAACAAAGTTACTATTGATGCATAAATAGTATATGTGTCAGAAATTATACGTAGAAATAAAATTAATGCTTGTAAGTGCCATCGTGTGTTAACGATTACATTGTAGTGAGTAAGCATGTGTATGAATTATAAGATATTACAAATAGTAAAACATGTATACAAATGCTACATCAAACTACTTGAACATTGCAAAATTTACAAGCTAAGCAAATCTCCAAATGACTCTATTTGACTTACTGTTTCCATAACCGTCTCCTAACAGATGCAAGAAAGTAACAAAAACCAAAATTAAAACAATTATGATGATGGTAATTTTGTATTGTTTGTATCAAACAATTGAATAGCCAATTTATGGGGTAATGAAAGAAATAAAAAAACACATTCGATTATGAAGGTTTTCAAAGTAAACGTATTAAAACACTTTCTTTTTTTAAAGAAAATTGAAGAAATTTAATATCATATTTGTATTTCTTATTATAAATCCTGATGAATTTTGTAGAAGCTAGAATCGACCTACTATTTTCTGCAAATAATAAAATCAAAATGTGGCATGGTTTATGATATGTGCCTATTCTATTTCTAATTTTGCTTGCAACGAAAAAAAATTTCAATACGTACCGTCTAGTATTTCCGGTTCGGCGGGTTCCAGCAGATGTTGTACGTGGTCGATGACTATTAGGATCTGTTGGTACTTCTCTAACTTCGGGTAAGAAAGCGTCGTCAGTTGTTGAGGGTACTAGAATAATAAAACAATCTTTCTTGATAATAAAATAGTTGAAGATATTCTTTAATGTATAAAGGTTACTTTTGATAACAATACAAAATCCCATGTCTGTAACTTTTTCGGTCCATATACCAGAACATGGTTTCAGCAGGATGGAGCCACTTGCCACACTGCAAGAGCCACTATGGACCAACTTCATGAATTGTTTCCTCAAAAATTGATATCCCGCTTTGGTGATCGTGGCCTCCGCGATCACCAGATTTGACCCCCATGGACTATTTCCTATGGTATGGTGGACCTTAAGAGCAAAGTTTACGTCAATAATCCATAAAATATCGCTGAGCTAAAACAAAATATCCAACAAGAAATACGCGACATCGAGCCGGCTATGCTTAGGCGCGTTATGCAAAATGCGATGAATCGGTTCCGTGAGTGCGTGCTTCAAAATGGAAGACATCTGGAAGATGTAATCTTTAAAAAATAAAATCCGCATTATAGTCCAATAATTTTCAATACAAATGTTTTCACAAAAATATGCCAATTGACTTTTATTTCATTTCAAAATCCTAACTCTGACGTGAGACAACCTGTATAACTTACTACTAGGCACGGGCCGCTTTTCCAAGACGGATTTATGTTATTGTCCTAATATAAATCGAAGTTTGCTCTCGATAAAGTAGATAATATCGTCACAATAGGATAATTAGTAAGAATTACATTTAAAATCTAAAGTTGTAATTCCATCATTGGACTATATGTGAACCATACATTCTTGCACAGGCTTAGTCACAATTGTGGACAGGAATTCGAATAATTTCAAAATTATGCTAATCTCCTTTTTTAAATTAATATATACTTAATAAAAAGATATTTATATGTCAAAGTTTGTAGAATTTAAAATTACATACAGACATATCGTCTCACACCTGTTTTTCATAGCGGTAGGCAGAGACCACAAATCTCCATCTGCTATGTTCGCGGCATACTTTTCTTGCATCCTCCACACTCATCACTTTTCTCATGCACGCCCACCGGTTAAGGGTACTCTTGACCTAGCCTTTCGAAAAACTTGGACAGTTTGGTCAAGGTATGTTTTCCATGGTCTTACCCTACCGACACTTCTATCCACATCCGCAATGTAAATTTCTTTTACCAGTCGTTTTTCATCCATCTTCTGTATGTGCACAAACCATCAAGCATCTATAAACTATATTTCTACTATATATTTAATATAAATATTAAATCTATTTTTCATCTGACGTCAAACTCTATGTTTGATATGTGATAAAGAGAACATATTTATTATATAATAACCACGACATAAACAATATTGTCGTAGATTATTTATTGTATTAGATGTTAAAATTACCTTTTTTGTCATCACTGGGTTCTGTTCTATTGCTATCTGATGATCTTTGACGAGCTGGTGTAACTGGTGCTGTTGGTCTTATCACTGTCACATCAGGACCAGCAACACTACCCCCAGATGATGTCGAGATGGAATCAGCCTCTGTTCTGTTTAGTTCCTTATCGGCGGTTATTTCCGGCCCAGACTGAGGTTGCTCGTCCTTGTGTAATATTATGTAATGATATAATTAAACGTGATATTATCTACACAATGATTAAATAGTATGATATTGATAATTGATAAAAACAATTATTTTCGGAATTTCAAACATAAGTATTTTTAATAAAAATAAATGACAGTCACTATTTAAAATTTATAAATAATAATGTATGCTTTTTTAATTGTTTGAGATTAACATTGAAAGAGTATTAAAAATATTAAATCTTTTATAATATTTTATTAATATACGTAAAATATTTATAAGACTATAATACCCCATAAATACAACTGGATCAAGGTATGAGTTACTACTTGTTGATTTTAATGCACACATAGACATCAAAACAATAGGACATGATATAATGCTGGATGACATAAAAAGCTGATACATTATTGAATTCTCACATCTATATGAAATTAGAAACAATTTGATAACCGACAGCTTAATGCTTTATTATGTTATTATTGCTGAAGTCAATTTTTCTCATTAAGTTTTAAACATTAAGCTCTCGGTTAGTTCTGGTGTTGCCCCATGGGACACCTAGTGTCAAAATCGAATTGTTTCTTAGTGGCAAGTGTCCCTTTAACATTTAGCAACTAAACTTAATTCTTAACCTCTCTCCGTGTGAATCTGCGGATTAATGTATGAAAGGATATGTTTTCGTATTTGTCCGCCCAAACATGCAAATCCAATAAGAATTATCAACGCTTTTTATTTAACGCTAATACGCAATTCAATTATTTATATCACGGGTCTCTTGTTAATTCACAAGATTTAATATTTGTCGTTCTATTCTATTCATATTTGTAAAAATAAATATTAATTTAAGAATAGCAAAGCGTCAATACCTCTTCAAGAAATTCCTTCGATACCATAGTACTTGTGATTATTTCATTTCTAAATTTAGGTTGATATTCAAAAAAAAAAAAACAACTGTCAACTAGGTTTACACATCGATATGGTTTTATTAAAAAGTTCTTAAGTTGTATAATGAACCTATAAGAATCATAGTGTAATCGCTTGTAGAAATATACTATACCTGGTACTAAAACTATACACTATATCGACGCAAAAAAAGCGAAAATGATGTAAATGACACAGATGTCTACTTTTTTTATTGCATTCAAATAAGAAAAAATCCTGCATCGAATGTTCTCGAGTCTCAAAGATCAATAGTATAGCGATGAAACTGACTGTTTGAGTGATCGGATACAATTTTTTCAGAACGATTTTTTTGGCTCTGGTGTTAAGTTTTCATTTTGCGGTTTAATATAATGCGTTTTCGCTTTTTTGCGTAGATATAAAAAGTGTAAATGAATAAATGGACTTTTCCCGTCAAATGTTTCCTGCATACTCATTTCTTGCTTTATGCTGATGATTTAAAAATGTATTCGCCGGTGAGAAGTTTTAATGACTGAGCTCGTACTAAACGATTTTAACAGACTTATATAGAATATACTATATACAAATTAGACTATATAACTATATAGAAATTAGAGCTAAGTATATCCAAATGTCACTCAATTACATTTACAAAAAAAACGTTTTTTATTTAATTATATAATAGTATATGTAAAGAAAAATTTAAAAAAGTTGTATCAATACGTGATTTTGGAGTTATACTTGATGATAAGCTTCACATGAATCTATCTATATATTCATAATATTGTCTACACAATTCA
Organism: Baronia brevicornis; assembly: GCA_031353405.1. Lineage (NCBI taxonomy): Eukaryota > Metazoa > Arthropoda > Insecta > Lepidoptera > Papilionidae > Baronia > Baronia brevicornis. The sequence continues at coordinate 680,872 of JASFAT010003357.1, read as the reverse complement.
TAAAGCCTACAATATATACAGGTGTCCCAGAACTCAACGTCAAGCCGAAACAGGGTGACAGGATTGATTGTAACCATCATGAGAAAAATCAGAAAAGAAATCTATCTTAAGATCTTAAAATTAAGAACCTACCAAGACTTGTGCGAATAAAAAACATTTTAACTGAGTAAAATGGGTTAGCAAAAATCGGGTTACTTGAAGTTTTTATTTTTTTACCAAAAAGTATTGTACCATTTTATAATCCTGATTAAATTGACTTGACCTCAGTTGGACTATGCTTGTGTTGTGTGGGATCCAATTTACAATAAATACGTGGATGAAATTGAAAAGGCAGTGACGCTGTGTTTTTATTTTATTTTCATAATCTTATATTATTATATTGTTTAATTGTGGTGGCGTAAGATACAATATAGTTCGATTAATGCGTATAAGTAAAGTTATATGAAATAAATGCATGTATTGTGACTTTTTAAGTTGACTGAAAATGTCCATAGAAAGTTTTGGTAGTATAATTTGGTAGTAATAGCCACCATTTTATCAAGACGTAACGTGATAAGCTGACTAGTTACATTTCAAGAGATTTGATATCATTGTATTTTACTTGACACTGGCATAATAGTTATAACTAATTGCCATCAAAGAAAAGAAAAAAGTGAATAAACAAGAGAACCGTGTATAAACGCTTGGGCGGTGAAGACGGGAAGGTCATAGTGGTGGTGGCCTTACGTCGGAGGGCTGTGAGGCGTGCTCGTCCTCCTCCTGCACCGGACGGACGGCGAAGCGAGCGGCGCCCGTGTCGCTGTCCGACAGCACCTGGTGACGCACGTTGCGTGACGTCAGACGCCAATTGGTGTTCACAGTTTTGAAAACCTCACTCGGACCATAGTTATTAATATACGTAATATTTTAAAACACCTCGTAAATTCATTAGCCAATGAAGAAATTATAACGTAATTTCTAAACATTTTAAAGTTTTAAATTTTGAAAAATAAAAAAATTTTTATTTACGACTCCAATTCACTATACCTATTAATAGTGTGATAAGCTCTGAATGTTTGCAAGTATAATTGTATCTTCATTTCTCTCTTCTCTTCTTTCTCATATTCGTCAAGAACACATGTTCAAATATATATTTATATTAGTACCTTTATTATTAAAAAAATACATATGTTACAGGACTCCCTGTGTTGGGGGAAACTAGGCTTTTCATTTAGCTCTATATTATGATCAATGTTCTTCCCCAGTAAAGTTGAGGTAGGATTGGCCAAATTATAAGCAATTTTTGGACTTGTTAAGAGAACATGAACTGAATGATATTTAACGTATCTGTGTTTCCAAAGTATTATGGTGCAAAAAAAGGTTTCAAAATGTATTGAAATTGCGAACTAACTTTGAGGCCATTGTAGTGGCAGCTCAGAACAAAGTATAGGAATATGATTGATCACATCACCATTATGTAATTGAACTAATTTTTCGATATAATTGCAAAAGAATTCATATTCAATGTTAAAAAAACAAGACCTACGCGAACCATATAATTGTGTGCTGTAATACACGCTAAGGTCTAAGAATGTAACAAATCTTCTAATATACGAACAAAATACTGTTTAGGTTGATTGGATGACTTAGTTAAGATATATATTGTTATTGTAAACACGGTGAATAATGTTTTATTATTTTTTATTTTATTATATTTTAGTATTTATATAATTCTTTCTTAATAAAAACAAAATTAATATTATTAGGGTTATTCCTTCTCACAATCCTAGAGTATATTTAATCCCCAAATATTTACCAATAAATCAATACACTTACAAAGACTACTATGGTTATTATTATATTTATTACTATATGTAGACACAAAAACGAATTTTCTTTCATTATTAGAAATCATCACAACCGATAAAACTGATGTAGGTGGAAGACCTCCAAGTGAACTTGATTCAATATATATTTGAACATGCAAACTTGTGAAGGATGTCAAGTCTATCATAAAAGATATTTAAAGGAAACGCTACATGTACTCGTATATATTTGAAATGCAATATTTAGTATGCGCCCTAAAGGACAATTATTTTAATATGTGCTCTTATTTAGTGAATTATATTGCAAAAGAAACTGGATAAATAAAAACTTTGTCCGAATGACGTTAACAAAGTACACGAAGCTCAAACAAATGAACGTGATCAAATTAAAAAAAAAAACAGCGAAAACATGAGTACACAAGATGAATCATTGACATGGGTCAGAACAAGAAAGAATCAACTCATTCGACTATTGTATATGATTTTCTTTAATCTAATAATTATATGGCAGACAGGATGGCAACTTACGTTTTCATTACGCCTCCAAACTACGGACGCTTTAAATAACTTTGTACAATTTTTTTGTATTTCAGTTTAAGGATGTTAGCTCTGACCCATTACAATATATTGTATTTATGTAAATGTACTCATACATATACACAGTTACATTTTGAAATTGTTATTAATAAGGTCTTAAGGATACACATTGAAAGTATGTGAATATCATGCCAGTACTCCTTATACACACACACACACACAAAATATAGAGTTAAAGTAAGACAATAATTTATTAACAATAATGTAAAGGTTAATGATATTGGCATGTTGTAGTGTAGTAAAAGATAAAAATATTGTATTCATGTGTTTCACCATGTATATTCATATCTGATATATGACGATCTGTTTCTTGTTATTAAGACCGCGCGCACAATTTTTAAAGTTCTTTGATTTGTATGTAAGAATCTATTTAAATAAAAATGGAGATTTCTTTTTCTATCGGTTCGGTCGCTTACAATATGTGCCGATAAGTCAGATTTACGCTTTGTTATTTTCTTGTTATCAAATAAGATTTGAGCCTATGAATAATATTAATAGTTACGAACAACTTTTTTAAAATTTTAAAATACTTCGATATTAAAATACAGGGATTTTGTTTTAACAAGCATTTAAAACATATTTTTTTATAACAAAACTTATTTCGAAAAATTTTCAAAAAAATTATAACTCGTGTAAGAATGCGACCCAACTTCCGACATTTACATTTGATACTTCGATCATATGTAGATGCAGGAAGTTTCTTCGAATATGTGTGTTATACATCGAGCATGTATTTTATACAGCAGGTCGAGACAGGAATTTGGTGGCTGGGAAGCGTATTCGTCCACAATGGTACGGCGAAAGATGCGGGTTTGAATCCTGCCCATTTGTTATCTTTCATATGTGGCATATATATATATATATATATATATATATATATATATATATATATATATATATATATATATATATATATATATATATATATATATATATATATATATTTATATATTTATATTTTTAAGAAAAAAAGTTCATGTGTTTTATTTTACCTCCGATCTATCACTAGCAGTCCTGAGTCTAGCTGCACCAGCGTGGAACGTGGGTGGTGGTGGACCTAAAGTATCCGTTGACCCTCGATTCACTAAGGATGGGTGTGTCGCCATGAACCGATGTATGACGGCGAGATGATTCATTATTTGTTCCGCGACATCTTCTAGTTTTCTCAACCTAAATTCCACACCCTGTAGGATATAATCAAAAATTAACATTTCCTTCTTATTGTGTCGTATAGGAAGGCAAAGGAGCGGGCGTGTCACCTGATGGAAAGCAATTAACGCCGCTCATACACATCCGCAGTGCTATAGGCATTGCAAAAGCCTTGCTGGCCTTTAAGTGTAGGATTGTTTTTGAAGGTTCCAATGTCGTTAGAGGTAGCTGGTTCTCAGGGTAGTGGTGTGTGGAAAGAAGTTTTTAGAAAAACACACCGTACTGAGTGTTTTTTTCTAAAAACTTCTTTCTCCATTCAGAGTACTCTTTAGATGGTGGAGTTGAAACTTTCCTCCGAGGAATTGTTCGGAATTTTACCGAACAATTCTTCGGAGCACTTCTTATAGTAAAATCTATAAAAGACGCTGAGAGTTGAGATATCCCTCCGCAGTTCTAAAGGATCTAGCTGTTCGGTAAGATCTTGGTTATCAGAAATATGAATAGCCCGACGTTGTATGTGGACAAGGGAAAGAAGTTGATACTGAGGTCCCCGGACAAGATGATTTTTTTAAATACCTACGTACAATAAATACATATGTGGGACTACGTTTCGATATACTCCAAAATTTGGAAACCAAAAAATTCTTGTCGCACGTTACCTACTAATCTATAAGTAAGATTTAATATTTATTATACCTTTCCCCAGAATATTTCTTATAATAGTAAATAAATATAACCACCAAAATCGTATAATATCCGAAAAAAAAACAATGATTTCATTATTTTACTTTTCTGTTGATAATAAGTATGGCTATTTGCCATATCTCTTGTGTTTTCAATTATGTTTCTTAGGTTTTTGCTTTGTAAAACTATTCTACATATAATAATGTAATACTAATTGTGTACGTTATAATGATAATTAGACTTATTACGATAATAATTACACTTTTAAATCCATATTCAATACGTATATGTCACTGCATTATGGTAAAACGTTTATAAAACGCAAATAATTAGTATCGGAGTGATTGTTTATCAGAGATGTTATAATAATCCAGTAATGCAAGAAACAGCTTCACCTAAAATATACTGAGATAGATCTACGATCTTACTACTCAATAATTCATGAGTATGTATTAGGCACAGCGAAGAGAAAAGATGTTCGTACCGTAATAAAATTGGATTCGTTCTGTATTCAATCAACTTGAAATAATTCACTTCTCTTATTGAAGTGTATTTGTATTTATTACTTTCAAGTATAATTACACTACATATTTGTTTTATAATGTTAATCAAATAATTTTCGCTACGTTTGAAAGGCCTCGTCTTGGCAAACGCAGTGGACGCCCTCCGCCCAGATGGAGCGACAATCTACGCATGGTGGCTGGTAGAAACTGAATGCCTAAAGCTGAAGATTGGACTAGGTGGTTCGCTTTGGGGAGGTCTATGTTCAGCAGTGTTCCGCCTCAGCCTATTGATGATGATGATGATGATAACCTGATTATCACGTGATTGCGCTTAGTATCTAACGTCGTAAGTTGGTTTATCTACAATTAGACTGTTGAGTAAATCACTTTTTCTCACTAGAAACTAGCTAGCACTAGCTTGTTCTATCAAGTTATTAACAAAAAACTCAAATTATATTAATAGCATTTTTAATTGTTTTTCAAAGACAAATGAGTATGTACTATCAATAAGCGATCCTATGTTACGCGGAAATTGAAAAAAATGGTTATTATGACTGAAAAAGATGTTTAAAGCAAAATTAAAATGTTGACATGATTAAAAAAACATTGCTTAAATAAAATTAGGTGTGGATTTTTTATTACTTGATTTTGTTTAATATGGCAGGTGAGAAATATCCTTACGCTGTACCTAGCAGAATCTTTATAAATTTATACAAAAAGCAATAAGTTTTTTTATGGGATAGGAGGGCAAACGAGCAAGCGTGCCGCCTGATGGAAAGCAATCAACGCCGCCCATGAACAACCGCGACACCGCAGGAGTCGCGGAAGCGTTGAAACATAAATATATGTAAAAAATAATGGTTGGTGTTAAGTTTACTAACGAAGTTTTAAGTTACTACTAGTATTGTTTATTAACAAGTAAGTACATATATAGATCTCAGAAATTTTAAATAATTTTAATAAAAAAAATAATCATGATTATTTTTTTTGGTGGACAATACATAACAATCAAATGGTAAAATCTTACCTGCACAGATTGTATTTGGCAATTCGCTTTTTGATTCAAGTCTTCCATTTTCGTTGTGATATGTTCTACTCTATCAGTTGTATTACGCACTCTCTCTTCAATCGAGTTTGATAATTTTATTTCCTGAAACAATAATTTGGATTTTGAAAAATAACCTAAGAAAAATAACAAAAGATTTTATTTAAATAAATCTAGTATGGTTTATATACAGAATATGTACGTAATCTTAATAAAAAAACGCGTAGAATATATGTCAACACAGTAGTAAATAATTTTAATACACAGTAGTAATTAATATCTCAAGTGTTCACGACGTTTCGCCGAGATATAATATATAACAGTTTTTTCCTGCCACGTTCTCTATAGCATGTTATTTTTATAGTATAAAATTACCGCAAATGAGTTCTAAATGAAATATAGTGGTTTTGCGTGTAACATAAAAAAATATTACCACAAAGCATTTTATTGTCTGAATTATTCACATCATATATTTAAATTTTATTTTTTCCAGGCTTCGTATTTCATTTACCCTTAAGAAATTAATTAACGTTTAACGGAAATCCATATTTTTTAAAGAAATCAACATTTCTATTTTATAAATTATATAACCTCCCCCAAATCCGAATTTCCTTTCCTGTCCTTTCCTTTCTTCTCTATCCTTTCGCTTCATCTCCGCCAATCCACGGTCTGCCATGTCAATGGAGGGGTGGCTAGGGGCAAGCCTAGTCGCAAGCGTGCCAACCGTCCCGGGATCGGGCTTCCCCGGGTACTATGATGCCTTACCTCAGCATGCAGGGCTCTGCTGGGGTTGACCTCCATCCTCCCTTGCGGCTCGTGGGATTCACTAAGGTGAATTTAATATACCTAATTTGTTGAAAACGACGGCGACGTGGTTCGCCACCTGTCACGTCCTGATTCTCACCAGGGCGAAAATAAATAAATTACATAACTTACCTGTTCCCTAAAGTAGCCTTCAACACATTCCTCCTCGAAATCGTACAGCCTCTCCATATCTTCCTTTTCTAAAAACAACTTCAAACCGTTGTCATATTGGAAGCGCTTGTGTGAAACATTTCTTGTTACCCACTTACATGTTGCATAGATGTGGCAAAATATAATCAATGGAGGAGGTAAAACTGGTTTCTGTTCATATTCCATAACAACAGTGAATCTTTGGAACATCCATACCTGGGAATTTATAGCAGAATTATATTTTTGTATATGTGTTTTATATTTATACACTACACTAAGACCTTAACTAAGACAACACGAAGACCTTTGATTCTTTATAATTTGAAGCTATATGGACATGGATAACACAACAAGGCGTAGACCCTAAAATACATAAATATTATAAGGAAATATTTACTCGAAATGTCAGGTCAAAGTGAGATTAAATCGAGAAGGAGCAGAATTCCGTTTAAAAAGAGGAGTAAGACAGGGAGACCTATTTTCTCCAAAAATATTTTCAGCAGTGCTTGAATCTGTTTTCGGATGTTTAGATTGGGAATCAAAATATATATAGAAATATATAGCATAGAAAGCGGAGTAGAAATAGAAATATATAGCATAAAAAGTGGGGTTGTATAACATAAAAAAATAAAACATAAATGTGTGATGTGCGGAGAAGAGTTAGAGTATTGAAATGGCATTGGGTAGGATATTATATTATCATATTTGTAAGATGAATAATAATAATAATAGATGGATGACGATGGATGAGACGAGTAACAGAACGTTTACCAAGAGACAGCAAGAGAAGAAAAGGGAGATCAGGTAAGAGATGAAGAGACAATTTCATTCACAGATGTGGATCTGTTTGTATGCGAAATATGCGTATATAATGCGGGTAAGATATGTATATACTCTATATATATATATATATATATATATATATATATATATATATATATATATATATAGAGTTTTGGAGATATATAGAGTATACATTATGTATAATTTGAATGTTCACAATAAGACTTGTTGAAGAGAGAAATTAATTGAGAGTCAATAGACGAAAATCTTATACATACATATATATTTGTATATTATTATGTTAAATTTCATCGATTCGCCGTAGACCTTGGTAAGTTTGGAGGATAATTTGCAAGTTATTGTTATATCACAATCATTTCTCGTGGATTAGAGCTATCTATCATCATCTACCTAAATCAGTTGATTTCTCGATGTCAGCCTTCCAAAGTTGGGAAGATCTTTATTTATAACATCAAAAATAACAAATTACTTGTATAATATAATATATATTTTTTTAATATAACAAATAATGTAAATATTATAAATAAATAATATAATAAAGGCCATTATGCTCTATTGCTGGGCACGGAGTCTCTTCAAATGGAGTAAAGAACCTTTATCCAACCGCCACGTTTATCCAAGGCGGATTTTTGGGGAACACAGACTTAAAGTAAATACCTGCAGGCCATTTGTATATTTATCCCGGTGTGGGATTCGATCACGTGGCCACTGACTCCGAAAGCAGGAGTATCGCCACTGAGCCAATTAAGTAATTATGCAATTGTTGTTAGTCATATTTTCAAATATTTATACGTATTACGTTAAAAAATATTAATTGTTTTATTGTAACCAAGTTAGGTTGTGATAACGGGTTGTGTGTTCCATTATGCTCTGTGAAACGCGAGCGGATCAAATTCAGCGTTATGCTGAAATTTACATTTATATTTAATTTGAAGTACATGTATGTATATCTGGTAATTTGGTAAATGAAAAAAAATCTGAACCCAATACTAGGATTAAACTTTTCAAAACATATGTACAAATGAGATCCATATTTTATGAAAATAGTTACGAGATGCTAACTAGATTTATAAAGTTTTGACGCGGGGGAACGTATTGTAGTTTAAAATATTGTGAGTTGAAATATTTCAAAATAATAGAGGCTAAACTAGTTTTTAATATTACACAGGGTTTCTAAGTAGTTTTATTAAAGCTTTTAAAAACATTTTAGAGCATTAATTTTAACAGGCGGATAACAATTTTATTATACATAAATGAAAGAAAAATAACATAAAAAAGCATTCAAAATATTAAATTCGAGTCAACCGAATCCGGAATTGAAGTAATGTTAAAGTTCGTTCATTATTTCATGATAAAAAAAAAGAAACAGAGGTCAACAAAAGAAAAGAAACAAGATTATACGAACAGAATTATTTAACTTGAAAACAGCATAATTAATTTTGATTGTAATAGCGTATTCTTAATCTCATTTCATACTACGCAAGATGAGAGTAAAGATACGATCACGATTTTAATCGAAAAGAAACTGATAAATAACTTTTTTTAAATAATTTCATAAAGTTTATTTACTTTCAAACTATCATGATTTCAATTAATATTTTAACTAACGTTAGTTGCAACAATCAATCCCGGATAATCGGTTTAAAAATATATAAAAGGCGTCAAATAAAATAAACATAAAACCTGATGCGAGACGTCATTGACTTCGTTAAATATATTGTTAAAAACTGCAATGAGGAGGTTTATGAGCAAAATATTGGCGACCAGCAGATATATGGTCATCGCAATCGGCGTGATCCACCGCCCTGTGACACACTTGCGATCCGATATGTCCAGACCACATTCTGGGTCAATCTCCGTAGCAAATACTTCACCATACAACATGAAGTAAGGTTGGAAGAAAACCTACAAAAAATTATATAAATAAAAATATAAATAACAAAAAAATAACCCCGGAAAGATATAATTTACAGGTAGAAAAGGTGAATACCATTAAAATGCTAAATCAACGAAACAGGGTGCTACATTAATTAAAAACTAATAATTAAAGTATAAATCATAATTTTAGCTACCATAATCATAAAAAAATACTAAATGAATTGCCTACAAAATAATAAGGTTGATTACCTCTACGGAACTACTATCAACTTGTAATCAAATCTCGCAACAGGTAAGAAAACAAAGTATACAACTATAAGAAGCAGCTGAATAATTGCCGACAGTACAAAATATACTTTTGACGAGATACACGGAGCAAGCAAATAATTGTACGCTGTGCTAAAAATAACATCGAGGCTACAATACTGAGCGGATTGGTCGCAAACCTGATGCGACACGCCGTTGACTTCTATGAAGATGTTATTGAAAACAGCAATGAGTAAGTTGACAAGTAAAATGTTGGCGATGAGTAGGTATACACTCATCACAACAGGAGGCACCCAGTGTCCCACCCGGCACTTCTCGAGACCGGGCAGCCCACAGGGGGGTGCCATTTGTTCAGCGAAAACTTCGCCATATAGCATGAAGTAAGGTTGAAAGAATACCTGCAATAATTCGTACAGTATGCAAATAAAGTACATACATGTATACATATACATACTAGCTGCATGTGTACCTGTGAAACACTTTTATTACATCTTAAATCTAAATTATTATAAAATAAAATTCATTTTTTACTATTCTTTAACTTAGTTCTCATCTGAAGGTGCTCTATTTGATAAAGGTTTTTATTTTAAGAAATATATAAAATTATAGTTTATTTTTATGTAAATGTATAATTTTATTTATACTGAGTAACGTGAAGGTTTATAATTGACAAATCTGTCGTTTGACATACTCATTACTTACACTTTATTTGTACCCCGTGATTTGATCAAGTCTTGACCAGTTTTGACCAGACTGGTAGGTAGTAGTTACATCAGACTAACTTTAGATAAAACATGACTTTAATTTTACGGGATATTTTTGAATTAATTTCAGATTGGAGGAAGTGACTGTTAAAATGTTTACTTACTTCTCTAATTAGGTACAAACTTGCTTCTTTGTCCGGATAGAGTATCGCCTGCCGTGCCACTCCAAATGACATTAGTACAACCAATAATAGCACCACAAAGTATATCATATTTTTTACCATTTTACCCATCATAGTGACTAGTGGACCTAAAAATAAAACTATCGGTAAATATATGGACGTTTATGCCATTTGTATTCAAGTTGGCTTCTGATTTATCTATTATAAATATATAATCATTTAGCAAAACTAATATATAAACGTGGACTTACAACACTTAGAGAAACAACTATTTTTAAAAAAGTAGATATATACACATCAGAAGATGCACAGATATGTACTTGTATACAGAGGAGCATTTTAAGCGTAGTGGATTTGTATTGTATGACGACAAGACAACACACGTTAAAGTTCGTTCGGTAGTAATGATACCATTACTTGCTCCGGTTGACCGTACACGTTCAAAGCACTATAGTTATATACATTGATAAATGAATCACTAATATAATAAAACTTTTTATCTGAATATATTAAGACTTTTTTATTATATTACTTCTTTTTAGATTCGTAATTTTAAAATTTAAAGTAAAAAAAGAAATAATTTGTTTTATAAAAACAAAAAGATTAGTTCGACTGAAGTCTTACGATAGACATGTCATCCGTTCGGCATAAGAAATTGAAATGAGTGTGAGATATAAAATGTAAAGTGAAAAGTGTGAATAAAGTATGAATAAGATATAAATGTACAATGAATGGAAAAATAAATTAATTTTACTTGGAAGAATTTCAATTACATCGAAGATAAAACCCCTTAAAGATCTCGCGTGTCCCTATAAGTACTTCGCTTTTCAAAATGAGACACTTTTTAAAAATGGTCACAATATATATAATACAATATAAACTCACCTAAATATTTATTTACACCCAAAATATTGAGTATCCTTAAGTACCAATAAATGATGTCTACACAGTAGATAACTCTGCCGATGTCCATTGAGCTCGCCCTTAACCGGAGTGTCAGGCCGACAAGGAAAAATATAATGAAACCAGCGTCGTATATGTTCCACATATTCCATGCCCACACACTGAATTTGTGTCTAGAGAAAAAAAAATGTACATTATTATACAACACGTACATTATTATATAATAATTTATACGTATATTTCTCTTCTTATACCTTTGTACTTTCATTTGTACAGTACAAAAACAAGTGATGGTGAAGGTTCAACTAATCAACACATGAATTGTCTTCCGACATATTTTTGCTTAGCAATTTTACTAACAACGTCATACATTACCGAATTATTTTTGTATGGTTTGTGATAAAAAAAACTAGAAACTCTATTTACATTAACGAAACTGTTGTTGATTATTTTAAGAACGCTGAGTGTTGAAGTGTAATAAATAATTGATTATTCCTAATTTACTTAGAAGTGAATCTATGACTGTACATCAGTGAAGTAATGTTACTTAGAATTGATTTAATTATATGTATAATTAAAGGAGTCTAATAGATTTCAAAGATATCTTTATGGTCTCTTGATGTCGCTGTGGTTGAATCAACATCGAAAACATTATACCGGCACTAACTTTAGAAAAGTGTAAAACGGTCTCACCTAATAGCAACTGGTTCGGACGTGACAATTTGTCTTATCTTCTCACATAAAAACGTTATTATGTAACAAATTGAATATATTTCAGGCAAAGACGGCGTCAAATACATCTTGACTAATACTGTGTACGTAAACATTAAGAGGAACAGAATGTAAGCAATCTGCAAGAAAAATAACGATTGTTTTGTTATATGATAGAAAATGATCAACAGCTCTATAGACATCGCTTACGTAACACCAGGGGAATTAAGTAAGCGATGTTGGCCTTTGTAGGTTTATTTCTTAAAGGTAACTGATTTCACAGGTGGTTATGCGCAGAAAAAAGAAAAATAATACAAGAGCAGTCAACAATTTGTAAGGATAAAAATTTTGTTTGTAGTAGCAGCAATTCTCAATTGGTACGGCCTGCGCTTACGATCTAAGGTCTAAGGTTTTATCCTCCCTTTGGATTAGTGACGCGAATCACATTCCTAGAGCAAAGGTAAAAAAGGTTACCAAGAATTCTAGTAACATCATAATATTTTGAGTTTTCTATTTTATCAAATATATTTTTTTAAGAAATGAAGAAGGAATTTTAGTTATAATACATTATTATATTTCTCATCAAATATCCCATTTAAGAAAATAATGCTTATACTAAGAAAAGTGGTTCACGTCAATTGTGCATTTTTTTAAAAAGGCAAAGGAGTAGGCGTGTCGTCTGATGGAAAGCAATCAACGGCCGTCCATAGACATCCGTCCATAGGCATTGCAGAAGCGTTGCCGGCCTTTGAGAAATGTGTAGACTTGATTTTTTAAGGTTCCAATGTTCTTTTCAGCAACTTAAATACTAAAGTATAAAATACTGTTCTAAAGCACCTAAAAACGTAATATTTGATAAAATATTAAGCTGGACATCTTACTGCAAGTAGTACTTACGGAATCAGCCCAGAACTTTGTAATAGGTGCTGTGAAGAACTCATAGATCTTCTTCCTCAAACGCAGGGGCCTCATTCTTTTATCTTCGGGTGTGTGATATTCCGGAAGCTCGCGATACGATGGTTCCCATCCTATTTTACCAACTTTGCCATTCTGATCGACACGGGTTTCGCATTCGGCTCCTGAGCCAATCAACGCCTGCTTGAGTCCAGACAAAATCGTAAAAAAGTTATGACAGCAAGTTTGTATTATTAAAAGTAGGAGAAGTTACGATGTGGCTGAAATTATATATAAAAGCATTCGTAATAAGTTGGACTTGTTTTGGAAATATAAATATACAGGTACGAATATTGCTTATGGTACGACAATTGACAAATTCAACACATAGAAAATGTAATAAGTAATTTTGAAAAATACGACAGTAACAAATAATGTTGCAAAGTGTAAGTTGCAATTAGTTAAAAGTTTGCTTTAGCCAGTATGTAATTAATTTTAATCTAAAAATATGTGTACAAAATGATTAAAGCATACAATAGCTAGCGCGGACTTAGGCAGGTTATAAAATTATTAGATAATGAAAGTTTACAAATAATATAACAAGATCTATATTTGTTTATTTTCTATTAGAAAATATGATAGTGGAAACTTTCTTACACTAACAGTTAACATAGGAAGATTTTCATTGAATTTCAACATAAAACATCCAACAGTTTATAAAAAATGTAAATAACGTGTATAATAATAATAATATAGTAAAAAATAAACCTCAAAGCAAAAAACGTTAATAAGTTTATGAGACAGGAACGTTTTTATAACACAAAAGAAGATATATTAATATAATGATTAGCTATACCAACATAAAAAGAGACAATAAGAAAAGCTTATAAGCATGTGAAAGGTGTCCGATATCACCTTAACTTCTACTTTCAAAGAAGACGTATTCGACCATATTTATATTTGTTTATATTGCCCATTTGAAATTAGTAGTTAAGGTTGAAAACGTAATTCTACCAACAGTCACCCATTATCTTAGAAGCATTAAGACGAATCGCTTTCACAACACCCACTTGTGTGTGCGCGCACGAACACAATTTTGGTCCGAAAATTATTTAATAGTGTTTGTGAATTGAATGAAAACAATTACCCTTTTAAAGAGCGAATACAACTATATTTAAATAACTGGAAAGAATACAAATATTGTATTTGATATCAATAAAGAGATGAAATTATTTACAGCCTATAACGTTGGCAATAAACAAGAATTTGAGAAAAATGCACAAGACGGATTGAATGATCAATCTGTATCATATTAAGGGAAAGGTATGATTTTAAATTTAAAGAAAGGAAATAATTGAAATTGTCACTTTACACAAAAATACCTCTTTGTGAAATTTTACTAATATTTGATGTTTAAAAATTCATTGTGAACTTTTTTTACTGCTGTATTTAATTATTATACATGTATGTATAAACATTGCTTAATTTATTCTTTAAGAAGACTGCCAATACAATGATTAATGTTACTAGATTTCTTGTTAACCACTCAAACATAGTTCCATATTGCTTATGTTATATTTCAAGTAGAACTCTTGTTTCGTAAATTCAAAGTTATCTATACCAATTTACGTAAATATACAAGTAATATGGTTTGTATTGCAGTTGAAAGTGCGTGAAAAGAGAATATTAAATACAAGTTAAAAAGAAAAGGAATTAAACTGAAATTTGTGTTAAAAAAACACTTTCGAAAAAAAATGACTAAAACAAAGCATGTTTCTGATTAATTAAATTGGATAAATCAAAGTGCGAAGCAACAATAATAATTTGCAGTATTGTGTTATTGAGTTGAGTGATTATAGCTTTATCAGCTGAATTTGAGAATTTGGCAGACGTCTACCTTGGTTGGTTTACTTTGTTGCCCAGGAGGAATTATCTTCTTGATAGAAAGCGTGCGCCGTTTCACGACGCCCACCTACGTATGCAAGAATTTTATGACTAACATTAACTATATTTGTGGAGTTAGCTTCGATTGATAAGAGTGGAAAATGGTACACCAATAAGTGCTTTGCACTTAAGTTATACATGGATGGATTTAGTACATGTATTGTCTCTTTAGTGTTAAAAATTACATTCTAAGTAGTTCTAGTAGTAAAGTCAAGAAAGAGATGTAAACAGTGGCGTAGCAAGGGCCCCGGTGCATATAGAAAGAAACGGACCCTCACCTCCTCTGTCCACATAGCTTGAACTTATATTGACCTTCAAATTTATTGATAGGGATAAGAATAGCATACAGCGAGTTAAACTTATTCCTAGTAGGATCAATCCATACGTCGTCTCTTTTTGAGAGGAAGAATTTCTATGGGATATAAATAAAAAACCACGCACATGACAATATAAAATAATTATTATGTGGCTGAGATCAATAAACGGAAAACAAATCATCTTTTTCAGCTACGGCCGTACTCAAACAAATTACCAAAGAACGATAATAAATAGCACATGCAAATTAATGACGCTTGGCGCATGTGTTGAAAGTCTTAATTTAGGATTTCTGTGACTGCTGATGTTAATTTAATAACATCGTAAAAAAAAATGTTGTGAGCGGGCTTGTGAGAGGGCCCTGGACCACCTGGCCCTACGACAGATACGCCACTGGACGTAGTTATATGGCGTTCTCTTGTTAATGAAGCATTGTTTATTTAAAAAATACGAATAAGATTGGTGTTAGGTAACTTGAATGTATTTATGAATCGCCCAAATTAATGGTGAGGTAGCGTGTAAAAGCCGAATGGAAAGCAACTAAACACAAAACTTTACCTCAGCGTCATTTGGATCCTTGGTGCTGCGGTCGTCCTCCATACTCTCGTTCTCCAAATGTTCTTCTTCCGTCTGCGGCATCAGCTGTAGTTCTTCCTTGGACTTGAACTCCAGTTGAAGAATGTACAGCGGACACAGCAGGCTCAGAATTACCTTCAGACATGATGACAAAGCCGATGTGGCAAAGGAAACGCTGCTCGGTCGATGTTAACTAAGTATCACTTTGACTTTAAGCGTTACATGCTACGTTTAGCTAATTGAAAGGTTTCTTGACGCCGGTTATTCTATTTACAGTAAAAATGAACAAGGCGGGCTAAGTGATATGAGATTTCAGCATTACTTGAATAATCGACGTCCTTAAATGCACAGCATGCATATTTCTGTTTAAGTAAAGCTCATTGACACACAGACATCTAGACTCCGTAATCGCAAATTACGACCGATAACGTTCAGAGTTAATTTTAGATATTAACTCTGAACGTCATCGATCGTAATTCGTGATTGTTAGCATTACCTCTACTACGACGTGCCAATGATGACAGGTCTGTGCGTTATTAAGGTGATAGAAGAAAGAGAATGGAAAGAAGAATTTGGATTTTCTAGAATAATTTACCTTTAAGTTGGTATTCTTTCTCGTTCTGAGTCCGCCCATCCATAAGTCGGCAAGAATAATTTGTGAGCAAGGATGAGCGAGCAACGCGCGATGATTGGCTGCGACCGCTAGGCTCAAACAAGTCTGCCCCGACCAATTTTGGAGTTCGCAGGTTAATAATTGTTGCGCTTGATCATCATCTTGTCGATAACAATAGTCCAATAATTCCAATGCTGTTAATACAAGAACACTGATTATAATATTTATAAAAAGCTTTTTGTAATATGTTTGCAGTGGTCCTGAACTCTAAGGTTTAAAGGACCGACTGCAATGAAAACATTAAGTAATGTTAAAAAAAGGAAAGAGGCACTTTTACTGCGAACCCTTTGCTTTTAATCCTCTCTCAGATAGTCATTTGATGGAAATATACCAAAATATTAGGCGGACTGAACAAAAACCTCCCCTCCAAAGAGATGGATATTTGGCTACTTCAGTTCAGTTCTTACCCGCCGCACTGTACAGATCGCCGCCCCAAATATAATTATACTGTATAAGTTATTGAACATAAAATCAAGCATGCTTGGTATAAATATGCTATTCTCTAACACACACATACGCATCTACTCGTAACAATAATTCATATATTGCAATATTCTGGTTTATATTATATTGTAATAATGTATAATACATAGTCAGTCAACTTGCATTTAGAATATAGACGCAAAAAAGCGAAAACCTAGAAAGCCGAAAAAAAGAAAAAAAATTGTATCTGATCACTCAAAAACAGTGAATTTCAAATCTGTATAAATTTTCTATTGGTCGTAATTTCTGATCCGAGTATGCAATTAAAATTTTTTGACATCCATGTCTTTTACAGCGTTTT
Organism: Baronia brevicornis; assembly: GCA_031353405.1. Taxonomy (NCBI): domain Eukaryota; kingdom Metazoa; phylum Arthropoda; class Insecta; order Lepidoptera; family Papilionidae; genus Baronia; species Baronia brevicornis. Next base: position 663,500 of record JASFAT010003357.1, on the reverse strand, counting down.
CGCTTTTTTGCGTCGATATAAACACACACACACACACACACACACACATATGTATGTATTGTGACAGAAGGGGACTATCCGCCATAATGCAGGGGTTTCCTTAGTTCGGCAATAAACGAAACAAAATTCCTTGTATAAATGACTATTAAAATATTATTATTATTCTATATTAATTTAGCTTAATAAATAAATAGAAGAACGAATGAAAAGAATACCTTTCGTTTCAAATTCCTTTCCATAGTGCCTCAGTTCTTCGTAAACTTCAGTTTCCATATCATCCTCCGCCGCCTCATGGGCCATAGCCTTGTATAGCTTACACGCAACGAGAGACTTCGCCAGTGCCTCTTCTCCGTGCGTCCACATCAATAAGGCCATCTGGTGTCGCTTCGTTAACACTGCCCACATCTGTCAATGATAAAGTTTTTAATATCCTATTCAACTGTCCTAAACTTCTTAATTCTATCTTCAATGTCCTTCCTCACAAAACTCCCCGTCCTGTAAATATCGAATATTTGTTGATGCTTGTGTTTAGACCTTTTTGCCTTTTGTATATAAATATAACTGGTGAATATTGTAACATAATATAGATATAACTAACAATTTTGGAGTTAACCGTATTTTAAATGTTTGTTTTGTTTTTGGTTAATCATAAAATATCTATTTCCTACCTCTTTCAAAATTGTATTGAGGCTGCAATATCGATCGTACCGTTGTTTTTGGTTAATCATAAAATATCTATTTCCTACTTCTTTCAAAATTGTGTTGAGGCTGTAATATCGATCGTACCGATATATCTCCTTCCTGTTCTTTCCATTCTTACCTCTACGGCACTGATCAATCTGCTACGTTTCCTCTTAATTCTATTCTCTCCTTATTTCAACAGTATCGATTAATCTCCTTCGTGTCTTCTACATTCTACGTAATATTGGCGAAGTCATCCGTGCGATTTTGGCACCATTGAAAGCCATTGATTCAAATGAATGAATATATGAACTTTTTAACGATATATAAATAAACTGTTTTCTTTCAGGGTTTCCGACTTATTGAATAATTTGTCTCTTATATTTCCTTATACTCTAAAATATCTCTAATAATATTCAACCGTCATAGTCATATTAAAATAACAATAATAATGTACTGTGCTGATTATGTTATAGTGGTACTTAAGTACATATTTACATGATGTAAATGTATTGCATATTTTGCGTCTTTAGCGTATTAATTTAAAATATATATCTGTTTGTTGTTTTATATTAAGAGAGAGATGTTATAGGTAGATTGACAAATATTTCTACCTATCTAAACTTTCCTACCTTCATATATATATATATATATATATATATATATATATATATATATATATATATATATATATATATATATATATATATATATATGTATATAAAATAAATCAGTTAATACTCAACCGTCATAGAAGTATGTGTTTCATTTAACCAACTTACAAACACAACAACGAGTTTATCAATCATTTAGACAAGGCATTGAACATAAGTGTTTAGTTGCAGCATTATTACCGTTGCGCACGCTAATTCCTAACCCATTTCGAGCTTCCTTTTTCCTCCTTTTCTCCCATTATTCACATTCAAAGGTAAGTAACACAACTGCAGTGCCTTTTGCGTTGTAAATTTCCACGGCGGTGATCACTTACCATAATATGATTCGGCGATTGTTAATATAATCTTTTCCGTAAAAAAATCAACATGACTTAGTGTGCAAGTTTCGAAATGTTCATTTAAAAAATTATCAAAATGTTATAATAAAATAAATCTTACAAATGGGAAAAAATGGAATAAATTATTTAATAAAAAGATAATTTATTTTGTTTTTAAGATATATACGAGTGCACAAAAACTAACCAACAACTCATTGAATGGGTAGTCGAAGAGAGCCATCTCAGAAGTGACAGGCATGAAGCCGGTGATAAGTGACAGGCCTCCAGCGTTGTGACGAGTGAATGATGCACTGTTGCGGTGAACGTTAACGCTCTTGTTCATCACCTTTGCGTAAATTGGACGGAATTTTCGGCGAGTGTAGTAGCACCTAAAATAACATTGGCAGATAAAAAAGTTAAATCCAGGATGTTAAAGTAAACTAATTTATACGTGATCATCTGGCAGCAGTGCCAGATGATTAACCTTTTAGTCGCCTATGAGATGATTTAGGGGGTGATTCGGATCCAGAAAATTTTTAAATGTCACCGTTGGCAAAACTGTCCTCTAGTCCGAGTAATATTTATATTTTATTTTGTGGTATATTTTATTTATTGTCATTATTATTTATTTCATATAAGAAGAAACAAGGGAGGAGGAAAAGAGAAAGACCAAGAATAATATTTATATTATTTTCAGACCAATTAAAAGATAAAGTAAAGGCAGAGTCGTACAGAATTAAAGGAACTAGTCTTGGATCGGAGAATAAAGAAATTACATCGTAATCGGCACTTAAGTTATCAATGGAATTATTTTTTCAATATTTTAAACCTATATTTATACAATATTTTAAACCTATATCTATACAATTAGCTAATAGTCTAAAGTTATATCTATAATATAATTTCTCACCTATAAGCGCCACCCATGAGTTTATTGATAACAAGACCAATATCGTGCAAGGTATACACATATCCCCGGGGGAGATGCGGTCTAACGTCCCTTAGAATGTATGTCAGCGTGTTACTCGGTCCACTTTTTGTATTGTACAATTCTTCCAGGCGTGGGATTGTAAGAAATTTTCGCATAGACACACCATTTTCTAGAAGCAATTTTACAAAGTCTATACGATCGTGTTCTAAGGCTTGCATCATAGCTTCATCGAGGGCACCTGGGATATAAGAAAAAGATATTTTAACCATTGTCAGCAAAAAGAAAAAAACATTATTACTCGTAATTAAATTCGTAGGAAAATAAACAGCTAAAACGTAAGAGCAGGAGATACACTTAATAAATACATTGTAACGTACATGAATATAGATTTACGTCGTGACTATTTTTATTTGTAAATAGTGTTTTTAATTGTAAATTAGTGTATTGGAAAATTTTAATTATAAGATCTGTTTTTGATACCCAAACAATTTAATATTTTTAGCCGACTTAATACAAAAGTTTACTGCAAGTAAATAGAATTATTAGAAAAATATATTTCTTTTGTCGAAAATTAGTGGAAAATGTTTAAATTTCTCAATTTTATAATTTAAATGCTCTTTTATATATTATAATAATATATATAATTATAAAACATACTTTAGCACGTTCTTATTATTAAATATTTACTTCAAGTTTAGACCTCTTTAAAAATATATTATACAATCTATAATTAATTTCAATCTGGTTTTCGTTGAAAATAATATTATCAATTTTGTAAATCAATTAATGTTTTGAAAAAAATGTTCATTGTGCTTGAAAAAAGTCCGTTAGACATGAGAGACCACTCGACAACAATAATGAATGTAGAATATTTGAACACATACAAACGCCGCTTTGAAACTTTTCTGGAATATTACGTCGCAGTAATGAACTACCCTCCTTTTTTTCTTTTTTGCGAGTCAGTTCTTCATGCAGGCGCGTGTATATTCGTATATATTCAAATTGAAAATCCTTTTGAAAAGATAAAAATAAACTAGGGATCTTTGTTTCTCGGTCTATTAATATTATCAGGCTTTTGTCAACTTGTGGCTGTCTGGAAACCTCGAAGACTGATTTCATAAAAGCCAGTTAAAAATAAAATCACTTATTTAAGGATACAAGTTTATTGTGGAGCAAATGTGATTTTAAAAATAATTTGGAAATTCACTTTTAGTACACGCCTTTCTTCATATATAGACCTGCTTATAACAAAAAACTGTTTGATTGTTGTAATAATACTAATAAACGAATGTACCTGGCGGCCACTCTTGACCATATACAAATATTTCGGATCTGGCAATGTCCACACGGTTCCACGTGAGAGCCAAAGAGAGCTGCTCGCTAGGTGACAGATGTTGGGCTCGAAATAGAGCTGTCAGAATTACTTGATCGAGTTCTTGGACCTCACCACCTTCCGCGCGTTCTTGTATCCGAAAGACTGTAATCTATAAAACATCCGATTAAGTTAAAACAATTTTCATAATTGAACTGAACTCGCACCTGAATACGTCTAGAACACAAACTTATTTCAAGACATTTAGAGTAGCTACTATAAAAATTTAAATTTACTTTATTCAAGTAGCGAATAAACTGACCTCTAGGTATTTTTGTTACAGCACAAAATAAATAGTTGTGTGCCGTTACAAAAATACCTGTTTTTTGTTTAACTTTATATTCTTATTCTAAATAAAAAATAAAGTGTAGGAGGTTAAGAATCCATATTTTAAGTCCATATTTATAATAATTGTAAACTAAAATACAGTCTTGTGGCAGGCAATGCTTCAAGCTATCTCTGAAAATATAGAAAGCGAATGTGTAGACAGTGGACATATATGTATGTAGATTATAAGATTCCTAAATATAATTATAATTTGTTGAGATTCTTATATATATTTTGTGATTTCTTTCTGATTTTAAATATACTTTTGTCATGTGTTTTCAATTTATTTGATTTAAGCATAAACGTGAATAATATTACGGTACGCGAATCGTCGAACGTAGATTTACACGGGCTCACATCGAGTAAACATTAAAGAAGCGGCAAGCGTCGAAATTGTTTTTTTGATCAAAGCCTACGAATAATAATATAACCTACATATTAAATTTGTACAACGTATGTTAAAGAGATGTTTACTTTGTTTTATTTAAATTGATAATATCACTTAATGTATTTTACAATATATTAACTATTCGATTCTCTACATCTAACAGCTTTACGCATGTATTTAGATTTTACGAATGTACCAAGCAGGTTTTCAAAGCGATTCGGTTACGGATGTATCTATCAATACAAATTTCAATTGAAGAGACAAAGATTTCTTTGCAATCTGCTACTAGCCAAATTTTTCCAAAATGTCTTTAAAAACTCTAACATAATTTATGAAACAAAGACCCAAAAAATTTAATGATTCTTCTTCTTCGTCATTTACACGCAATAGTGGTCGTGTTCATGACTTCTGGTGGTAGCTTGCTATATTCTCCATCACCATTCTTCTTGCATAGATGTCTTCCACATGCAAATATTTATCGGATGCATTAAATAGTCAGTTAAATGTTCAATGATGATCACCTAGATGTCACTATTAGTTATTTGAGGTAGCCAATTTTTTTTAAATATGTGTAACAAAATTGTGCCTAATCTATACGAAATGAAGAATTTACATTTAATTAATGCTCATAAGCCTTTAGAATATACTTATTTTATGGATAATGCCTTTAAATGCTCGTATGAATTAATATTTGTGTGCTTTTCAAAGGATATTTGATCCAGGTCACGACGCTCATATGTACGCGTTAATTACATAAGTGTGTAATAGCGTAATAATATAAAGACAGGTGATCGATCATCTTTAATAATTAAATGAATGTCACCAGCATCAAAAGCCTGCGGCAGAACACAGGTCTCACATGAGACATGCCATCCAGCCCGATCTTCAGTTTCACACACTTTGCATCCATTGAAATTTGTTTTTTTCACCTGAGTAGCTGCTTTTCAAAGTGTCTCATTACATACATGGAATTTTCTCTGATGCAGAAGAAAAATCATACATAAATATTCTATTAGTAGAGGATCGTAGCAGAATATCTGGAACATATTCTGCTACGATCCTCTACTAATAGACTGTAGATGCTTTCGAAAATATGTTCCGGTGTAGGTATATTTTTTATCTATGATTTTTCTCCTGCATCTGAGAAATTTTCATGTATGTAATGAGACACTTTGAAAATTCCTTCTGTTATAGGCAGAGAACTTTTCCAGATTCGATAATATCTGACAAAGTTTTGAAGCGTCAATTGCGTAGTATCTAAATCTAAACGCAAATTCGAAGACACTTTCGCGTCCGAATCTTTTCTTATACACATATTTTGTATTTGGTACGATTTAATGAGAATTTACTGTAATGTACTATATTAAAAATGTAAGAAATGAACACACATTAAATCCAGGTATTGATATAATAAGAAAGAAGCTTGCGTCTCTTTAATAAATTTCTATTTCGATTTGTATTTGAAGCTAGAGGTTGTTTCTCAAAATTCACATGTTGGAGCTTGAGTCAAACAATACTAAACAGTATAAAAACGCGCGTTACTAAAGCTATGTTTTATTTCATAGCATGATATTTTTTGAAAAAAAAAATAAATAAATTGAAAAGCATTTGTGTTAGGTGTATATTTGTAAAAGCTTATTCGTTTTAAATATTCCATTCCATTAGTTAGGCAGACGAAGTGAAATTAAGAAGTAATTTCACGCTCTACCACATTCTGATATTTACATAAATTCATTATAGCGTTGAATTAGGACATTCAATAGAAACCGAATAAATCCAGATTTATATTATTTGAATAAATAATGTCCCATTTAAAAAAGGGTAAATGTGAAACATTTTTATAACGGGCGTTTAAAACATTCTCGGTATAGGTATGTATATAAAGCTTTGGAAGTCATGGGGTCGTGATGATTAGTCATCCAGTTGACTTATTTGCCTACTTCGTCTATTAAATAAAAAAAAACATTATTTTTAATTCTTATTTTTGAACTACTATAGTGTAGTACGAATAATTAAATGAATAAAAGGAGATATAATTTTATGAAGCAATTTGGGATGCTATTTTATTATAACAGAATAAATAATTTCAATAAAGTAGTTGAGAATTCTTGAATTGGGTAATAGAACTAGAACTATGTATTGGAGACATAACTTGTAGTTAGTTTCACAAAAAACTATAATAGAGGCTATCTTTTAGGTTTTTTTTTGTGAAAAATTAACTTTACCTTCTGAAGAAAATGAAATATTACACTTTATACCACGGTTCGAGAATGAAGTCGTGGTTAGACGTTTATGCTATAAAAGTTACATTTATATTTTACGATATATTTCGATAGTAATTCAAATATAAAATACAATAGAAACTTAATATATTATTATATGTTAAATTAAAAAGCTTTTGATTTAATCATAGTATGAGTTCAACAAATGTTATATATAGTTCATAGCTAGATATTAGCTTCTCTTAAAATTGAGGAGTGTTGCCTTACACTTTTCAATTCGTAATTAACGGTTAATACCGCCTTTCAATATTTTTCAGTTATATAAAATTCACACACGTATAATTCTAGTCACATATAAATATTAAAAAAAAACAGTAAAAAGTTCAAAATTGAATAGCACCGGATAAACTCTCTTCATAGCGAATAAAGACCTTTCTTTGATTACTTCCTCCCCTTTTCGTCGTGGAAAAACAATATCTGTAAGACGTTATTCCTTAAAAGTTATTTATCACCCTCAGGACTCAATTTAATTTCTTTCATACTATTTTATAAAAATAACAATACCTTCATATAAAAATAACAATTTTAAGTAAAAGTTGATAACTTAAAAATATACATACGAGTATATATGAAAACTTTTTTGTAGATATATACATATATGATTACACTATTTCGTTGTGGGTACACAAAAAAGTTGTTTATAAAACCCCTATCTTTCGTACCATATTAAGCAAATCACAAGTGAAAAATTATGATACAAAAGTAGCATTATGATACAAAAGTCTTATTGATGGTCAACGGATTAATGTAAAAAAACATATTGAAGTTTAGTTTCATAGTTCTTTTAGGGATATAGTAATATACTGGTAATAAATAAGCTGTACTTTGTATTTGTCACTATACTAAGTTAATAAGTATGATGCTGTTAACCGTACCTTCAAAGAAGGACAATAATTTTACAGAACCACAATCGCGCAAATCGTCTTGCATGAATAAAGCTGGGTTAAAAAGAAAAAGGAAAATAGGTTGCTACTTTTTTTAATTATTAAGAAGAATAGCAATGTCTTGATAATACTAGAATTCTCGTTAACCACTTTGAGCGAGCTTATAATGCTTGTGCCAGGAAAATATGTATTTTAAATATGCCTCTTTAAATAAATTTATGACTAACCAAATTCTTCTTTCTTGTACACTGCAACAATTCACCGTATAGGCATTCAGCTTGCTGTAGTCCCACTTCGAAGGTCTTTTGGATGGTGCCAATAAGGTAATCACGCATTGACTCCAGGACAGTTTGCTCCCCCGTTTCCGACGCATACCTAAATAAATAATGTTCTATGTATTAACAAGCATCATTATTATATGAATTGAACAAAACTAGTGTTCGTCTAGAGGTGAAAATTCGACTGTATATCATTTTTTTATATATTATCTTCTGCACTCTTTCTCGATTTAAACATTAGGTAACTATACCAAATGTTATGCGTCCGTAAGCACAATGTGCTTAAAAAGAGGTACAACGTTTTTTATTCACTATTATGTTTATTATTATAAAGGTAGGTAAAGTATCGGCAATAACGGTCCGAAAGGTGTATGATGCTTTGCAAGCTAGAGGAGAAGGTACTCCTAAGTAGCCTGTATCTAGCAGTTAACCGAAGTGATAGTGGCGTTAAATTTTTTTATAAATGTAACGAGAAATTTTTTAATATAAGTAGAAGAAGGTAAAGGAAAGGTGTGGAGGTGGTAAGAAAAGTGTAGAGAGATTCTGAGAGATAGTCTTCAGAGAGATGGTATTCCAGCCCTAAAGTTAACTGTCTTTTCGTGAACGAGCCGTTGGCGGTTGGTTTTGAGATGAAAGACGAGTGTCTTGATCGATGTCTAATCCGGAAAAGGGTTGAGATTTATACTGCTATAATGCTAATACAGTGGGCAAAATGTTTTATCAGTGCCATCTATCTCTCTATTTAGTTAAGAAATCTATCTCTCTATTTATTAAATAAGAATGAAATATTTCCCGTGGAATATAGTTACATTCTCTGAATGTAAAAGTACACTCAGAATTTGATTTTCTAGGAGAGTATGTTATATCTCCAAACTAAATGATATATTTATATACATTTTGCATAATTGCCGATTTGACTAAGACATCTGAAATATTCCAGAAGCATAAACTACGTTTAAAAACAAACGAAGACAGATCTCTCTCTCCAAATTTTCCCAAAGAGAGTTTAAAAGATAATATTTAATGTCCTAAATTGAATATTATCTGTTAAGCTAACTTCCTTCATTTCTTAGTTCTTTAATAGTGCAATATTTACAGTTAAAGCGTATGATTATATATATTCAAGAACAAAGACAGAAAACATTTATTCCTTTATTTAAATTCTTAAGACATAGAATTAAATATTAATTAAGACATAGAATTAAATATTATGTGTAAAGATAACTTTCTTAATTTTCTAACTCTTTAAGGGTGCAATATTTACAGTTAAAGCTTACAATAACATATTTCAGAAGTATAAACTGTGTGCTTTTGCACAAACAGAGACAGAAAACACTCTTTTATTTAAATTAAATTCTCGCTAGGAAATTAAATATCATCTGTTAAGCTAACTTTCTTCATTTCTTAGTTCTTTAAGGGTGCAATATTTACCGTCAAAACTTATGGTAATATACTTCTTAGAAGCAACTTGCTCTTCACTAGATAAATGCTTACGAAGCCAAACGATGAAAATGAGATTTAAACCAGACAACCAGACGTCTTTACTGCTTTGCTATTTGCGTATACTATATAAACTGAAAGGTACATATTTTAATAACTATTAAATGTTCAGTACAACTTACTTGTGAACAAAGGCAATGAGATCTGCAGCTCTACCGCTACCATCGCACACCACGACAGGTACTGGCGGTGTGTCAGTCACGTATTCCAGCACAGCACGCACTGTGTTCGTTCCTCCTTCTATCACTAAACATACTACGGGAGTCGAGGAGTGAGTGTCTGTGGAAGATGACAACGTGTTTTATTTCTCAAAGGTTACATTGTGTAATTAACTAGTTAAGAGTATTGTTCTATTAATTTGTTAAGTTGTAATCTATTAATGTTGTTAAGTATTCACATTATAGAACTTTTCAACTTTTCAATTTATCGAGTAAGGTGATATTGAAGTAGCATGGATAAAGTTGTTCTTCCTTATTTACAAAAAATAATCAATATAATTTTTGGTGGACTTCATAAAGGTATACTTTAAAAAATGAAATAGCAAATTTTAAATACAATTCTGCACCATCCTTTATTTTGCACTGACAAATCACTTAAGTTTCGTATAAAGAGTTAGTTTAATTCATGTCTAATAGTGGCAACTCATACATTTCTTCGTATGTTGAAAAGAGAGACAAGTTATGTTATTAAGATGAACAGAGCGTCTTGTCATATCAACATATATTTCAAAGACATTGAGGAAAATGAAATATTTTCTAATCATGCTAAAACTAAAACTTTTAAAGACTAAAGTAACTCAAGGAGAGATTGACCACTTTTTAAAGTATCATTTTTTTTTCGAACACCCATTTGTTATAATATCAATAATATATTGATATTATAACATTGAGCGTTATAATTACCATTTTATAATATAAAAAGTAAATAGATAAAATTAAATTATGAGATAATATAAAACACCCAGCTAAATCTAAGGAGATAGACTTAAGAAAAATATTCAAAATATAATTTTATGAATATTTTTTGTTTTCATTTTTGAATATAAAACAACTTGTTGCACATATCGTATTTTTTATAGGATCAGCGTTCACATACAACGCATAGGAGACAATATTCACGTATAAGTTTCATTGTGATTTTCTCTACAGTCAGAACACATATGAGTTTGTATGGGCTAGTAAATCCAACTTTTAAATGACTGTATGTACTTTTCGAACAAGTCTCGTTAAATATAAGTTCGAAGAACCATTGTTAGTTAGTGATTAAAATGTAATCACGAAAGTTCGATTCGTCTCTGATAAATGTTTACTTACATACAGTTTAACTAAATCATTAGTTTAGAGGATGCGTTCGCATAAAAGACCTACTTTTACTGTAAAACAGAAAATGAGTTATTTCTATAGCATTGTTTGATATCTGGAAACGAAAAACAAATGGAAATTCCATTTTTAATGAATAAGTTTGCAGACTTGATAAATCGACTGTATTCATTTCTTCATTTCGCTTATCGGAGAAATAAACCATAAGAATAAAAGAACGCTAACAAGCTGGTCTGACTACCAATGGACGTACCTATAGTATTTTCAATTCCAAAAGTACACGTTGAGAAATCCGCTTGCCTGGGAATATTGAAGTCTACAACCAAATTGGATGTTCTAAGTGGATTACGTTTCATACTATTTGACAACGTAAAGCTGCGCTGGAACTTGTTTGACCCTTTCTATCTTACTTGACATTTTAAAAACAGCATAAGGCCCAAATAGTATAGTAGTAGTACGAAGTTATATAAATATAACATTTTTATTATTAAGAAGTTTATGTTTATTTTTGATTAAAAATATTTTTATAACTATTATGGTGGTGGAATTTATATATTTATTGAGTATGATCTTGTCCAAGTCGATTTGGCTTACATTGTGAGATATTTTTTATTTATTTTTTTATGAAAGATTCAGAAAATCGTTTGCGGTAAGCAAATAAACAAAGTATCACAGATGTCCATGGTGCAGTAAAATGCCTTGCCAAAGTGCATTAAAGTAAGATGGGATAAGTGAAAACGAAAGTGAGCAGTAAAGGATTTGGGCCTCCCGATCTTTGCACTGACCGTATAAAACGCGATATCATATCACAAAATACTATGTTAAACGTCGATATTTTGTAAGGGTCAAGTAGGTCCAGGTGTGTCAAATACGTGGGAATGGTTAATTACGTGGCACAAACATATTTTCAGCTTACAAGGTTGTTACTCAGAAGTTGTTGTGAAACAGAACAGTGACAACAAATCACTGTTCTGGAACAGCATGCCTATATTAACACGTTGGTTTGGTAAAGTTAAAAAATAAATATAGTCACAATGAAATATGATCAAATGTAGTTTGTTTTCAAATGATCAAATGTAGTATTATAGTTAATGATCAAACGTAGTATTATTGTAGTAATTTAATGAAATTTATTGAAACATTGTAGACATAAATGCGGCTTATTTTTACACATATTATAATACGTAACAATTTTTTTGGTAATATTTGTAGCTTTCTTTCGTCTAAATAGTTTTGAATTGTTATCATAACACTTCGAACAATACCTTCGGACTTTATATACGTCTCCTTCCTTTTTATATAATTTATGGATAATTTTTTCACGTTGGGTTGGAGTTTCCTCATCAAGCCGCCGTGTGAGTTAATCTGTCAATTGTGTGGGAAATGCCGTATCTGATATTTTTTTTTCCTATCACTTTTGGATACATAAACAAGGCATTTATAACAGCGGTATTTAGAAATAGCTCAAATTCTAGCTTCTTATACTACTGATCGCCTCTTGGAGGTACGTACGTGGCTTTCCTATACGTCATACGAAAATATAGTGAACATAATCACACATACACCTAAAATATGTCGAAAATAGCGCGCAAAGAAGAATTCCTTATCTCTTGGCGATACCCTACAACATTGTATCGCTCGCCAGCTGCCGGCTGAACGGAAAGGAAAGCAAATTCGGCGCCGGACTTAACGCGTTAATACGAAATTCAGATTTCAATTGCTCTGTATTCAATTTATTTTCACCTTGATGCCTTTTTATGTTAATATTTTGTTCATTGTTCAAAATATTAACATAAAAAGGCGTTATAATCATTATTTAAAAAGAAGTCAACGATAACAGTGTGAGAAGTTTGAAAATATAATATTATTTTATTTAAAAATAAGTTTGCAAGGTTCACTCAATGTTGAATAACATTAACAATTACTTCTCATTGCATTCAACTTTTCTCTGACGACATTCATTGCTTTAATTTACAAACGTAAACTGATAAATAAATTGTCAGTAAGAAGTAGAAGTATACTTCAAAATTATTTAGAAACTTATTTCAATTATATACTTCCTATACTAGTGAATTCGTAATTTATAGAAACCCAAAACCAATTTTTTTTCGAGATATCATGAATATAGAAGTCGTATTTACAAAAGGCAATTTGTTCGAAGAACCGATAGTTCCTTGTGTATCACTTCCCGTTTTATTGAATTTCGTTGGCCATAAAAAGCGATGTCAATTTTTATGTCTGTAATATAACAAAGAACGCCCGTAACTTTCGTTTACGTCCCGTAAAGTGATAGAAAAAGTGAGAAACAGCCCTGAAATTTATTGACTTCAGTATTACTTTGCTTTTAATAATCGTGGTGTAAAGGAATTTCATTATAGATTTCTGATCATTGTCAATACATACAATTAAAGAAACATGAAGATCGAAATGGCTCTGGGCCGAACTTTAACTTCGAAGTTAACGATAGCGGAATCGATTCAGAATTTTCAAAAAAGGATTTCAAAAAAGCGAAAACGCTTTAAACGGCACACATATGCAATAAAAAAAATTATTGCATATTCGGAATCAGAAAATAGTGCCTTGAATGGTTTAAGTTTCACAGCTCTACAACCAATAGAAAATTTTGTACAGCGTTGAATCTGACCGTTTTTAAATGATCAGATACAACTTTTTTTAGAAGCTTAAGTTTTTTTGGTTCTGGTGGAAAATTTTCATTTTGCGGTTTACTTCGTTTTCGTTTTTTTGTATCCATATGAATGGCCTACATGTACATATTTTTCCAATTCTGGATGTCTCATTAAACCATCTTGGATAAGCGTGGTGGGTTAATATCCACTCCCTAGAAATCAAGACGACTTAATATGTGGATTGTATAAAATATATAAAAAATAGTCTTCTTTATCGGGTTATATAAAATAAAAGAATAAAGATTTCACAAAATTATCTATATCATAGACATAACTAGGATTATCTATGTCATAGATATCATTATAAAAACACAAAAATCTGAGTCTTTATGACTCAGATTTAGAAAAAAATCCGTAGGTTACACAAAAATATGTCCCGATGTGGGAAATGAATGCCTGGCTCCAAAAGCGAACATTTAGCCATTACGTCATTTGGGACATCATGTACTTATTTGCGGGAGATCAAAATTCATAAACCTTACTTTTAATCACATTTTTTGTATATGTTTTTGTCTCGTTTAATATTAGTAACAGCGGAACCTATTTTGGAGGGACTTCCACGTTAAATAAATAGACTTTTTTGGTAATACTTTATGGTGTCGTCTTTTTTCTTGAAATATTTATTGTTCCTGCCCATAAAATAGATTATATAGAGATATTGATGATGATTAATATTTATGATTAAAATAAGGCTTTAACTATTTCAAGTTATTATTAACAACATAATAAAGAGAAAAATCGATTCCTTTATTTCACCTGACGATAAAAAAGTAATGTTATAGAAACCATTTTAAATAAAAAATTACAGTTCAATTTACCCAATCCATTTATTTTTGAAAATATAAATATTTATATCGCTGTTTTGCGAAATAAGTCCCACACTGAGTTCTGCAGTCGTTGGTATTTTGCCAATTTCGGCATACAATGGAAGCGGCTCACCCTAAATCTTCTTTAATGGCTATTAGGGCAAGGATGATTCTCCGGATGTGTGAAAGCTAAATCCATTGGCTTACTTAACGTCAATCCAAGTTTTTCTTAAGTAAGGCCAAAAAATAGTAATTTTTAGGAAATAAAATAACAAAATAGAAGAAAATATTTATATATTGTACATTTCGTTGTAATATATAGATTTATTGGAGCATCTATATATTTTCATATTATAAAAAAATGTCAAACTTTAAAATAAAAAAGAAAACAACGCAATCTATGTTGATCTGCACGTACAAAGCAATAAATTCCTTTTTGCTTTTTGATTGATCTTTTTTATGAAGCCTCAATCGGCTGAAGTCAATTGATTTATTTTTGTTTACTAAAAGGCTACCCCAAAAACCATTGTTGTATAAAGCCTTTTTATTGTGTAAACTGGAAAACGCGACAGAATTATAAGAATATTGAAAAAAAAATACAGTTTAGGCATCTTGTTAGTGAAAAGAAGAGAAAATATCATACTTGATGTGAAAAATTCATACTTGATATGAAACTCGATTTTATACAATTTTATCGTCATCATTCCAAATAATTTTCGTCTAAATAAATGTTTGGTATACCGAGTTACGAGAACCAAATTTAGACGAGAATTATTGTAATTAAAATAATTATATATGCCTATTGCAGTGAAATTCCACATTCTTAAATTTCCTCGTTCTTCTTAAAGGACCTCGCGTACCTTTTTCCCGTGAATCTTACCAACGAAGCTGGATTAAGGTAAAATGTCAAATGCCATCAGTTTATATTTTATAGTAGTCAATAACCAATTTTTCATAGTTTTCATTAGAGACAGCAGGTGTTGCAAAATTGATAAAGTTTCAATTCTAATCCAAGTTTAGTTTTCGAACTGTGAGGACTGCAATGTTCTGCAAATAACAGTCGGTAACTTTTTTTTTATTTCTGTTTTAATACAACACAGTATTCATACATAATATTACATTTGTGAGAACTAGTAGGTATTCATGAACTACAAGTTTGGAAACAAATGTGAGTCCAAGGATTGGCAGATATATTAATAGTTTTAAATAATACTTTCGATTACTTATTTTAATAAACAACGTATATGAAATGATATGATACTTAATGATTCATATAATACTTAGGATGTTTAAATGGTTTGGGCACATAGAGACGATGGATGAAAGACGACTGATAAAATAATGTGGATGGAAGGATCGGTATGGGAAGACCAAGGAGAACATACCTGGACCAAATTGCTGTACTTCTTTCTTAACCTTCCTATACCCGCGCGTTTGTCTGAGAGACCGACAGAATGATTTTTCGATTTTAAATAAAGAACGAATAATGCTAGTTTAATGAATTTGGTCACACGTCACGTCAATTTCAAGGTCGTATCAAATTAGGCAAGTACTAGAAAGTTCATTAAACTAGCATTATTCGTTCTTTATTTAAAATCGAAAAATCATTCAGACAGTCGGTCTCTCAGACAAACGCGCGGGTATAGGAAGGTTAAGAAAGGCCAGGTCAAAAGTACCCTTAACCGTCGAGCTTGTATGGAGAGAGTGATGAGTGTAAAAGAAGTTAACAAAGTGTGCCGAGATCGTAGCAGATGGAGATCTTTGGTCTCTGCCTACCCCTACGGGAAACAGGCGTGATGATATGTATGTATGAAATGATATATTTTCTTATTTTTTTTCAAAATAAGTATTATTTAATATTATTATTTTTTTTAGAATGAAAGAACATTACCTTTCAATATAAAATATTTATATATGTATATATAATATATATGTCTTTATATAGTATTATATTATATATTATTAGTATTTATATGTTTATATATGTATGGTTTTATATAGTATGTATTGCTTTGTATATTATTATTATATTTTGTTGTCGTACACTTATTTTTATCCTCACAGCTTATCTTATCTCTCTTTCAATCCTGGGTGTGCTGGAAGAAAACTCAATTTTAAGTTAGACTCGCCTGTGTACATCTTCTTTCCTTTTAATGCATGTATGTCGTGTTTTATGTGTACAATAAAGTATTAAATAAAATAAAATAAAATAAGTATACGTATAAGCTGAATATCAAATTTAATTTTACGGAAAACTTGTTCGCAATTGCAACCAATTATGTTATTTACTTGAATGTCAGCGGGTGAACTGAATGGGGACGTGGGGAGGGAGGAGATCGTTCGCGAACGCGAACCGACCCAACACGTTCAGTGACTTGCGCGCCGCACCGCTTGTCGAACGTACTAGAGAACAACAAAATGGCCGACAGCAGCGTTGTTTTTCCGCGCAAATTAGTAAAAAGACTTATAGAATTGTACAAAGAATTACCTTGTCTTTGGGACCGCAATTGCGTTGCTTACAAATACAAAAGAAAACGACACGAGGCCTTGACAAAATTAACAGAACTAGTCCAAGAATACGATCCCAACGCAACTAGAGTGCACGTGTTACGAAAAATAGAGAGCTTAAGGGCTTGCGTGAGGAGAGAATACAAACGAGTCCAGGACAGTCGACAGAGAGCGACAAGTTTGGATGAGATATACACACCACATTTATGGTACTACGACTTATTCTCCTTTGTATTTGGTAAAGAGGGGAATATTAATAAATCGAAGATGGAGAGTACGCTAGATGTGCAAAGTGCGGTAAGTTAATGTGTGAATCACCATTAATTATATCTTAATCTTGATGCAATCAGATGTTAAATATTTATTACATAAAAATATCGTAAACATTTCTTCTACTTTTGAAATATTTTTATTCTTAATATTGCTTTTTTATTTTTATTTCTAGGAAAATTTTATTTGTAGTCAATATTAATTATAGTATTGGCTTTTGCTGTTCTTTCTGACTGTGTGTTACACATCTTTATACAAAAGACGGTTATTACAGTAAATTTCCGTACTTAAGTCGTGATAAAAGTTGGGATTTATTTAAATTATTCTTAGTAAAAAGTATTTTTTTTTTCAAATAGGTTTAGCTTCATAGTGGTAAAGCCACGCTGCAGACGAATACTTTATTAAGAAATAATATTTGTTTGTAGCATGAATGAGTCAGCTCGCCAAGGGAAGTACTACACTCCCGCAGAAAACCGGCGTCTAAGTGGTAGCTTATCTGCCGCGCTTCGTACGATGAGCAGCTGAGTTTCAGAGGCCCAACACCCTCCCTCTCCCACTCTCACAATGATACTTTCCTTAAGGTCGGCAACGCTTCCGCACTGCCTATGGTGCTGCGGACGCCTATGGGCGGCGTTGACTACTGTCCATCAGGTGATATGCATGCTCGTTTGCCTTCCTATCCCATACAAAAAAAATAGGTTTAAAAATAACTTTTTATACTTCGTTCAACGCTATTAACTACGATCAGTATATTAATGTATTGAGAATTCTTTTATTAAATTCTCAGGGTTATTTCTGTATACAAGAGAATGGAAAAAGTATTATTGTTTTATATATTTATGTTGTTTGTTTTAGTTTGCCGTTCACTGCGTCATTTTAAAGTGGTGATGTTATTAACAATTTATTATCGGTACATATCAACATAATCAATGCAACTGTATCAGTCTATTATTTGTTTATTATTGTTTATCAAAATTGAGGGGATTTACCATGTTCCCCACGCTTAGCGGGCGGATTGGGAATCGCAAATGGTTCTTATTACTCATATAAAAGCCACTGCTCATCTACTAGTATTTGCTTTCATAGTTATCTCGTATGACACTCACGGGAATAAAAGGGTAGCGTTATTTTACGTTAACACGTTAGGACCAGTAGTGAACTTTCCGTGTGACCAGCACTAGAATTTTCGTTTTGCTGGCGTCGGTCCGACAGTATTAAAGTTAAAAAATAAATTTGAATTGTTATCATAACACTTCAAACAATACCTTCGGACTTTATGTACGTCTCCTTCTGTTTTATTTAATTTATGAATAAGTTTTTCACGTAGGATTGGAGTTTCCTCATCCAGCCGCCGTGTTTGTTTATATGGTGTAATAATCAAACGTGTTGCCTAATTGAAAGCAATTAACACTTCACCATAGATACCTGCTACACCACAAGCATAGCAGAAACATTGCCGGTTTTTAATAAATGTTAGTAGGCTTATTTCTTGAAGGTTCTAGTGTCGTCGGTTCAGAAATATAGCTGAAGGAAGCTGGTCCGTGGAAAAAGTTATGGGTAAAACGCACCGTAGTATTATAGATCGTCACTCATTCAAATGGTAGGGGCGAAAGTTTTCTTTGTGGCAATTGTCCACTGTATGCATTTTAGTGCCAAGCTTGAAAAAGTTTCTCATAAGATAAAAAAGATTACATTAACGTTCCGTTTTCGCATTCTTATTGAGTAAACCTGGTTCTCTCCAGGTCCTTAGCTACAAAAATTAAAAAAAAAACTCTCATAGAAATAATTTTCTGAGTATTTTCAAATAAATCACGTTCGCAGTTTAATAGCAACCAAGTAGCATATTAATTTATGATGTAGGAAACTTCAGAGCCATACGGGCGTTACACAGAAACCATATTTCAAAACTTTCCTGGTACGTTCTGTGGCGGGTAACAATGGTTGTTGAGTACGAAACAAATTGGTGTATTTATCTTCTGAGTTATGAAAAGAAACAGATGTGTAATTGTACGATGTTTCCATGAATGACATCGTTATTAAATTATACTATTTTGTTACAACTTTTAGTTTGTAAGTAAAAACTTATAACTATAAATATAGTATAAATAGTATCTATAATACTTAACAAAGTTATATACATATAACCATCATCAATATCAGTTTGCATTCTACTGCTTGATATAAACCACTGCCAATAATAAAATTATCTCCAAAACCCTATGTTATATTATAAGCATAATGTTAGATTAGCAAAGTAAGACCTCCTTTACTTTCTTTACTTATCTACGTAAAGAAAGTCGTGAATATTTAGCGTCTTTTGAACGCAGTTGTCTGACATTACACCACCCTCCCTGGTTTTATTAATATGTCTAAAAATGATTGTTTTTCAGAACAAAGATGAGGACTTTTTCCGCCAACTTACAACAGTGACGTTGCGTTTTTATTTCATTTTTATAATCTTATATTATTATCAGTTATGTTTTTTAATTGTTGTGGCGTATTATTAGTAATTAACATGTGTTTATGATTTTTAAGATTATACCATAAACAAAGAGAAATATTTTTTCTGTAAAATGCTACTTACATGGGTGCAGTTTTTGCGCGGCGATATATTTTTCCAGCTTTCTTCTCAGCACTATCTCGGCACCGTACCGGCCCACCGATCCGTTGTCGACCAGCAGGAAGTAAGCGTGTCGGTTATTTAGTACTGCCAACTTAGATCTGCGAGAAGAAAATCCGGGTAATAGCTAAACGAAAGATAATTGAAATTTTATTTTGTATCTCCTCATATAATATAAATATCAGAGTGCGGGATAGCTCCAACTCTATAATGAAAACCGTTGTTGATTTGTAGACCGTTGTAGATTCAAATCGCGCCTTATGAAACAGCTTCACTGTAAATGATTTACTAGTATAATTTTTAAAGTGTACATAATTACTAACACTAATGTAAAAATATAAAAATGTAAAATGTATAGACGAAAAAAATTGTCTGAAATAAAGATTATTATTATTATTATATAATATTTAAAATAATGTTATATGACGTTCTAAAACGATTCTACAGGACATTAATACCTTTTTTCCCATAAGTATGTTTTATTTATTTATTTTTTTTTTTATATATTCACGCCTATAGGGGTTGGCAGAGACCACAGAGCTCCATCCGCTGCCATTCATCGCAGCGAAACAGCTCGTCATTGGTCGCTTTTCGCCCTCGTGAGAATCAGGACGTGACGGGTGGCGAACCACGTCGTCGTCATTTTCGACAAATTAGGTATATTAAATTCGTCTTTAGTGAATCCCACGAGCCGCAAGGGAGGATGGAGGTCAGCCCCAGCAGAGCATGCTGAGGTAAGGCACCATAGTCCCCGGGGGAGCCCGACCCCGGGACGATCGGCACGCTTACGACTAGGCTCGCCCCTAGCCACGCATCCATTGGCACGGCAGACCGTGGATTGGCGGATAGGAAGGGAAAGGATAGAGAAGAAAGGAAGGGGCAGGAAAGGAAATGTGGATTGGGGGGGTTACCAGACTCGGAATAAACATTTAAAAATCCATATAAATATTTATTCCGATGCGGGAATCGAACCCGCGCCCATTGACTCCGCGGGCGGAGGGCCCCGCCACTGAGCCAATCGTGGCCAATGAATTATATAAAATAAATAAATAAAATCAATTTTATTTATTTATATAATATAATTCATTTATTGTTTTAAATATAAACTGTAATAATATATATTTTAATTATACATAATAAATAGAGAAGAAAAAAGATAATTTAGGCTAGATACATATTTTTAATGATTATAATCGAAAGTTATTTAATATTTTTATATTAATTAAAATATAATCATGGCGGATAAGAGTGTGTAAGCTGGGTAGGGATTTTAAATAAATTTAATTCCTAAATAAAAATTTTAAATAATCTTTTATCAAGGCGAACCGCCTTTCATAACTTGATTACTACTATAATTGTTGATATAGCGAGAGAAATGCAACTTGCACAGTGGGAAGGAATTTCAAGGATTATATTATATTTTCGACACGCGAGAGGAGCGATTGCGAGAGCTACTTACATTTGAAAATATATTTTCTAGCCGCTTAAGGAGTAAGTATATGGACCGTTAATAACGGCGACAAGTACCATAACTACAAAGATCTGAGGAATATTCTCCAATCGATTGTTTATGTTTTCGTAGATCAAATATAAAGCAAAAACAGTTTTTAAAAAGCCAATCAAATTTGTTTCGAAGTTTAAATCTGTACAAATAACATCTGAATAATCAATGACAGGGACACAAGAGATCGTTCGTACAATATTTCAAGAGGTGCAACTGTTAAGCTCCAAACTGTACTGCACTTTAACTTTGTTTACCTAAATTTTCTTCTTCAGTTTTCAAACTTTATCAAATTTTAAACTTCAATGACTAATTGTAGAATTCTTTACCAGTCGTATAAAAAGTTTCGTTGACAACTGGTAAGTTTTTTCAACAAAAGAAATAAAACTCAGCTTTAGAACAATTGGCACATCGAAACAGAGGGAGAGTCCTTAGGCGTGTAAACTTTTAATGAGATCTTTCCTCACAAAAGTTCGATCATCCGCTAATATATGGGGAATCGACATGTCTATTATTAACAGTTAGTTTGATAGACTTGACAATGCATAGACAGGGTTGTTTTATTGAAAAAATAAGCAAACGAGCAAGCGGTTTATCTGATGGTTAACAACCACAGCTGTCCATGGACATCCATAATATTATGAACAGCGCAGATGGGTTGCCTACTTTAGGATGAGGGTGTGAATAATGGCAGATGAAAAAAGAAATAAAGGATGGGGAAAAAGTTAGGCCTCGGATGCCTGCACTCAACGTATGAAATGCAATAAGACAGAAAATTCTTTCTAGCACTTGACGATGATTCCCTGTGAGGATGTGGGTCTTTCCTGGTCGAGACGACCTATTTGCGGTACGGTAGTTCTTTTACTATTGAATAAACAAACGGGTTATTTCTCCTCCATGTTATTAAATATAGTCATTTCTATTGCTAAACCATTTTTTATTAGAGCTCTTACCCTAAGGAAGGATCGATGAATATTGTGTTCATACATATGTATGTATATACGATCACGCCTGTTTTCTCGTAGGGGCAAGCAGAGACCACAGATCTGTCCGACATACTTTCTTAGCTTCATCCACATTCATCACTCTCTCCGTACAATGTCGACGGTTAAGGTTACTTTTGAAGTGGCTTCTCTCGAGAACTTCAGCGATTTGATCAAGATATTTTCTCCTTGGTTTTCCACTACCGACCTTACCAACCATATCCGCAATATAAATTTATTTTATCAATCATCTTCCACCTATCCTCTCTATGTGCCCGAACCATCAAAGCATCCCTTCCTTACTTTTGTTACATCTTTTTTTATTCCACATAGCTCTGTTATAAGATATTATGTTCAAAGATATTTAATGAAAATACTATTTTCCAAAATATAATTAACACGTAATTTTAATGAATGAAAATTAAAGAATGGTATTTATAAATAAAATCGTTTATACACAGCTCAACTTATATATAATAATGTTTATGGTCGTCAATCTCTATGGATTCGCGTATCGTTCATCCGATTCCGAAAGTACGTATAATTATTACTGGCACTTGCATTAATGCATGGTTGTTGATGCTTTTAGTGGGTACGGTTGTTATAGAGATTGTTGTTCTTCGATAGAGACATTGATTTTTTTTGACATTGATTAACCTCCCACTGAAAAAATGAATGTATCCCATAAAACGCCGGCTACAACAACTAAAATAGTTATGTTAAATAAAGAATAATAAACTTTAATATTTTTCGTTGTTTATCATTATTGAAGTGTCAATCATAAAGCATATTTATTGGCATATATGGTACATATCAAGAGTTCGTTTCCCTCCCTTCGGTGTCGTTAGGGTCTTGAAAATTTTTACAACTTGTTGCTTCTTTTTATACCTTTCGTCCCCCAGAGACTTTATTTTATGAACATCTAACGAAAGTAATAAATGAAAAAACAATTTGAAAACATACTGTTATGTATTTCGATGGCGAAGGCATTTATCGTTTATGTTCAAAACTTTTTCGAGTTAAAAGTTATTGCTTGGCTTTAAGACAAATAATATATTTAAACCTTTCAAAATAATGTAAAATTTTTGATTATTGCTTTCTCCAAGATAATACATGTATTGCGCGAACCGAATATCGCTATGGTTTGCTTTGTGCACAGAAAAATGTGGGGTCGATTCCTGCATCAGAATAAATACTTTTGTACAATTTTCATTTATAGCAAATAACCAGGATCACCATGCGTCGTGGATGCCATTATGACACACAAATGAATATGAATTAGTATCCGGTCCCGGATGGCTGTAAATCATAAATTACTTATTCCAATGCGGTAATCGAACTTGTGACTCTTGACTCCGCCGAAATATTTCGCCGCTGAGCCATTTAGATCTTATCATTTGCCGACCCGTTCATACACTGTTCTACCATTGTTAAAATATAATATAGAAATAAAATTAATTTCAGATCAATGATATACTACTTATACTGTTCCAGGAATCAGATAATGATGGCAATGAAGCTACAGAAGATTGCGAGTCCCATTACGAACAATCAGCGGAAAATTACTCGTTGGAGTGTAACTCAACCACTAATATGATAGATGTACAGAACATCCCTCCTATCGCGAAAGAGTACGCTACTTACGAAGATGATCAGAATAAGTCCGGGAAAAGATTTTGCACTGAAATAGAAGATGAATATGATGCCATTGGTAATATTTATTTATGTTTTTAAAATGTAAATTTTTTTAATATGAAACTCAAATATTAAATATGGTTTGTTTGAACTAAATATAAGGCAAAAGGCGCAGGGCCTGCGGAAATATCCCTCAAGCAGCTTATCTGCACAGGTGTAGCCATGGGTGACCATGCGGCCGGAAGACGCCCCAAACTACGTTGCCAAGACGTGCCACCTAACCCAATCTATCTAACTTATCAAATGCTCTCCGCTCTCCGCTCCTATCATCCTGCCTGCGGAGGAGTGACCATGGGTGACCATGTGGCCGGGGACGTCACAAATTACGTTGTCAAGAAACCAACATGGTTTTTAAGTGATAAATGTTAATATTAATTTCTTCATACTTTATGAAAATTAATTTTAAATTTTAAACACTGTATAGAAAAGTGTCTCATTAAAAGAAATAAAATATTTTCCGGTGATATCTAAACAAACTTAAAAACACTTTTAACTCGTGACATTAAATACCAAACTTGCAGAACATTTTTTTTCTAAATGCTTTATTTATAACACGAACTACAAACACGTGAAATATATCCCACGAGAGAGTAATATTTTATGAATAAAACAAACGAAACTTTTTTAGTACTAGTAATATTATACTATATCAAATGTTTTAATTTCTGTAGGTGTAAATGTAGCTGCGAAACTAAGAAGCCTACCACCCAACATGAGGATATTGGCCGAAAAACTTATCAATGACGTGTTATACCAGGCTCAGATGAACGGCCTGAACTCATCATCTGTTATCTCTACTCTAGATCCGTTTAAGCCTATTATTATTTAATTGGAGAATTTAGTATTTGTTATGATGTACGCAAGTATTTGAAAATTAAATTTAAATTCATGTTTGAGTAAATATTTTAAGGTACAATTTTATTTCTTTATCAATCTTCACTTTTCTCTTATACTTAATTCATTAAACTGTCACTCACCGTAGAGAATATTGGCGTCAAAGTGCGACCACTTGATGCCGATAGTCTGTACCGGTGTGGTATTTCCCAGGTTCATTCGGTTCATTGGTTCTACCGTGGCTTCACCACTTGTGTATCACAGTTATTAATTATTTTTACCTTGGTGAGGCAATGGCGTGATAGGGAACATCCCGACCTCGGCCTATGAGTTCGTGAGCGCCTTCGACGATGCCCCACGGCGCGATACCGATGCTGACTACCCGACCAGCCCGTTGTGATCGCTCCAGCTGTAAGGCGTCTCCCACCTGTCGCGTTACTCCTTTAATTGTATACAATTAGTTTTAATGGAAACAGTCGTTCGTTACAAACATATAATTATACTTATGTATTTAAAATTATCTTTCACTTTATGGAAATTTCCACATCATCTCCTAAGAACAATCTCTTCTTAGGAGATGGTGTGGAAATTTCCATGTTATAAATTATAAATTGAAATAACATATATACATGTCATCCTATAGCACTGCCATCCACTAATACACATCCACCGCTGGACATAGATGTCCGTTAAGACACGCAACCTAGCTTGATGTTCACCTTCACGCATCCAGTTTCTGCCAGGCGCCATGCAGATTTTCGCTCTATCGGGCCAGAAGGCGTTAAATTAATCAGAGGTGTAACTTAATTATGATCCATCAAAGTTAATGCCCAAGCTATAATAGTTTTTCGATAAAACTATGCAACTTGATAGTTATTTTAGGAATGAACTACGTTTCAACTACACTTGAAATATAGCTTCACATATGTTCGCATGAGAGAAAATCTAAGATATGAGCCCCGAATTGATTAAGAAAAAAAAACGCAATAGTTTTTAGTTTTAAAATATCTAGCATTATGTTACCTGTATTTGTTCCTCCTGTAAATATCCAAGCTCCTGTGGTCTTTGCGGCTTTAAGTAAGCCTTTCCGCAAAACCTTCTTTAATTTGGGCTGCAAATCGAAGTTGGCTTTGCCGCCTTGGATGGTAATGAGGAGTTTGGGTCTGTCTAATGCCCATTCTCTTGTCAACAGTTGTACGATGAGGTCTGGCCGTGTGTCATGTGAAAGGCGAACATACTGTAAAAGAGGATACATTGAGTGAATAAAGACGTCATTATGAAAAATTGTGTATATATATAAAAAAATTGCTCGAGTATAATTTTAACCCACATCCCTTGTTTAATGTACAATGTATATTGTATATAATTTTCTCTTCAGCCATGTTAAAATAAAATATGTCTTTCCTTTTTTATTACTAGTGTACCATAGCGCCTTTCCAAGTTAGGATAAAAACATTTTTTCTTGCAACTTTTCGTTGTTTCCGCGCTGTTTCTGGTGTTGCAAATTGGCAAAAGAAGGCAAACGTGAAAACCTGATGCCTAATAGAAAACAATCAACGCCTCCAATAGACATTTGCAACACCAGAAAATTTGTGTGTTTCTGTGTCCGGAGACACGCTTGCTTGTTTGCATTCCACTGCCATTAAAATATCTCTGGAATAAAATGCTGCATCAATATCATCAGTTAATTTACTATTGATTATATTTATGTTTAAGTTTGATGTTGAAAAGACCTTGACCTAAGATCAGATTAAGAATGCTATATCCTATGTTTTCTACTTAATTTGCAAGGATTTTGTGACGAAAATTGTGTCGCAGTGGTGGGGCTGCTGCTTACACTATGGTCGCGGGTTCTGTAACCAGCAGTGTGACATATATGGGACGTAAGAAAAAATTAACGATTTAGGGGCGCGGCTCTCGCCTGCGGAATCAACGGTTACCGGTTTGATCCCCACATCGGGATAAATATATATATATGGCCTATATACATATATTCCGAATCTAGTTACCCTGCCAACAGTAGACAAAAATTAACCTATTAATAACTGTTCCTCAGTAGTGGGGTGTGTAGTAGGGAGGCCTGTGCCCAGCTGTAAGACATATGGGAGGAAAAAAAGTAAAATGTTGCAAGAAAGATAATATACCTGTGCTTTGGTGGGATGTGGTCCGCCTTGGAATTCAACAGTGCCATACGCGTCAGTAGGAGCTGGCTGCGTGTGTCTTGCTGGTACCCACACCTCACCCTGGGCAGCTGTACCAGCATTCGACCCGTGCGCAGTTTTGCTCAGACCACACCAACATCTGTGGATTGCGTTTAGTGATAAATTTGTGACAATATACGATCTTAATAAAAGTAAAGATATATCCTTGTTATTAAATGCTTATAGCAGCTCATTGCTGGATATAGTAGGTCTCTCCAGGGTATAGAATATTTTTTAAAGACACTGCTCTGCATAGATGTATTGCAGGCAGAGTCAAACAAGTTGCTTCAATGATACCCTTTAAATTATTATGGCATATTTTTCAAGATATAACATTTTTTTCAGGATGCTTATACTTTTATTGGCCAAGCGTGAGTCTTTTTTATTGATTACAAAGATGCATCGAACGTAAACGAGTTTATCACGGAGATTCGATTGCGTTCGTTTTACCTTTAATGTGCTATATATAACTATTCACACGCTTTTATATGTAAATTTTGTATCTGCGTTAAAGGATGCACTATCGTTACTTTAGTTACGAATAAAGAAATACGAATTCTTTATGGCGTTTAAATGTTTCTTTAAAATATTTAGTCAGAGGTAAAATTATAATACTAAAACAATTTTAAAAAACGTAACTTTAAAATAAAACGTTACATGAAGAAAAACAATTACCCTTTAGAGCTATAATTGTAAGTGGCAGACTAAAACAGTAAGTAAAAAAGTACACTCGTTGATTTATCACTGATATATTTTTATAACTGAGAGCTAGAATATATAAAGCATCTCTCTCTGAGTCCTAAGTCCCCCTGTTGGGCCATAGGGCAGAATTTTATAAAGCAGAAAATTTATAAAGCATGATAGTAATCAATCAACACCAGGGCCACCGAATATGCATTGCCAGTTGTCAAAATATTTTTTTCATGGGGATGGAAAAGCAAACCATCTGCAAATCAAACGGCATTTCATAAGCGTTGCCCATTTCATAGAAGAAGGTGAGGGCTTGATCTTAAAAGGTTTCTATGTGTAAGGTAAGTACGGTGTAACTTTCGAGAAACATGCTTCGTACTCGATCGATATATTGTACATTCAGATGATAGACATGAAATTTTTCTTTGTAGCAAATGAGCGGTAGTGGAATTCAGCGATAATAAATTCGAGCAATTTCCTTTTGTAAAAGCGGTACAAGATGTTGTGAGATGCTACATTCTTCCTAAATGAGATTCGAAGTAAGATCTTAGTCGTCGATGATTCCTTCTTATCATTCTAAAAGGTTAAGAATTCCTAGCCCAAAGACGAGAAAAAGAATCCATACTCTATATTCGTTCAGTTTTTGGTAATAAGAAAAATGTGCGTATATTCATTTATAATAGTTATAATTATTTTACGAAATATGAAAAATCTAAAAGTTTATAAAACTATTGTGTCGATCTGTATGTTTTGGAAAAACCTTAAAACGGCTAACACGTTATATTGGTGAATATATCTCACGGTAAGCAAAATGACAAAATTAAATTTTTTTAGAATTTTCTTGTGATCTATTAAAATTTTACCGCTGCTTTTTGGAATTAGATAAAGTTCTATAAAAATACATTATATTCTATTTGTTTTACTATTGTCCAAACTTTATCAATATACAAACACATTAACAAAAATAACATAGCAAATACATTAATAAAATTTTTGTTAAATCACAAATCGAGTAATGGGGAACACATCACGTCTACCTTCTTGAATAATGCTGGTATCCACAATATTTACAAAACAGTGATTTTTCCGACAAGGTCTTCAATTTAGAAAATATGTCAGATACTGAAGTATCTCGATTTCGTCTTTGCCTTTTGTTTTTCGGTATTCTATTTGAAGCTCTTCTTAAAACATTACGTCTCATTTTGAAACGTTTTGGTTTTTGTACTTTTCCTCCACGTCGTCTAGGTTTACTCTTTTCAATTTTTTCTTTCAATATGTATGGAGCTTTAGAAGACGCTTTGACCGTTTCCGGCATATTAAGTCTACTTTGACTAGAACAGATACTTGACTCTGTAAATTCTGAATCAAAGTCTTCGTCCCTAGAGTTTTCGTCTCCATCTTGTTTCGAGATATTGCTAAAATTTTCATTTTCATTTTTTGATTCCTGGTTCTGGTTGGTCTCTTTCTGCTCGTTATCCATATTTAATTTTTCTGAAGATAACAAAAATTT
This sequence comes from Baronia brevicornis, assembly GCA_031353405.1. Lineage (NCBI taxonomy): Eukaryota > Metazoa > Arthropoda > Insecta > Lepidoptera > Papilionidae > Baronia > Baronia brevicornis. The sequence goes on along the minus strand of JASFAT010003357.1, from coordinate 634,242 downwards.
TTTGTATAAAATAATTTTTTAAAATACAATTAAATAGTGCTGAAAGCTCCTGTCAAATAATTAACCGTAATTTACTTCTCTTTTCGGGTCTCATCAAAATAATATTCATTAAAAAGTTGAAATGTAATGAACAGACCATAGAGTACTTATGTAAATAAGATTTAATACCAGGGCTGTATATAATTTATTCATCAACCAAATATTTATTTTATTACATTCACATTAACTTCTTACAACACATTTATTTGTCAGTAATATAGAATAAGCTGACAAATGTATCTTTTTATGAAATATAAATAAACGGGTTGTTTTTTCATAGATATAAAGTTTTAGTTGCTCTTTTTTTCCTAGCATCTCATGCCGTTGCTTATATCTGTTATAAAATGATAAAATTTGATAAAAAACATCTATTATACGTAAAAGCATTATAGATCGCAGCAGTTCATTCTCTATCTTGTATATGAAGGAATTGAAGTTATTTATTTTTGTAATTGTACTAGGTAGCAACTATTTTTATAAAATACGACAGTGTATTCTTTTTTTGTATAAGAACAAACAAACAAACATGCCGGTCACCTGGTAGAAAGCTGGTGGTGATAACTGTCATACAATGCGTTTTCGGCCTTTGGACATAAATGTTGTTTTCCGAATACCCCAGTATCACAATTGTTCGATAACACCGACTTGTTAGATCGTTACACAGTTGCACCGAATCTCACAGTGGTAAATCGCCAATCAACAAGGTTGTGAGGATGATATTTGTTTTTACGACAGGTAGTTCGATAGTGAAAACTGTGCGGATAGTATGAGTAAGTACGAGCACAGAATAGGTAATCACTATACTATGAAATTATTGATACACAGCAAATAAATACTTTATATTACCTATGTAATATGTAGGTTATGAATGACAATTAATTTTTTGACACAATGATTATTTGAACAATTTTTACCCAAAATATAATATTGCTGTACATATTGTTCCTTAAATTCTTAGTGAACCATAGATGTTAAGTCTAGTAGTATAGTTGAAAATTTGAGAAGAAAATGGGACCCAGATAAAGAAATTATTTCGAAAGTTTTGGCTCTCATAAATATTACATGGCGAAATGCAACAAGAAACCGACGGCGCGGTGGCTATGTGCAAAATGCAGAAACATTAAGGGTAGGCGACGAAGTTGGAGAAAAACCATGAAAAAGGTAGGAAAACAAAGAAAGAATCGGTATGTGCGTTCGAAATCAAGTGTAAAAACGCTAGCTTGTGACTATTGTGGACATCGATGTTGTGTTAGAAGGTAACTTTCTATACGTTTGTTTTCCTTACAATTTATATTAAGTTACTTGATGACCCAATGAACTTCGTTTCACCCACAATTTTTGTTCTGTATGTACAATTTTAAATTACATTTCTACGTAACTTATTTTATCAAAATTTTCATTTCACTCAAGCAAAATGGTCAGAGTTAAACATCGGAAGAAGCGGAGGAAGAATAATATAGGTAGAAGAAAAACTGTAACGAAACAAACTAAGCGAAGCAAAAAGAGAACCAAGTTAAAAAAATTAATCCGATTTATCTCCGGTCAGTACATAAACTAATAATAATTTTAATATTTTAATATTAAAAGTACAATAATAAATAAATTTTTACTTGGTATGACATGGTGATAGATATGGACAGTCAAAAGTTTTACTTAGCTAAGATCCGCGACAAGCAAAACAATAACAGAAAATTAATAATGTGTGTTTTTCTGTTGAATTAAGTGGATTTATTTGGAACTTAAACCAAAACCTTACCGAAAATCGGCCATCAATTCTCCACCCACCAACCACTATACACAACACCAAACACACACTACCACTTTTCCATCTTGTAAACGACACGTGTTTCGCTCCAACACGAGGCATCTTCAGGTATAGTAGACTCTACGGAAAACAACCGAAAAGTCATCCAGCAGAAAAACAGACATTATTAATTGTTTTGCTTGTCGCGGATCTTAGCTAAGTAAAACTGTCCATATAGTGATGGATTTCTGCAAAGTAACGCCTGACTCCATTAATAATGGTGATAGATTTTTCGGAATGTAAATGTTATAAGTACATTCCAAAAAATGCCATCTCCTTTATCTTTGATAATGTTCAAAAAAGTTTTTATCTATTATAAGAAAGTACATGTAGAATTATTTTTGGCAAATTTATGTTATCATTATCCGGACGAACACTTCTCCGAGGCAGCGAAGACGTACTTGTGGATTTTATCGCGATTCTACGATATACCGAAACCTCCTACGATATGCTAAGCTGTAATGATAGATGTATTCAAAAATGCAAAATCGTACATATATTAGAATCATGTAGTGTTTTTCTTTTTTAAAAAAGTTTTGAGTGTTTAATATGTTGTCAGGTTTAGAGGGTACGCAGATTGGCTCTAGGACACAGATGCTTTCCCCGCTATTTCTGAAGACCAACTCCTACCCAACAGGATCTTTAGTTGCCAAGAAAAACTATCATTGTTGTGAGGTAATTATAAAGAAATATAAATTATCAGAGCAAATACTAGATTAATTGAAATACCAGCCACTTTGACCTCCTACCCGATAAGCAATCGGCGGTGGTGATTACTCACCATTTGGTATCTGCTTGCTCGTATACCTACATATCCCATAAAAAACTTAAAGGCCTTAATCCGATTGTATTCCACGAAATTGAATTTTATTGTTATATAAGTGGTGTCCGTGGATTCATCGCATCGTTCCTTCACGCCCGTAAAACAACAGCAGATACAAGGTGGCCCTCGCCTCAACTTCGCGTTTTGTGTGCTGCTCTATTTTAATTTTAATTAAAGATAATTGAACTTAGGTGTCTCCCGAAATGATATATGAATCGTTAAAGAAACTAACCATGTGGAAGCAAGCTTCAACGACGGAGGCTATTTTAAATTACTTGAAGGTAAGTTTACAAAGTTTTTGTCACCGAAAATAATGTTTATAAGTGTACATAATTTTACTAAACTAGCATAATTAAAAAACAATAAGCTATAATTAATTATTTATTCATGAAAAGGGCAATTTTAAATTACATATTTATAAATATAAAAATAAAAGATATAAAACGGCGATAACTATAAATTATAATACTATAATCGACTCTACTATACTATAGTGGCAATTACGATCCCCTGCTTGATATAGATCTATATCAAAACTGCAAGTTTTTGTCCCAGTCCACAACACTGGATAAGCGGATGAAGTCAACCTTCTTTTTTACTGGGTTAATTTATGTGATTTATCATAGTTATATCATCATTAGCGGTGAAGTTAGCAGTTGGGGTCCTAAGGGCTGTGCCAAGCGTAACAGAAAGCCTGCAAAACATCCTTGCGGTAGTGTTTCTGCACTGGAGAAACAGAAACGGATACGTGTTTAGCTCAGAGAACGGCCTTGGAAATGCCACACTAGTTTATTATAGATTCTACTCATACTAGGTATACTGCAAGTCAAGAATATACTCTTGCAAGTTTAAATTCGTTTGTTACATTACCGAGTAAACAGTTTCAATAATCAAAAATATTTTAATTTTTAATGCCAATTATTCATTTACAATCTTATTTATTTCAAATGAAATTATTTCCTTCAGACAAATTACCCGGTGCATCCTGAAGACAAACAACTGGAGCGTGAGTTAAGGGAGAAATTAAGAATTGCTACCCTTGTTGGTATGTTTAAGTTTTTATTTTTTACCGGGTGGCAAGCATAGATGAGCATTCCCATTATCAAAAAAACAGCAATTAATAAAAATTCTGTTTAAATGATGTATGCAATAAAAATGTAAGTTACGTCATTATATCGCTTTTCAACGTTTGTCTTAGGTTTTGTTACAAAAGTATGTGATGACATTTGGTGTTTAAGTGGCGCTTTACAAAGGCGGGAACTGAGCAAGACTCATGTAACGCTCTTTTGGGAAGCCTACACCGACACTATCACACCTATTAAAGGGGAAGTACCAAAAGTACGTACGTATTTTATTTCCGTTCCTTTGGATAATATAATATTTTTCTTTTGTTTAACACTTATCATACTGTCAGTATATAAAAATATTGATTAAATTACTATATGAATATAACCTAACGGTGTTAAAGTCATCAGAATTTACATTTTTCAGATACAGATGGAAAAAGAGGTTGAAGATAAAAGAAATAGAAAATTAGTATTGGAATACGATGAAGATATTTTATAAATTATGATGTTTCGTTTCCAATTTCACATATCAAATATAATAATATGCATGAACATTACAGATGATATTTAACCATGGAAAACTTCGCTTGAAAAATAAACGTATTTACGGTGTTGCCACATGACGCTAGCTGATGCTAGCTTTATTACAAAACCGATCCACATCGTTACTTTCAAAACTTCCCCTGTGTCTTGATTGTTTGTTAATTTTTTTACAATTACTTTCGTCACCACTTTTTACAGAGTAAAGATTCTTTAAGTGGTAGCGCCAAAGTTATAAACGTAGGCCCAGCTATAATAATTATAGTCTCTAAGTATAACGAGCTACTAAAATTAAAACGTTTTCTACCCTGAATACAAAACGGTTCGAAATATGCAAATTCTGTGGAATTAGTCTTTTCCTCCTGAGATTTACTTAATCGCTGAAGTTTTGCCCTACTTTACCTACATAAATAAATTATTTAACATGCGCTCGAATTAGAACTTCTGTTTGTAGATATACTTTGAAGTGTAACAAGAATTTCGAATAGGGTAGTATGTATATATTTGTAGTCCATACACAGATATATGTATGTATATTCTAAAGGAAATTATTTCGGATTTGGTTGCCTCACCAATATACGCGACGATAAGTGTGGCGGATTATTGTCCTTTTCTCCTGAAATGAGGAGATCCGTACTCAGCAGTGGGACATATATGGGCTCTGAGAAGTATCCTATACACACAAAGTTAAAGTTTAAGATACCATAAAGTACCTCAGTTTAAAATAAAAGAATAAGGGCATAAACTTTATATTTTCTTAACTTTATATCTTCCTTCCAAATGTTTGGATGGAGATTGGTTACATTATAAATGGGACTGTCCTACAAGTTGCATAAAAGCGGTTATTACTATTTCACTTAAATATACCACAAGGCATGGGTACAGCATGCACTTTCTCACAATTACAGCGACGCGTTCTTCTTAATTAACTGGTGTAAAAGATTGGGTCTAGTACAATAGAGATCCCATTTGAGATCAAAAGGGGCCAATTGAAGAAGCTTGTTAAGGAACGCGGTTATTTGAGACAATGTATGGGAGGGTTTTCTTTCGAGACTTTTCTTGGCTTCAATTGTTTGAGTGTAAACGCTAAAAAATGTAATACATCTATCCCCAGACTTACACTGAATATAGATCCCGACAAAACCATAATGTATATATGATTGCATTGTATATGCAATCATATATACATTTTTATAAATTTTTCAAAATCGTGGACAGTCAAAAGTTTTACTTAGCTTAGGTCCGCGACAAGCATAACAATAAGACTTTTCGACAAAAAGAAGACTTTCGGTTGTCTTCCGCAGAGTCTATACCTTAAGATGCCTCGTGTCGGGGGGAAACACGTGTCGTTTACAAGATGGAAAAGTGGTAGTGTGTGTTTGGTGTTGTGTATAGTGGTTGGTGGGTGGAGAATTGATGGCCGATTTTCGGTAAGTTTTGGTTTAAGTTCCAAATAAATCCACTCCATCCAGCAGAAAAACACACATTATTAATTTTCTGTTCTGTATTGTTTTGCTTGTCGCGGATCTTAGCTAAGTATAACTTTTGACTGTCCACATAGTGATAGATTTCCGCAAAGTAACGCCTGACTCCATTAATAATTTTTCAAAATCGTTACTTTATAAACCGTGTAAAAACGAAATCGCATAAAACAGGTACCGTGTAAATCGGGGTATATGTGTACTTGTATAAACAACATTAATTCGCTGCTCCGACCGACGCAGTGCTGCAGATATTAAAGGGGAAGTTAGTGTGAAGTCGTTACAGTATTTGCATGAATATAACATGCACACTGCGTGCATAATGTTAGAATGTGATCCCAGTTTGCTACAAATTTCGCTAACTATTCAAATTTCGGGCAATTACATAGATACCTCGTCGGCTAGCTAACGCTAAATTCATACTAATTACTAAAGTTAAGGTTTTAGGTTTGTTAACATGAATGCAATTAATATATGGAGTATACATTTGTAAGTTTATTAAATAAATTTCTAAGATGATTAATGGAGTCAGGCGTTACTGTGAGTAAATCCATTACTATGTGGACAGTTAGAACCTTTACTTAGCTAAAATCCGCGACAAGCAAACAAAAAACAGAAAAATAATAATGTGTGTTTTTATACTAAAAGAAGTGGATTTACGGGGAACTGAGCCTAAATCTTATAGAAAAAAAAAGGGTAAAGTTGACTTAACGGTTGTCTTTCGTAGAGTGTGCTATATCTGATGATGCCTCGTGTTGAGGCGAAACACGTTTCGTTTGCTAGGTGGAAAAGTGGTAGACACACTACCACTTTTATTTGGCGTTGTTGATAGTGGTTGGGAGGTGGAGTTGCTGACGGCCGTTAGTTAGTAAGTCCACTTCTTCCAGTATAAAAACACACATTATTATTTTTCTGTTTTTTCTTTGCTTGTTGCAGATCTTAGCTAAGTAAACGTTCTAACTGTCCACATAAATAAATGTTTACCACTGACACTTTATCTCTGGTATTTCATTTAATTAAACAATAAATATGATGACAAATATTTGAAAGTTGTAAATACTCAAATCGATTTTCTATAACAAATATGCACCTTATAAATCCAATAAAAATTTCGCCTATGTACATATGTATATGGCCAAAAACATGTATGGTCTACAGGTATTTACTTTCGAGTCTGGGTCTAGAAATGGCGAGGCCATAAAAATAGAAAAGAACAAACTCATACAAAATTCAGTAATGCCATTCTCGCATATCAACTATAATTTGCCAAGCGTATCAGAGTGAAAGAAAAATATAAATAAAGTTCATGACATGAAAACGACAAATCAAATGTACTGGGATCACAATAAGCCGTTTTCGCACTTTTATTCTCACAGAAACTATTTGACGACTCGGATCTATTTTACATATCAGGAGAGAATATTGCCTGCAAAACTCGCAAATTCGGTAAATTGCTAGAGCTTAAATGGTCTCGTTGAACTGTTTTTTTTTATATATTCACGCCTATCCTCCGCAGGGGTTGGCAGAGACCACAGAGCTCCATCCGCTGCCATTCAACGCAGCGAAACGGCTCGTCATTGGTCGCTTTTCGCCCTCGTGAGAATCAGGACGTGACGGGTGGCTAACCACGTCGCCATCATTTTTCGACAAATTAGGTATATTAAATTCGTCTTAGTGAATCCCACGAGCCGCAAGGGAGGATGGAGGTCAGTCCCAGCAGAGCCCTGCATACTGAGGTAAGGCACCATAGTACCCGGGGGAGCCCGACCCCGGGACGATCGGCACGCTTGCGACTAGGCTCGCCCCTAGCCACGCATCCATTGGCACGGCAGACCGTGGATTGGCGGAGAGGAAGGGAAAGGATAGAGAAGAAAGGAAGGGGCAGGAAAGAAAATGCGGATTGGGAGGGTTACCAGACTTTGAATAAACATTTATAAATTCATATAAATATTTATTCCGATGCGGGAATCGAATCCGCGACCATTGACTCCGCGGGCGGAGGGCGCCGCCACTAAGCCAATCGGTCGTCTCGTTGAAGTAACACAAACATATATATATATATATATATATATATATATATATATATATATATATATATATATATATATATATATATATATTCCTAGTCTTGGATCTTGTAACATGTAAACATTTTAAAAATAAAGGTATTATTATTATATATAGCGAGTATACAGTACAAAACGCGATTATACAGTAAAATACTTAAGGCAGGTATTCTGTGAGGGGTGTAGTTATCCGGTCAAGCTGGTTCATACGTGCTACCATGACTCTACAGTTAATAAATTTATATTATTAAGGCTTTTACGAGAAAACATCAGAAGAATCTGCAAGGAATGATATAGCTTAGTGTTCCGAGCGCCAAAGGCGAAGTGGGAAGTAAACCTGGACGCTGTCAGGGTTATTGATATGAGCCAAACGTTCCCGCAACCCTGATATATGTGACGCGAAGGAGCACCCAAAGGAAAAAAGGTACTTGTTAGTCTTGAAAATTAAAGGTATCCAAGTAAAAAAAAAGGAAAAAAATACCCGTCGCGGCAGAGCCACGAAAAATGGTTCATTTCTGAATACTCCATTAACAGTTCTATTAAATTACATACATAAAAACTAAAAATGAATAAATAAAACTCAAACTTTACAGTTAAAAAATTGGCTTACAAATTGTGTGACATCTACATTATAATATACATACATATAGTGTAGTTTTATTGAAGGACAATCAACCTCTACTTCAGAATAAAACTAAGTTTCTGTTAACTTAAGTTTGCGTTCGTGTCGTTTTATGTATGGTACTTTTCCTCCTGGTTTGTATGACGTATTTGTTTGTACGTTGAAATATTTTGTACGACATGTATGTGCCTCTAAAGTGGGCAATCGGCTAGTCACGTTTATCGGAGATCCGACAATCGTTGGAGCAGACGAGTGCTGAAGTGGAGACCGCTTCTCGGTAAACATGGTGTGGGATGCCCCCTCGCTAGATGGTGCGACGATCTGCGTAGGGCGGCCGGCAGAAACTGGATGTCTGAAGCCGAAGATCGGGCTATGTGGCGCTTCTTGGGGGATGTTTATGTTCAACAGTGGGCTGCAATAATTTGTATTTATATGGTAATAGAACAAATCCCCATAATAGTGCACGCACAAAGATAGTAGTCTATAGAGACTTAAGTTAACAATTATACAATAAAAAACGGATTATATAATAAAAAAAAATTAAATGATTTATGTATGAAAATGTTACGCTATTATCTTACCTTTGATGGCTTTAGGTACCTTGCGAATGGAATTCAAAATGAGTTATGAAGGTACTAGCCGGCACACTAATGAATTTTTTACACCCGAACTCTATTCACTTTTATAATAGGCGGAGTATATTTGCGTTGGGATGGTGGAAAATTTATCTTTTGTATTATATAAGAGAATTATACGTTCGTTCTATACAAATAATGGAACGCATAACTGTATAATTAGTCAATCTGAGTTGTAAAGTTAAGGGACTTGATTAAAATCCTGGTCAAAACTGAAATGTGTTAAGAAACGATAAAACTAAACTAAACCTCTTTGTTATTTCGGTAATTCATATATTTTTTGTCTCAGAGTTTAAGTCCGAATTTTGCTAAAATCAAATACAAAAAAAAATCGTTCGATGGAACAGTGCTCTTTGTTTATGCACTTAATATAAATAAATCAATTAACGCATTTCGGATTTGAGAAACATCACGATACCATTACAGAATAGTTATAGACGTGCCAGCCGTACTAGTACGGCGATACACGGCATTTTTAGCGGGTTTTATCTTCTATATAATAAAATTCTTCCAAGTTAAATTAATTATCTATTCACTTTACATTTATATCTTATTTATACTTTATTCACACTTTATCAATTTACACTATATATATATATATATATATATATATATATATATATATATATATATATATATATATATATATATATATATATATATATATATATATATATATATATATATATATATATATATATATATATATATATATATATATATATATATCAATTTGTTATGCCGGAAAGGAGACATATCTATCGAAAGACGTCAGTCGAACAAGTCTTTTTGTTTTTATAAAACAATTTATTTCTTTTTTATTTTAAAAAGAAAAATAAATAAGAAAAAAAAGAAGTAATATAATATAAAAGGTTTTAATATATTCACTGCAGTATGATATTTACCAACACATTCAAAGTATGATATAAATAGGTAAAAATATAAACTAATGAAATCACCTTCGTATTGTATTATATGTAGTGTTTTCTTAAACTCAAAAGAGCTCTTTAGGGAGTGTTGTAAAAGGGTACTCTGCAGCAAACGTCACTAAGCTTCGTGAAAAATGATTTTATGTTGGAGTTGTCTTATATAAGCTATATCAGGCAATATGCAGCGTTATCATATGTTTAACATAAGAATGTTTGACTCGCGAAATCGATTAAGTCAATATATAAAAAATTGAGAAAACTGAGTAAATAGTATGAAGGAGTTGTATGTACATATATTGCTTTATAGATTCCTGTTCAATGATAAATTTGAATTAACGAGACAAAACGTATTACTGTACATAGATACTGTACATTTTTTAGCTAACGACACGTTAAAGTGTGTTAAAATAATATTTTAAATCTTTATCTCATTGGAAAATTTATGTTTAAAATCGATAACAAAAAAATGTATCTAACAGACTGATAAACAAAAGAGCATGTATATAAAATGTTTTATTAATATGAAGTAGATTTTAGACTTAAATATTTTTTTAAAAGTAGATTAGCAATTTATTGGTTTTACTAAAATTTAGATTTTTTTTTGTCAAGCAAATATGGTTCCCATCGATAGTCCAATCGTGGAATTGTATCCATGACTAGATCTTAAACGCAATCTTTCCCAGCTAAACCGTTACTGTTTCACTGTATGTACTTATTTAAAATCATTTATTAACAATTTAGATCAACAATAAAATATCTAACGTATTTCACAATTCTATATTGTACACAAACTAAAATGGAAGGGAAGTAAATCGGTTTAAAGTGTACAAGAAAGCACTTTGTATAAATTCACCCGAGTTTCTAAACTTACACAAAGTTGCTGACAGTTACAATGTTCCTGTAACTACAGGACGAAGGAGATTTATATTCTATCATATGAGATACGTTTACGTTTACGATAAAGATTATTGTTAAAAGTTATATAAACTAAGTAAAAATAATAAATGTTAAAATTCCTAGAAAATGTCTAATTTCGTAACTGTTTACCCTTAATAATTCCAAATTAATAAATAATCATAGGTTTTCTTTTAGGTGAAAGTCCAAACATTCTATCCAAATTAATTCAGTTATATTTAAAAGTAAGTATAGTGAAGCAAGTCGCATTTTCACTTTTGCAAGAAATGATTTATAATTTCCATGCTTGTAAATATACTAACTTGTGAATGATTTATTACTAAAATGCCTCGCCATAAAAACGGTTTTTTAGTTATTATTTAGTAGTTATTAAAATCAGGAATTACGAAATCATAGATAAATCTTAGTATATATATAATATATATATATATATATATATATATATATATATATATATATATATATATATATATATATATATATATATATATATAATTACAATATTTTCTCTTCTAGATTGTGCATTTTGAAGCATTCTTTTACGTTTTCAGTAAAACGACGAAAAGGTAATGTACACTTACACGTGCTCGTCTTTGGCGCTCGGGATGAAATATTTACACTCCCTCTTCTGGAACGTGCTTTCGATCCAACTGCGGGTTGTTTTCTGCAACAAAGGACAGTACGTATTGAAATTAAACTAAAAATTAAATTGTGGTAGACGTGCATTATTTACTCTGCAAATCAAAAAGTTTTCGATATTTACGAGAGATGTTTTTTGTAGGGTTTTAGTTTGATCTATTCTTAGAGTGAAATTTCAACTCCGTTTTTTTTTCTCTCATACTAAATACAAGATATAAAGCTCATTACATATGTTCATGTATGGTTTATTATTATATTACTTTAATATGTTTAATGTATGTTTTATGTTTAATGTAGTTTTAATTTATACTTAAATTAATGACTTTTTTTCCATAAGTAATATCATCGTAATCTATATACATATATTGTAGTAATAAATGAACATACATATAATGACCCAAAAGTCTATAAACTATTTATTTATAATTTCTGAGATTACTTTTTTAGTTATAAACGTATTATAATTAGTGCTGACGTGACTTGTTTGTGTCAGAGCAAATACATTTTTCAAATAGGAATAATAAATGAAATATATACACGGAATGTTTGAAATTAAATTAAAATATGTGTGATCTATATGTCCCTCAATAGTTTGAGATGATATGCGTATGCAATTTTACTTTACGCTGAAGAAAAAGTTTATATTTTTTTTATTTTTATTTAATTATTAATTAATGGAGTCAGGCGTTACTTTGCGGAAATCCATCACTATATGGACAATCAAAAGTTTTACTTAGCTAAGATCGGAAGACTTTTCGGTTGTCTTCCGTAGAGTCTACTATACCTGAAGATGCCTCGTGTTGGGGCGAAACACGTGTCGTTTACAAGATGGAAAAGTGATAATGTGTGTTTGGTGTTGTGTATAGTGGTTGGTGGGTGGAGAGTTGATGGCCGATTTTCGGTAAGTTTTTGGTTTAAGTTCCAAATAATACCACTTAACCCAACGGAAAAACACACATTATTAATTTTCTGTTATTGTTTTGCTTGTCGCGGATCTTAGCTAAGTAAAACTTTTGACTGTCCATATTTTTTTATTTAGTTTAAATTGTTCTTTATTTCCTAAAGCAGGCAACGGCATCTGCTTACAGCGGCAGCCTTTGGTTTTGCAGATGTCCATGGGTAGCAGTTATATTCCATCAGGTGATCCACTTGCTCGTTTGCCTATCTCTTCCATAAAAAAATTAACTATACCAATTTCAATTCGAAGTTAAAAAATTTACTAATATTTTACAAAATATAACACTTGATTAAAGTAAACATAGTTTAATTAAATGAAAAACTAAAATATTTATTCTGATAATAGTATTCAGGTAATCCAAAATAGTATCTATTACGCGTCTACAGGCGGAGGTACATTTAATTTTGCCACACTAATGACGTCATTACGACGATATCGCACGATCTGCTATAATAGAGAACGTCACTGTTATTACTTAGTCATTATTTCTCATATTAAAGTCTGTATTCGATGATCTTTAAGTGTGCTTCTAAAAATAAATGCACCTAAATTAAAACGGTTATTTGTTTAAATAAGTATTAATGTTTAAAAAATATTCTTTGATTTTAAATCATAGTTATCAACAGCTTTCAATTGTCCAAAGTTTACCATGATTACAGGGAGATCCCCTAATCAAATGGGAAGACAATTATTACGGCAACCGTAAGTACCTAAGCTAAAACTGACGTAACGGTCCCTAGCATATATCTATCTGCCTTCTTCAAATTTGAACAGTTTTGTCTATGTGATAATTTTATTTTTAAATACTGAAGTCATTCGTTAAGTGGTCTGGGTATGTCTAATTAGCTGATATACTTGAAGAGCTGTTGATGAGAAATGACAGTGAGCAAGGCATATCTATCATATACTTAGGGAGCTTTGGGAGAAATTCTGCACTTTTAGAGATATAGAAGATAGATAAAGATTTACAAAGCAGCTGTTTATAAAAACCCATTCGTAAAATTTAGGAATTTTATTGCAGGCGTTCAATATGATATGGGGAATTATAAGACAACTTCATAACTTGCCCTGTCTTAATGTTGTTTAACATGACATAAATAAATTGAGTTATGAAATAAAATAGACAATCATTGTGTATCTCATTATCTCCTATCAGTGTGTATGTTAATACATATGATTAGGAAGAGGTTTAATTTCCATTTGTGGCATTAATTAGTTCAGGTTTAATATTGATTAAATGCAACAACTGGACATACCACAATACATAAATCACTTGCGGCTTTAGATACACTAATGACGAGCCGGGGTATTGTCGGTCTTTATAAATAGATATATGGACATTAATATATTGAAATACTTGTACTGTTTCACAAAAATATTTCACATTAACCTTCTTCATGTTAAAAAAATGTTTTTGGCATAATTGCTACGGACACAGAAGATGGGCCTATCCTGGAGAGAAGTCAAGAGTATAGCTTCCAATAGAATGATATGAGGAAGCGTAGTGTATCTGTCTTATCGGATCCATTAGAAGAAGATTATATACAAATATAATACAAGAAGATTATAGACTACGGAAACAGCAAAGTTAGAGAGGACAGTATTATATATCTGCTATAACCCCATGTAGTTCCCTTATAATGTCGAATCAGCATTCTACTTATTCCATTGTGTTCAAACTACTCGGTCAGCATTTTTATTTCACTTGTTTAATTTATTACATACAAAAGATAGTTAGATTATTTCCGTCGCGAAGAACGGTTCGCTCCGGGAAAATCGGAAATCGGTGCCAGTAAAGACTATACTTGTGAAAAACTTTCCTTTTTTTAAAACAGAAAAACGGGGACGGTGTCCTAACAAATCCCTTAACGATAAGAATTAAAAAAAATAACATGAAAATATTGTAAATATGTGCCGTGTGGCTCCAGGAATTAAATAGGACCACCACATTTTTCCCGTGGGTGTCATACGAGGCGACTTAAGAAGGAAATACCTGTAGACAGGAATCACCGACGCGACTAATAAAAAGTATATATAAATGGTGAGTAATAAAAAGCGGATGACGGATGTTCAGAAGTGGACCGTCACGGCTGTATTGATTAGGATAATGATTAGACATGTGCACGTATTTTTCCTTAACTAATGTAACAAAGCCGTACGATAGATAATCTAGATGCAACATTCCAGTACAAATTTAATTGTGATGGAGACTGCAACTTCAAACTATTAGCTCAACAATCAAATAACTTAACCTCTAAGTATAAGGTGTTCTATAGGTTAACGAGTTACCTAAAAGTGCATAAAGGCCCCGGCAAATTATACTTGGTAAATTATACTTTATATAAATTAATATTCAATTTTCGTAGACGCATGCATAGGATGAAAGAATCTTAAATAGACATGTTCTGGAGCATCAGCCACGCAAACGATCCATAAAAGGTTGAATAAACAATGTAATTTGTTCTCTTTCACTGCTCCATTAATACAAATTCGTGGAGCAACAACCCTTGAAAAGGTTTATAACGGCCGCAATTACTTGCAAAAATATTGTCTTTATGACTTTCACTGCACGTCCTTGTTGGGTGTGAAATAAAGTCTGTTAAAAATAAAAATAACCTACATGAATTATGCTTCATCATTCGGAAAAAAGAAATTTGATAATCAAATGTGAAAAAAAAGAAAGATAATTGAGCAGTCCCGCGCCTGCTTCTGTTCATACCACGCCGAAATCAATAGAATTCGTTTAAAAATTATAAGTCATATTTTAGTATTCTGATACAATTAATAATTAAAGGAACTATTATTTACGTTTAGTTTAAAAGCCAGCAAAATAAAATAGTATTGAATTTATTCACTTTATTATGCGTCAGTTCATATTTTTAATATCATTTACTCAAAGTCTGCTTAATTCAGTGGTTAGGACACCTAATTTCTAAGCTTTTCGAATAGTGGCCGAAAGTAAAACTGTTAAAAAACATCGAAAAGAATTTTCGGCATCTTGGTGTAATTTACTTTCTTATATATTTTTTATTCAGTGATCGTGGGTTCGATTCACGCATCGCGATAAATATATGTATGTATGTATGCCCGTCAAGTATTTATTCTGTCTGGATACCCCACCAATCCGCCTGGAAAAAGCGTTGTGGAGTAACGGCTATTATTCTAGCATTGGAGAGGCTCGTCGCCACCAATGGGACATATATACATATATGGACTGTAGAAGAAAATATATTTCACAAATTTTTTTTTTTTTTTTTAATATATATTCACGCCTATCCCCCGCAGGGGTTGGCAGAGACCACAGAGCTCCATCCGCTGCCATTCATCGCAGCGAAACGGCTCGTCATTGGTCGCTTTTCGCCCTCGTGAGAATCAGGACGTGACGGGTGGCGAACCACGTCGCCGTCATTTTCGACAAATTAGGTATATTAAATTCGTCTTTAGTGAATCCCACGAGCCGCAAGGGAGGATGGATGTCATCAGCCCCAGCAGAGCCCTGCATGCTGAGGTAAGGCACCATAGTCCCCGGGGGAGCCCGACCCCGAGACGATCGGCACGTTTACGACTAGGCTCGCCCCTAGCCACGCATCCATTGGCACGGCAGACCGTGGATTGGCGGAGAGGAAGGGAAAGGATAGAGAAGAAAGGAAGGGGCAGGAAAGGAAATGCGGATTGGGGGGTTACCAGACTCGGAATAAACATTTAAAAATCCATATAAATATTTATTCCGATGCGGGAATCGAACCCGCGACCATTGACTCCGCGGGCGGAGAGCCCCGCCACTGAGCCAATCGGTCGGTATTTCACAAATAATATTAATTAATAATATACATAATATAAACTAACATAGGCCCCACTACTGCTTGATGTTAAGGCAATACGAACCCGAGAATGATCGATCGTTTTCAGAATATAAATAGGTTATGGACTGATTTGGGAAAGGGTTTTTAAATAATAAGAGGTTACGGAGATGATTGATGACCACTGGCTTAACGACTTATTTGTGTTGAGAAAAATGACTGGCAAATTGCATACTTACATTTTTAAACGTAAAGGACTACTTTGACATCCTAACAACTTTAGTGATGGTCTGGATAAAATACGATGGAAAGATACTGAAATTAACAAAAAATGCATAAAAATAGCCTTTATTTTACTAATTTTCATAAAATGTTGAAAAAACCTAATTTGTTGAAAAATGACGGCGATGTGGTTCGCCACCCGTCACATCCTGATTCTCACGAGGGCGAGAAGCGACCAATGG
Organism: Baronia brevicornis; assembly: GCA_031353405.1. NCBI lineage: Eukaryota > Metazoa > Arthropoda > Insecta > Lepidoptera > Papilionidae > Baronia > Baronia brevicornis. The sequence goes on along the minus strand of JASFAT010003357.1, from coordinate 617,460 downwards.
AGAGCCGTTTCCCTGCGATGAATGGTAGCGGATGGAGCTCTGTGGTCTTTGCCAACCCCTGCGGGGGATAGGCGTCAACATATAAAAAATATTTTCATAAAACTTCTTATAATTAGTTTATATGTATCATAATAATATTTTTAAATATACAATCTATTTTCAGTTTTAATCATAATATATCTGTTATCAAACCTGGCTGTTTTGTGACATAGGTTTCTTCCATCTTAACTGCTTTCGGTCCAACGCTCTCATGAGCCATTCGAAACGAGAATATATATAAAGACTAGGGACACCATCAAAAGCTAACAAAACCACACCCAATTCCATTGGTCAACGTTGGGTTAATATAGTGGTCTATAGTGTGGTCCTTGTATAATCACTCTTTCTTTTTTCTTCGTGGTATTTGTTAAGTTTTTCCACTAAAGTATTACTTTAATTCTATATAGAAAGAAAAAAAAACCGCAACATTAAAGTCAAAACGTTGGCATGGACAGACCGTATATATGATTGCATTAAAATTGTAAAGTTTTCAATTGGTAAGGTTCTTTGTTTGAAATTGATTGCGAGGATTACATTCAATGGAAATTGAATAAAGCACGTGATTGGATAGATAGATGTGTAAACACGTGATTGGATATTCGGAACATTGCGCCCGTGGGTCTTTGAAAGGCGTCATCATTATCCTTTATTTTAGGATCATAAGCACCCTCAGCAGTTTTTATTGGAGCGTTAAATCTCACATAAAGCTTAAGTTTCTTTATAGATACGGGGACTTAGATAGGGGGGGTAAAAGTTTTTTCGCATATTGTATGAATTTACTTGTAATAAAATTTCTGTGGCTGAAAAAACTGATACATTTTAAAATTTTATTAAAAAAAGGTAAAAAATGCTGCGTTGCATTGTTGGCACGAAAAAACCATGTTTATTTGAAGTTTATGAACTTGGTCGCTCTGTTCCGGATAAAATTCCTACAGCAACAGTATCATAGCACCTACAAGATGGCACAAAGTCATCGCCCAAATTAGCATATTATGTTATAATGTGCTATTTTGGGCGATTTTTTTTATAAATATAAAAAAAAAAATGTCTTGAGTTTTCATATAAAATACGAAGAAACTTTTTCTCCAACCTATTATAATATTAAATTAAATGTTTATTTTAAATATTTTTTGTTTATACATATATACATTTATAGTAACGTGCAGTACCACTCATACTATATCGCTATTTTTTCTAACCCATTATATTACGGCGCGTATGTAGCTGATGCAATAAACTAAATAAACGAAAGTTAGTGATAATGGATATGAATAGTAGTTAAGTTTTATGGTGCAAACAAGTTTTTTGAAACAAAGTTTCTTTTTGTAAAGACAAATAAATATTAAACAAATAATTATTATAGAACACAATAATAGAGAAAATGTTTGTCCAATTCTGTAGTTTCATATTGAACAATTTCACTCCTGTGAACTACGTATTCCAAGCAGTTGTGGTTTTGTTGCGGTAAACGTTGTCGCAGATGTATACCCGTTTTCATTTGGCAAACAGTCCGTCTGTTTGATTAAATCGTCAGCAGTGCGATATATATATATATATATATATATATATATATATATATATATATATATATATATAGTTTATACGTATATATAAACTATTTAGTTTAATCAATTGATTTTGAACAATTTGAAAATAAGTATTTTAGTCCCACTTCTGGGCCTTTTGTATGAAAAATTATGGAGTTATAGTAGGAACTAATGACCATGTATTTTCCAAGCTTAATATTTAATTGTGGATCGTATATAAATAAACATTTAAGTTGTGTACTTTGTATTTTATAAGTAACATTATGTCATATAATATAAGGTAGTAAATTATACGACAAAATTATTGCTTAGTGGCGACGCAACCGATTTCAGAGTAAATGATCGCAGGTTCCGCATCGGAATACATATATGTATGGCCTACAGGAATTTATTCCAAATAAAGAGGGTCCATCAATCCACCTTAGACAAGTGTGAAGAGTTTAATGTCCATTGTATTGACAATACTGAAGAAGCGTTGCCAGCCTTTGAGAAATATTTGGGTTTTTTTCCGAGGCGAAAATTTACCAAACACAAGTGTGAAGAGTTTAATGTCCATTGTATTGACAGTACTGAATAAGCGTTGCCAGTCTTTGAGAAATATTTGGATTTTTTTTAACCTTTCACGGCTTTATATACGAGATATTTACGCGTGACCTATCGAACCCTTTTAACGCGTTGCTGACGATTTAATCATACCTGTAATGGGTAATCCCTGCCTACTTTTGGTGTACATTCCCAAATGTCGGTCAAGGTTTCCGTAAAACTAGGGCAAATTTAAACATGAAGAAATTAATATCTGATTGAAAAATTTATATTTAAATTATAGTATTATTTTAAGATATAGAGTATTTGTCACGTTTCTGCGCGGACAGACTTCCTAAAATAATGATTTTGACGACACCGATAAAAAGAGAAAAGTCGCAGGTTCCATTCCAACATTTATAAAAAAAATGTTCGACTTACAGTATTTTTTTCGATAATGAATTATCTACATCAATTTTTTTTTTATTTTTATTAAAACTATTCAAAAAACAGAAAATGTCATTGATTTTTTTTTGTACAAATATAAACTATTAATTTCCAGGTTACTACCAAATAATTAAAATTGTTATTATATACTAAATTGAGCTTGATCCTATTGCGCGGTATAAGTACGAACATTTCGTTATATTGCAAGAAGTTTCAGAATTCCGATTTCAACTGACCCAGATACTAGCGCTACTCATAACTTTGTAACTCCAGAGATCTAAGCTCATAATATTTTGTAATATAATATAATATATAAAGAATCATTACGTATGAACAAACCCACTTTTATTCATGAATAAAATTTCCAGTATGTATGTATTAATATATTACTCGTATCTCGTTTGACTAGATGCGTGTAGTCGAAGATCGGGATAGGTGGCGCGCTTTGGGAGAGGTCTATGTCCAGCAGTGGACTGTTGTAGGCTGACGATGATGATTATATCTAGTTACGTAAATAAATATTTAAATGTATATGAAATAAGGCAGTCAGGTTTCTAAATTTAAAAAACATTTCATATACATATATTTATGCCTGAATTATATGCGGGAATCGAATCGAAATCGGTCGCGTCACCACTAAGCAATAAGTTCGTCCCATCATTTAATATCTTATATTATATTACATACTGTTTCTTACAAAATACAAAGTACACAAATATTTATTTATATAAGATACACAATTAAATATTAAGCTTGGAAAATACATTTTCATTTCATTGGTCATTAATTTCTAATATAAGTCCATAATTTTTCATACAAAAGGCCCAAAAGTGGGACCTAAATGGGATGTTCAAAATAAATTAATTAAAATATATAGTTTTCTATGTAATTTACTGAAAGTATAACAATCCTGTTAGATATGTTCCAAATTCTGTTAGCGTACGACGGAAATCTTAATTGAAAGATTACGTAGTAAGAAAAATAAATCGCTTCCTGGAAGACGAGATAATGCGATTTACGCCGCCATTTTCCAAACTGTTTTCCATAAGGTTCACTCGAGATTAGTTACTGGTTACTGTTGTTAATAAATACTTAAAAGAGCTAAAGATAACGGGTTTTTTTATTAAAGATATTGAAGCTTTTGACACTAATTCCGGAAACATAAAAAAATCTACACTCTCAGCCACTGGTGGAGATGTTTTTAACAGTGTTGAATACTATACCCAGAGAATTTTTCTGAGATCTTATTCGTATATTAGTGAAACATTTCTGATGTTATCTAACAAGATATCCGACAAGAGCAACATATTTCAATGTTTACAGTAATTATTACAGGTACACGTTATTTACTTTTCTTATTACTAATGTCTTATTATAAACACGCAATCTATATATACATATATATTAAGTGGAGCTTCATTTATACTGTATGTAAGGTGGGTCTGTTATGAGCCATTTGGCTCGGTTGCTTTTACAGCAGCCGACTTGGGACTTGCTGAAAAATATTAAAACTGCCGCACTGCAGATAACAAACTCAAATTCTGCGAACACAATAATAACATTCATTGTATAAATATTACAGTTTAAAATCGAAGATCTTCTCTTAAAAGCAATGAATATAATTTGAATAATTGTAATAATTATTCATTGTATTTATTGCAAGTTAATTTACTAATTCTACCTGATACATATTTGAAAACTGGAATATAATCTAGAGAAAGAGCAATAAATATTAATAATGGCAATGAAATAAACAAATGTTGTTGATGCTAAATAGTTATAGAATTTTATAATATAATATAAAATGTGACTTCATAATTATTATACTGTATAACAAATTTCAAAATTACTTACAAGATAGACAGATTACATCAAATTATCTACTAAAAATTCCTTTACTGACCGAACACGTAACGCCACAGATAGAAAGAGAAGCCTAGCTAAAGCCGCTACCACATTTAAAAATTACTTTTATAAAAAGAAAACTGAAGTGGAAGTGGACGGGTCACACTTGTTGGAGAATCAACAACCGCTAGAGAGGAATCCACATCTTGGCAAATGTATTGTGAGGCGCCACTTGTTCAAATGGTGCGATGATTTGCGCAGGGCGGCGGGCAGCAAACTATATCCATGAAACTAAGGACCGGGCTAGGTGGAGGCTTATGTCCATCATTCAAAAACCACAAGGTTGTGGTTGATGAGTGAGATGAACAAACATTTCAACTATAGGATTTAAACGAATATTCTCTAAATCTTGATAAAACTAAAACATTGTGTTAGCCATAGCCTATAAAAATAAAGGCTTATCAACCGCTACCTACGCCGAATGTTAAAAGTATATTGGCCGGATAACATGGTCTCTAACGAACTGCTGTGACGACATCAGCAAAGACGACCCAATAGATGTCCAGATACGTCGACAAAAACGGATATAATGGATGGATAGGGCATACTCTTCGGCGCCACGCCAGTCATATCCCCAAACAAGCCCGCGAATGGAATCCACAGTGGAAAAGAAAATGTGGGCGCCCGAAACAAACTTAACGGCGTACTGTGACGGCCAAAGTGCAAAAGATGGGTCTATCCAGGAGCGAAGTAAAGCACATGGCTTCCGACAGGTCGAGATGATAAAACGTTGTGTCTGCCCTAGCGGGTACTTAGGACTCAGAGAGAGAGGATAAAAATAAAGGGAAACCATATTTATTATAACGTTCATTTTTAAGTGCAATCAATTGTTATAATAGTAATAGTATACTATTATATTATAACAATTCCCTATCGAACGTGGGGCATAAACGCGCTTTTAGCTCAAATTAATACTGAAAATAACAATTGATCTGAAGTAATAATCCACATTTCCTAACTAGTCTTAATACTTGAGAAAGAAAGGAGTGTTCTTTTTTAATTATACGCAATTGCTGTCCAGGGTGTAAACGTAGATGAAACATTTATTTTAATTCATATCCTTTCGAATGTAATAAAACTTTGCTATGTAAAATTAAAACAAAAAAGGATTACAGTTTCATATAATTTATTATTCAAGAGACCTAAATATTCTATCAGATATTAAGAGAAGAAGATCGAAGGCTTTTAATTAATAACACGTTGTTATTACTTTATTCTGTTTAGTCTTTAATAAAGACTTGTTTGAATTTGTTTTTAAGACCAAGTTTATCAAAGTCTCCTGTTTCAAACAATATATATAAATTTCGTAAGGTAATTAAAACAAAAAAAGATTTTTTATTGTAATCTTTATACTTATAAAATAATTTTTATTGTGTAATATATAAAATATTCGCCTATTTCATTGATGTCAAAAATAAAATAATAGCATAAAGAGAAACATAATTCGCATAAAGCCTATATTTTAAATGACTATAATACTATTTTCAGCTCTTTTATTTGAGTTAATAAAATGATAATTTATACCAATAATAAATTGCGAATTTGATTTTGAATGTATTTTAATATAATATAAAATACTATAAAAACATTTGATATAAAAAACATAAAATAAAAAACATTTCGTATTTTAATATAATATAAAATAAGTTTAATAATTTCATATATCGCGTTGTTTATGTGGCATACGTGTCAGAGCAGAGCGGAGTGGTTATACGACCACAATATATCGATGTTCCAATCATTATGCTATTAGAATCATAATTACGTAGCCTATGTCACCACCAGGTAATATGATGTCGGCAAGTAGAACAACATTTCGAAGTGATAGAAATTTTCCATTTTCTTATTTAAATACATTCATGCGAAAACTTAAAACAGTAAATGATTTCAACTGATATTTTTCACAATTACTCATTTTTTTAAGTGTTTATAACGACGTGTAAGTAATACGTAATATTTTGATTCAATCCGAGTCGACTTGTGAATAATTTTCAATGCAATTTCAAGCACGCTTTCTTATGACGATGAAGTGAAAACAGTTTAAAAGGATTATGGTTTTTAAGTTCAGTTTTTATTAAAATTCAATTCATAAAAAGGATTGATAGCTGTTATGCAAAGTTATATTAAATCATAAAAATGGAGTTTGCTATGAACCCAGACTAGCGACGGGTATCAGGTGTTCTTAATGAGTGATGGCTAATTCGCTTGCCTAGCGGGTGATTGACTGGTAATCAATTTATTTTAAATCGTTAGAATTCTATTTTTTGGCAATTACCTATTAAATGTCGGTAGTGATGATAGTGTTATAACATTTTCCAAAATTTCAATATATATAATATGTAATATCTAATTTTTTTATTATTATTAAGGTGACATTAAACAACCAATACCACCGTAACAATTCACTACTGGACATTAATTTGTTTTTTTTTTGGACCGGAGCAGGCAAACGATCATGCGGGTCATCTGGTAGTATATGATCACCGCCGCCCATAGACGCTCATAACACCGGAGGCATCTCAGATACATTACCGGCCTTCAGTGACCACACGCCATTTTCATAAATGCTCTTATGTTGTACTAACGTGGTAACAACGCAGGTGGTAAATTGTGTCACAACTACACAGTTCGTGGCAGAAAATTGCGATCTAATCGCATGGTGATAGCCGGCCATGGGGATGGAACGTATTTTTGTGGCGCGTAGTGCGATGGTGAAACTGTGTGGTTGGGAGAAGGTTAAACCAGCGGTCGCCAATGTGGTGGCCCGCGAGAAAAGTGGAAACATAATTGAATTGAGAAAAATTCATGAAAAGTTATAATAACTCTCGTCGCATACTGTACACACTGGCCACTGGCGGCTAAGAACGATAATGCTAAAAGTTTGATATACTTAAACCGTCTTTTGTTTTATTTTTATTATGGTTTATTAATAAAACTTTCATATTTTCATTACATTTCATAGTTTTATTTTATTGACTAGGTACATTTCATGTGTTCTTAGATCACATTTTTTTATAAATATATTTTGCACTTAAAAAACTGTTAGTGGTCTGCGTGCTTTAAATTATGAATTTACTGGTCCGTGAGGTTAACAATTTTGGCGATCGCTGGGAAAAACAACTCCTCAGAACATTCGTCGTACTAAATTAGATATAGTACGTAAAAAGATGATACAAGAGAAATATCTCTCAAATAGCGTATTGCCGTTATCCACACGTTTGACAGGTGCATTGGGGGTCGCAGATTGGTTTTTATTCCTAGGTTAGACGCCGCTGCCTGTTCGCTGGTATTTTCTCCCATACTTCCTACGACATCCAGGTAACAAAATAGGGTACCGCTATTCTATGCCAGAAGTCACACAGCAAAGGCGATATGAGAAGCATTTAATAAAAAAGCATTTAGTGTTAATGTATCACAATTAAAGTATAAAATTATTATAACGAGTTAATAAATAACACATAAAATAATTAATAATAATAGTATATGAAATATATAAAAAACAGCGGACGAAAATACAAATTGTGGCGCTATGTCCTGTTCGGTATTTGTGTATGCGTGTTAGGCGAGGACTTGTTGTTAGAAGTTAAATATTAATCCAGGTTGTGGGCACACTATAAATGTTAATGAGAAGGCCAAATTAAATTCCCTCCACTCAAGATTTACAGCCAAGAACTGTAAAGCAGATTGTGTTTTATAGTTTCTCGTCAAAAAGGTAAATTTAATATAGAATGTTCATTGTCCTTGTTCTTTAAGTTGACAGTATAAGTTTACTTTTATTCATATACATACTAAGTTTTTTTTATGGGATAGGAGAGCAAACGAGCAAGCGTGTCGTCTGAATCAACGCCGCCCATAGGCAACCGTGACACCGCAGGAGTCGCGGAAGCGTTGCCGGCCTTTTAGGTATGTATAGGCTTGTTTTTTGAAGGTTCCAATATCGTATCGGTTCGGAAACACCGCCAAGGGTAGCTGGTTCGACAAACTGGTGGTGCGTGGAAAGAAATTACGACAGAAACGCAACGTAGTAGATCGCCACTCATCCAGATGGTGGGGATGGAATTTTTATTTTTTTAACTTTACGGCAAGTTGTGCGGTTGTGGAATTAGGCGGCGGGAATTATTCCAAACAATTCCTCAGAACACTCCCCAAGATAGAAGCGGTAAAAAACGCTGAGAGATGAGACATCTCTCCGCAGCGCTAGAGAATCAAGCCGATCGGTGAGATCTTGGTCATCGACGATTCGGATCGCACGACTTTGGATGCGGTCAAATGGAAGAAGTTATAGGTTATTATACTAATGATTTAAAAAAATTAGTGTAATTTTCCAACCAACTTTTTTTTGTATAGTAGTATTTGATTTCTGTGTGTATATATATATATATATATATATATATATATATATATATATATATATATATATATATATATATATATATATATATATATAATATTTTAAAATATAAGTTTGTTCAACTTTACTCATTAAATTACGAGCGCTGTGAGGGTGAATGTTTGTCCCATAACGTTAATAACGTATGGTCACAGGTGTTTTAGCCGTTGTCTCGTCACGTTTTGCATTAACATCCAATTTTCTCGTAGCAGCCATTACTTAGGTATTTTCTAGTAAAACCTCTTTGTAACGAAGCAGTATTTCGGTATAGAGTGTTTAAAATATTTTTTTTAATTTTGCTTTCAATACATTTGTATATATTTGATAGTAATCATATTTTTATCCATCCCTCAAATAATATCGACGTTAACTGGTATTCTTCTATGCTGCCGTGATCGTAACTGTCAGTGCAGAAATTCAGAGACAGAAAGTGCCATTATGGGAGTGGAAAGTGGAGGGGGAGGGGGTAAAGGGAGGGGGTAAAGGGAGGGGGGGTTGTTGGGCCTCCGAAACTCGGCCGCTCACCGTATGAAGCGCGGTAGCTAAGCTACCAATCAGCCGGCCAATTCACGCTATAGATAAATATTATGCCATTCTTGATAAAGTATTCGTCTGCATCGTGGCTCTACCACTATTATCCTTTCTCATTCTTTTAAATTTCCTTAATATTCTTTCCCTCTCAGTAATTTCTTTTTCCCATTATTTACATGCTCACCCTTAAATGGGAAATGCATTTACGGTGCGGTTGGTGTTGACGATATCCATGGGTGATGATTAGTTACCATCAGATGACCCGCTTGCTCGTTGGTCTGTTCCATATCGAAAAAAAATAATGTTCGCAAAATGGATATACACCTATATGTTTTTTACACAGAATGTGTAAATACACAACTGACAAAAAAAATATTGCAGCTAAATAGCTACTATATTTTTTTTGTTATTCGACGAGGATCCTACAAAAAATTCTATAATAAATTAATCAGGCGAAACGTCAAATTAAATGTAAATAGAATGAAGTGGCCTCAACTTTATGATTTCAGGAGGGGTTAGTTATATCTGAAGAGCATCAATTTTTATTTGGAACCGGGGAGATTGAACATTTATATTGGATCAGTACTTGTATTTTCAACGATTTCATGAATTGACTTTATATTTTTACAATTGATGAAATACAAAAATTATTTTTTATGTCTTAGGAAGGTAAACAATCGGCTATGTGATCATTAACAGCGTATCTGCAACAACATAAGCATTAAATTTAAATAGAAGCGGTGCCGGCCGACTGTGAAATTTGTAGGTTTTTTTTGAAAGTTTCAATGTCGTATCCTTTTAAATTATCTGTTTCAAATAAATGTTTTTTACTACAAACTACAATTTGAATAAATCACTTTTTCTAAGACATTTAAAACTAAAAATCTTATTTCTTATCTTGCCAAATAAATTATCTAAAGAAAAGTAGTAGAAGAAATTAATTAGCAAATTACACCAAAGAGATGCTAATTTGTTCAAAGTTACTCAAGGAGAAAACTTTGAATTAGTTTTAATGTTTCAAATTTACAAACGAGTCCTCAAACGCAAAATACTTATTTTAATTAATGTTGAAAATGTACATATATGTTTATTGAATCTTCTGGGGTTTAAACGTAATAAGGTTAAAACTTTGTTAGCATTTGTGGCCTTCTAAAAGTGATAAAGGAGCTATCAGTCAAACAGAAGAAAATTAAGAAAGAAATTTAATTCTTGTTAATATTCAAAAAAGTGGTAATGATCCTACTCTTAATTGGATAGGGCTACATTTACAACGTAAGTTCAATTTCACTATATTATCAAAAAAATAATTCCACCATGGAACTGTTGACGCATGTCGTTCAGAATCACTATCGTCTTCAGCTTAGTAGGTACTGTAACGTTACTATCGTACTGCTTACGGCAACACACGGGGTGACTTCTTTTTCTTTAAGGGGTTTTTCTTCGATGTAATTGAAACTCTTCCAAATGATTAATTTATTTATTTTTCTATTCAATGTTCAATACATTTATTCATACTTTATTCAAATTTTATCATTTTATATTTTATATCTCAATTTCTTATGCCAGAAAGGTGAGATGTCTATCAAAAGACGTCATTCGAACTTATGCTTTTGTTTTTATAAAACAATTTATTTCTTTTTTTTTTTAATTTTAAATTTCAAAATAATATAATATAAAAGTAATATAATAATACAAAGTGATATAATATAAAAGGTTTTAATATATTCAAATAAAAAGTTTCATTACATTAGTGATACGTTTATCAATGTATCACTACAGTACATATATGTACACAGCATATAAATGAAATAGAAGTATATTTTCCTATCCTCACATATTTGATTGCGTGATACCGAAACTCAAGATTATCTTTTTAATCTTTCTTGAAGAGTCATAAACATAAAGAATTATCTATTTTGTTATTCCAAAACCTTAAAAATGTTCCTACCTTTTCATTGTTTCTTTCAAGTTTTTACCTTCACTCAAAAGTTTTAATAAAATCAGTTGAGCCGTTTCCAAGTAAGCCTAGATAAACAGGCAGGCGGTTTGGATTATTGTATAATGGGTCACTCAAACTTATACAAACACTTCATAAGAAACAAAGAGGCTACTTGGCATCACACAAAATTTGGGTTGAGTTTTAAAGAGAAAATTCGACATTAAGTAATAAAATTTAAGAGTCGAATTAACTTACTTTTCCTTAGCACATTCGTAAATATGCATCCATGCCAAAATTTGGAATCCGGTTAAACGATTATGACGACGAGATTTTTGACGGAAGACATTGTGACATTTGAAGTTTGTATTTAATTTTTTGAAAAAATTAAAAAACATATTTAAATTCTCAAGAAGACATCACTTAAATACGCCAAAGCCGCTTAAATCGTTTATAATAAATGTGGCAAGTCGCATAGAACTTCCTTTGAAACAGATTAACGATTCAACTTAACGAACCAATTCAGAGACACAAAATTATTTGTTTAATAAGAATATCAACGTAGCCATTGAAACATTGATTAAAATAATAATTTCAAACTTGCAACTGAAATTTCAGAGTGAATGGACATTTTAATTAATATCACAAGTTTAATTAAAAGCTTGTCTCCAAGATAAGTAAATGGTTTTGTATAATAAGAAAATATTGTTTGTGATACAATTATAATAGTACTACTACAAAAAGATATTTGTATATCCTGGATCGTAATCTATATCCTGTTACTCTCTGACTTAGAATCTATTAAAGCGTAATGTATAATATTGATATAGCCAAGGCGACTGGTTTTACATCTTTATTATCTATAACGAACTAATTGTCTCAGTGGCGAAGTTATTGCTTTCGAAGTAAATGGATGTAGGTTCGATTTCCTCTAGGTCATACATATACGTACATATGTATGACCTATAGGTATTTTATTCGGAGATTCATCTAATCTTCGAATAAAATACCTGTCTTGCCAATGTATAAATTAAAAACAATTGTTTAAAATCTCAAAATTATTTGTCCGTAGCACGAATAACCACAGTTTGGTAGAAAACCGACTTCTAAGTAGTAGTTTTAATACTTAACTCCGAGTGGTGTACGACAAAAACCGGAAACTTAAACTTAAAAAAACCTTATCTGCCTTCCATTTTCCATTTAAGATAGTGTAGATGTAGATAGTGAAGTAAAGATAAACTTCGCCACCTTTACTTCATTATCTTACCTACCACTCGCCCTTTTATTACCTTTCGTAAAACACATTGGCTATGCTTTTGGTATTGAATATGTCCCATGTTGCGTCACTGACTGAAGAAGCTTAGTCAAAACTGGTTTAAAGATAGCCTATAAAAGTTTTTGTTCCCCTTCTGATTTTAAAGGTTTCGTTCTCGTTTGGAAAACTCATCTAGGTTAGGTTCCGTGTGTAAATTTCACCAAAATTCAGATGGGATTCGGCTTTGTTCCTTTGAATTTAATGTAAACGCACCATTTGCATAAATATCATAGCTGGTACGAATAATAAATAATTGGTTAAAAATATATCTACAATTATCTTTCCCTGGTGAGAAATAATTTTAAAACATTTTTAGTTTCATCCAATTTCATCAATACGGATGTGTAGCGATCTAGCACGTTACGATTTTCCCGAAACCTGTTCGGTCAACATTAGATACATACACACATACAAATTGTTACGCTTGCTTCCCGTAGGGGTAGGCAGAGACCACAGATCTCCATCCGCCACGTTCCTAGCACACCTTCCTTGCTTCCTCCACACTCATACATCCTCCCTCTCACATTCATAGAAGCGAAACGGCTCTCCGTTAGTCATTTCTCGCCCTCCTGGGAATCAGGACGTGACGGGTGGGGAACTATGTCGCCGTCATTTTTTACAAATTAGGTTTATTATTATTCGTCATGAATCCCACGAGCAAAGCCCCGCATGTTGAGCCAAACCGCTAAAGTACACCGTGGAGCCCAATCCCAGGACGGTCGACACGCTTGCGAGGCACATACATTTTCAACGGGCAGCAACTCTTTTACAATGCTTTGGTGTTATATACGTCTATAAGCGGCGTTGATTGTTTTCTATCAAGTGACAAGTTTGCAAGTTTCCTACCTATCTTAGGAAAAAAAACATTTCATCTTCACTTGAGAGCTATAAAATTGGTGAAAATATTTATTAACTTGATCGAAGGGATGACCTACATTTGTATATAATCTGAAACAGGGTACAAAGAAGAGCGGATAGTGAATCTTTCCAATTTAAGAGATGCATAAAAGATAGTGCTCTGCAATAGTGTCAAAGTATTCTTCTTTTACAAAAGTTTAAAATTTGAAAAGATATTGAAAGTGACATAAAAGTGAGTCAAAAGTTGCAGTCATACTCGAGTTAACGATAGACTACGTCTGACTGATATACTGGTAGAAATGACTGGAAGATACAAGAATAAATGTTCTTATCATTACCGTGAATGTAATTATATCGAAGGTTTTGATTCGAAACGATTACGTTCAATGATGCTATTGTCATCGTAGTGTTTATGCAGTATAACAAGGTTAGGTCAAGGTATTCAGGTATTCAGGTATTCAGATATATCAGATGTGATATATTTATAAAAACCTATTGGAATTAAATTATTTAAAAAAGTTATGGTTTTTATTTTACTATAATTAAGATTTTTGTAGCTTAATTTATTAAAAATAGTACCTATTTAGAAAAAAATACTGTTTATGGGTGGCTGCATGTGTTTCACATTTTTTGAGATAATCCCGGACAAAAAACAGATAGATCGACGGAAAACCCTATTAACTCACTTAATTTTTTACAAACGTTAATATTATAATGTTAGTATCGTGCAAATAAGCATTTTACTCTACAGTTGATACAACTTTACAGAAGAACACACTAACTTTATTCCTGTGTACTAATTTTTTCAAAACGAATTGAAAAAACCTTTTATACGTCTAATAAAAGACATTTCATCTTGAAATAAACGGTATCTTTGTACAAATATCTCATTTTATAATATTATATATTTTTATTTTAACTATCTAACTAGTCCGTGTTATTAGAAAGTGGATAAAGAACACGCCTTTTTCCTTTTCAGTCTAGTATTGTTAGAACAATAGTATTTCCTATCGCGTGACTGTGTGAGTCAATGTTATTTTCGTAATTACGCAAGAAGAAACGGAGAAAAGGTATTCTTAAGATATAAAAATCTATAATTGTCCCTGTCTTTCTTAGTTCAGTTCCTAATCTCACGAATGAAAGTTGTTTATTATCATTTTACGAAAAGCAAATATTGAATTTAAATCAAGTAAGTTTTTTATGTTAATTTTCAGTTTAATTAAAAATATTAAGCCCTACGAACTGGTAAGCTATTTCAATTTAATCATCCCTTTTATCCTTAGCGGATTTGACCCGCATATTTTTATGTTTTTTAATATTTTTATAACCGTGTTTTATTTTCAGAATGAAAACACTTCTTACTGTTATTTTTATAATGACCATCACAATGGTCGCCACTGATGAATATACAAACAGATTTGACTCTTTGAACATAGATGATGTTATTGCTAACAGAAGGCTGTTAACCGCATACGTCAAATGTATTATGGATAAGGGACGATGCACACCCGAGGGAAAGGAACTTAAATGTAAGCTTATATATTGCTTAATAATTGTCAATTATGTATTAATAAGTTGTCGGAGTTGTTTTGTTTTTTATTGTAGTTTAGGCCTTTGAAGCTTGTTAATATTATTATTTATTTCGCTGGTCCAACGACCTCTGATACGAGAACATGTTACTGATCATCGTCTCGTTCAGTTTCTCGCCGATCAGTTGCTTCAAGCAAAGCTTAAAATCAGTAAGAATTACATCGCTCCACCGATACCCTGGGGTAACCGACTGAAATTTGACGGGACGGAAGTGTACTCTTTTCGATTCTATGTGCTTATGTCCTCCTTTATCCAATTCCTAATAATAGTTCACACTCTCGGGCCGCTCCGTTTCTGGAGGAACGGTCAAGCAACCACTCGTGTCCAATGCGGATTGGCGGGGCTACCAGACTCGAAATAAATATATGTATGTCATACATAAATTTGTTCCGATGCGGAGATCGAACCCAAGACTATTGACTCCGTGGGCGGGGGCCGCGCCACTAAGCCAATTGGTCGTCTATATAATAGTATATATTTATATATCTTATTCAAATTTTTAATCGTTAATAAAATACTTTTTATTCATCCACTCCAGTTCAAATATTTTATTTAAACTTGTAATGGATGACATTTGATGTATAACATCAAATGTCATCCATTACAACAGATGTTTCAAATATTAATTAAATTTAATTAATAGTACGAATTGAGTTTAACAATTTTCTTTATATTACTCATTTACTGAATATACTTCCTTAAGTAATATTCATTTCAAATGTCTTTAACCTTTCACTGTCTCTTTGAGTAAAACGGGTTTCGATACGTATACATCAATTTTATAATAATTTCCCCTAAATCGTTTTACATATAAATTAAATCTGAAGTAAACTTATCTGCCACGACCCACCATGAGTGCAATATTCCAAACTCCGAAATAAAAACTATTTTTTCAGCTCACATAACCGAAGCTCTCCAAACTGGATGCGCAAAATGCACCGACAAGCAGCGCCACAACATTAAAAGAGTAATAAAACATCTAGTAAATAACGAAAAAGACTCGTGGAACCAACTGGTGGATATGTACGACCCTCACCGGAATTATTCGCACAAATACGAAAAAGAGTTGAAGTCAATTTAATTTATGAATAATGCTTGGACTATTTAATAATGTATAACCTTTCCTAGAAAAACTGCATGATTTGGGAAAAACTCAACGACTGAATGGATAAAGGTCACGGTCCCGATCGAGCCGATCTTTTTTTAACATCTTTCTATATTTAATAAAGTAACAGGATTATATTGGTATTGTTAGACTGGTGAAAAAGAATCCTAGTAACGTTATAACTTTTCTAATTAAAAATATTTAGAATATTTGTGTTTCCCATACATGTCTTGTCATAGTGTCAAAAAATGCATGGGAAAGTATAATTGTATCTCTACATTATAATATTTTTCCGTTGTTAGCGCATTTTTATGATGAGCACACAGACCCGAAGTTCAACTCATTTTCCTTGACATTCGTTTTTCTCTTTTATTCCTTCTCTTCTCCTCTTTTATTGTTCATATCTTACTCTAAGATACACAACGCAATTCCAGTGCCCCTGGTACTGCCATGCCCATTGACGATAGTGATCACTTACCATCAAGTATTTTGCTTACTCCTTCTGTTTCCTCGTATATAAAAAAAACTAGTTATTTTAATATTTTTAATGAAGTTTTTATAATAAGATTATACAATTGTTATATATTAATTATTATATTTAAATAAATTATTATATATTTATTAAGTCTCACCTATTAAAATAAAGCTATTTTCAACTGAATTAACGAGTTTTGTTTAAATTTAACTAGATGCCAAGGTTTTCAGTTACCTTTCAGTTTTCGTGGTCGACAGAGAACCAAATGCGGATGTTATACACGTAGCCCAGATATACAAATATTGCTTAAGAATATTGTATTGTATAAATTACACTGCTAAAAATGAGCTTCTTTCGCATGAGAACTTAACAGGTTTGGCGAATGCGAATTCTCCTTTGAATCAGGCTTACCTCCATTAGTAAACGATGAAAGGCAATATATCGTCGTGTGTGTGTGCTTTAATAAATAAAATAAAAAGTTGTAATAAATGATAACAATACCCCGTGTATTGTTATCATTAATTTATATGTTTTTTTATCAGATCACATCCAGTAATCTTTACTATTACGATGTAAGCTCATTTTCTAAATGTAATCCTATTATTATTATCAGATTATGTTAGTGCTATTTTACTATTAGAATGATTTCTTTTGCACTAAGAAAAGTTACCAATATTAGCAAAAATAATTCTACGTCTATGCCAGCAAAACATAATTATTATTTGATATTAAGAAAGTACAATATATTTTTTATTGTTTCCCATATAACTATTGGGAAGCTCATAACATATTTTTAAAAC